>JAKOGI010000425.1:197500-396743 GCA_029747015.1 Carnegiea gigantea
GGATCGACGTACTAATAAAACATACCTAATTAGGTAATGTTAGGCTAATTAACGAAACATCAAATTGTTAAACGGGCTATTAACGGGTTGAATCGCTCTGATTCGTTAACATACTTTGGATGGGCCTACCTATGAATGACCTGACAAATTATTAATATTTTAATATATGGGTCAACCCATCCAAACGTGACTTATTGTCCACTCGCACATGAATTTCTGAAAAGTTTGGATATTTTGATATTCTTTGAAAAAATTAAAATTACAATGTTTGTTCATTAAATGCAGACAATTTTAAGTACTAGATAAGCTGAATGGTTGACTTTGATAAAAGAGAAATAATTCACTAAAAAGGTGCTTTAAACCCATTGGGTTGATCTAAAATCCGTAAAATCAAAATACACCCGTCCGTATTTTACCCGAACTCAAAATGCACCCGACCCGTATTTTACCCGAACCCGAATACACCCGACCCGTGTTTGACCCGCCAGCCTGAATTGACCGGTCTAGCCGCAGGCCATTGCCTACCACTGGAGAAACACACCGTGTCGTTAGAGAGACACGCAAAGGGAGTGAAAGGTGGGGAGTCAGTGTGACATGATTGAGTCAGCGAGAGGCATTGTGAAAGAATTTGAGGACGAGAGAGGCGATTGTGAGAGAAGACAAAATGAAATCAAATTAGGGTTTTGACATCATAATTCATATATATTTTTTCGGGTTTCTTTTAAAGACTGGACCAGGTACTAGGTAATGGTGCCGAGGCGATTCCACACTTACATTACGTGACCAGGAACCTGTCACCACCTGGTCTTGTAATTATGAACCGATCCCGAACCCAGTTCAATCGATTTTGGTTCTAGAACTGCTAGATCTAAATTGGGTCGGGGTTTGAAACCGGGTACTTAGTTTTTTGGTCAGCCTTATGGTTAGGTTAATGATGGCATACGCTAACCTTCAAATCCATTTCTAGGGGCAATATATTGCTCACAATAGCTTATATACTCAACAGTGTGCAAGTAAGAGTGTGTCCGCCACTGGATATGAGTTGTAGCATGGTAGAAAGCCCTCTTTGGATCATTTACACCTATGGGGTTCGGCCAGTTATATACCCAATCTAACCTATAAACATGAAAATCTCGGTCCAAGGGCCACCAAAGTGGTGTTCAGAAGGTATCCTGACCAATCTAAAGCATAAGTTTTGTTTGGTGAACACACTAATGGCAGGATGACAGAACTGGAATTTGACAATGTTGAGTTCCTTAAGGATGAGTTCCTAAGTGTTGGTGAAATCAAAAAACACATTGAGCTTGTAACACCCCCAGCTCGTAGGATCAGAAGTGTTACGTTTTCTTACGTATTACTTAATTCTTGGGACGAAACGGACAGAGTCTCCCCTAAAAACTGACCGTTCCCAAGCTAAAAGCCTTACAATAATCCCCTACAAATCAACAGAAGCGTATAATATTTAAAACAAACTCAACGGCCCCACGCCGGAGTCCATAACTCAACGAGCCACCCGCTCGAAGTACACCAAACAGAATAGTTCTTTAATACATGAAAAGTAAAAGATACAGCTCAACGGTCTACACAATTGAAGTACTAGGGTTTACATCCCAAAACACAGGTAATTCCGAATAAAGACATCTAATGTAGACAGATGGTTGGCTCACACGGCCATACAGAGTTAGTTGTAAACAATATGCATTATTTGAGCTAGAAAACTTAGTTTACAACAATTACAAACTAGGAATACATTACATCACTTCGTTAAACACATGAATCTATTTCCATAATGCATACATGACTCTTTTTCAAGTAGGGGCAGACTCCAGCTTGCGTCAGTAGCTTGACTTCCACCTGTCATAATAAAAGCCTCGGGAAAAGCGAGAAAAAGTAATGGAATGAGCAACTACACGCTTAGTGAGAATTCCCCTACTCCCTAAAATCCAAAGTAGCTGCAGGCAATAATACTAATAATAGCCACATATCACGTATTCATACTTTACTATCATATTAGGCAATCAAAATGTCCAAGGGAAGATCACCGCCCTTAAAACTTCATTCTGACCCCTCAACTCGTTCCTAGGTCCTTAATGACCAATCTTCCTTTCTAGCAAGCATTCAGACACTTAATCGTGTAGCACAAGAATGAATATGATGCTTTCAAACACACTTGTGAAAAACATAGTGACTCACGTTATAAGCGAAGAACTTATAAGTCATGTAAACTTCTTTAAAACTTACAACTTTTCTAAAAACTCATGAGACACCCAAATTGGTAAGAAGAGCTTTGCAAGAAACATTCTTTCTTAGGAAATGCACCATTAAAAACTTAAACGTTCATTGCATTGCTGGGATGTAAGCAACCACACTTGAAATTCATGTAAATTATATTCAGAATACATTCATAAAATATATGCAAGTTACGTGCATTTGAAAGCTTTCTTATTTTCTTAAAAACGCCTTACTGAGCCTCTTGAGGCTCGTGTTACTTTAAAAGAACTTCTTTTCTTTTCTTTTCTGAACTGTTTAGAATGGCAAAAAGCTAGATCTCCTTTAAAAATATCTTATTGTGCCGGGTAGGGAGGTCAACACCGCCCTTAGGTGAGATCGTCACTCTTAATCTATGTTATCCCCGGGGTATACGTACTTAATTTTTGGCCAAAACGCGTCTCAGTAGATAAACTCAAACTTCGATATTGTCCTCTGTGGGGCAACAGCTCACACCAAGATAATCATATCTTGAGTCCAGTCCCCCTCAAGGTTTTCTTACGCGTCACATATCATAACTTATCTGGGGAACAGCTCACACCAAGATAATTAATATCTTAAGTCCAGTTCCCTACAACAATTCACACCAGGATAACTTATATCTTGAGTCCAGTTCCTAACTTATCCTAGGGGGAAACAGCTCACGTCATCTTTGCGTCCAGTTTTCAGGAATAGCTCACACCAAGATAACTTATATCTTGAGTCCAGTTCCTACCCTCTGGCTAATTGCTTAGCACTTTCTTAGCCTTTAAGATCGTATTTCATTTCTCTTTTTCAAATGCTTACTTGGCTGAAAACTTACTTTTTAAATAAAATGATCATAACCTTTTGAACGTTTGTAGTTTACCCATTTTTGGCTTAAAACTTCTTATAAATGAAATAAGTTTGCCAATTCATAAATCAATTTCGTAAATAGCTTAAAAGCTTTTCAGAATCGTAATAAGTTTGCTAACACGTAAACCAACTTCGTAAATAACTTAAAAGCTTCTTATCGACGTCATAAGTTTATTAACATGTTAATCGACACCTTTTAAACTTAAGAGCTTCTTAAAAACGTAATAAGCCTGTAAATATGTAAACCAACTTCGCTTTAAACTTAAAAGCTTCTCATAAACGTAACATGTTTACTGAATCGTAAAACGACTTAGTTTCTAACTTGAATGCCTCGCACAAACATAATAAGTTGGCTAAATTGTAAAACGACTCCGTTTCTAGCTCAAAAGCTTCGTATAAACGTAAAGCTTCGTATAAACGTTATTAGTTTGCTAAATCGTAAAACGACTTCGTTTTCATCTAGAAAGCTTTGTTTAAACGTGTTAGGTTTGCTAAATCGTAAAATGACTTCGTTTTCATCTTGAAAGCTTCGTTTAAACGTATTAGGTTTGCTAAATCTTAAAACGACTTCGTTTTTAACTTAAAAGCTTTGTATAGACGTAATATGACTACTAACTCGCAAAATGACTTAGTTTTTAACTTAAGAAACTTTTTATAGACGTAAAAATGTTTGCAAGTTTGTAAAACGACTTCATTTCTAACTTAAAAGCTTCGAATAAACGTAAAGCTTCGTATGAATGTAATTAGTTTGTTAAATCATAAAACGACTTCATTTTCATCTCGAAAGCTTCGTTTAAACGTGTTAGGTTTGCTAAATCGTAAAATGACTCGTTTTCATCTTGAAAGCTTCGTTTAAACGTATTAGGTTTGCTAAATCATAGATCAAAACTCAATAGAGACAAGTGAGCAAAACGCATGCAAATAAGCTAGGCTTCATAATTAGCACATTAAGGCGCTCCTCTTCGGGTCGTTTAAATCCTTTTAAACCTAAGGAGAAGTCGTATACAAACGAAAGACTTAAGCATGTTCAAATCCACTTTTAGTTCATTTTATAAACTTCTTAAACCTATTGACTATTCAATCAAGTCACTAATTGAGTAGTTCGACGATTTAGGATTTCTTATAGGCTACAAACATTTTCATAAACTACCAGATAATTGGTAAGTACTTAGAAGCATTCGAAATCATGAAAACATGCATTTAACAATCTTTCTTAAACATGTCTGCATTTCAAAAACTATTCACTTAATGTCACTTAGCACATTGAGGGAAGAGGGGATTCACACATAGCACATTCATACACTTCGTATCACCATTCATTAAGCCACACATGGCCTCGCAATCCACACGATTGCGGTAATTCACAGCCCTATCTCCCTCCTCACACAGCACCGACCACAAGAGCCTCAAACCACTCAATAGTTCCACCTCAAACCATCCAACTACCAAGCTCGGTTCAATATTGACATATACAAACCAACAGTGCATCGAACGATCATGTTTAGGCATTACATTCATGCTTACTAACAAGCTCATGAGGTTTACTAACAAGCTCATTTGCAATTCAGGGATGACAAGCGGCCGAACAGTACTAGAATGATGGGATGGGGGCATAAAGTTGGTTATCAAGAGAATACCTGACCTTGTGTTTGGAGGTTCTCAAGTTTCTTTTCCCTTCTAGCTAAGCATCCGACTGCCAGTTTGTGGCTTCTGGCTGCTTTTACTGTCCCCTGAGGAAGTGCCAATGGTTAGGCACTGTCGTTGTGCCACTGGCTTGATTCCCGTTCTGGATCTTGGAGTATGACCCCGACTATTCCATGTGACCCTTGGGTAATTATTGGCTTTGTGACCCCTATCACCACATTCAAAATATAAGCCTGTAAAGCTTCTTCATGGGCCAGGGTGCTAACATCCACACTGGCCACAGGTTTCCATTGGTTTCCCTTAGACGACTTGTTTTCCCTTATCCTGTTTTATCTCAGATTCAGACTTTTTAAAGTTTCTTCTTCCTTGGGAATTAGGTTTTCCAGGGCCAATTTCTCTCTTTGCTGGGCCTCTTTCTTTGTTTTCAATCTTGGTCTCATCTATGATGCGCACTACCTTCACAACCCTTTGGTACATTTCTTGAAAGATGGTATATGCATACCCTGCTATTATCTGCTTTATTTCTCCTTTTAACCCCTGTTCGAAGTGGTTCATTCTCATTTCTTCGATGGCCACCTGATTTGGGGCAAATCGGCTCAGCTCATTAAACTTCGTCGCATATTCCATCACGCTCATTTCTCCTTGTTTCAAGCATAAAAACCCCCATTCTTTAACGCCTCCTTATGTCTCGAGGGTAATATTGAGCATCCATTAAGGCCTTCAGTTGATTCCAGGTTAGCACCGGTTCACCTACCCTAGGTTTCACTGTTCCGCACCAGAATTCAACTTCTTTTTCAAATTGGTAAGCGGCTAGGTGTACCTTGAACCTCTCAGGGCACTCCATGATCTGAAATAAATTTTTCATTCTCCGAAGCCACTCCTTATATACCATAGGGTCGGTTCCACCTTCAAACTTGGGAGACTGAAGCTTATTAAATTGACATATCATCTCCATGGCAGTTGGTTCTCGTATGAGTTCGCGTCGAGGAGGCATCTATCACACAATTACACAAGGAATCACTTAGCTCTAATTTCAACTAGGATGAGCCACCTTGGTTAATGAAATGATTCGCAAATGGCACGGGTTGTTATGGATAGCCCCAAGTCTAGTTCAGTTCAGCCTTCGTATAGTCATATGCGCATATCACATCTCTTCCAAAGGAAACACATGTGCATGCTTACACAAACTAGTGAGTCTATAATGCTTGGTCAGCACTGACTGCACTTATTTCGTTGAACACTACTAGCATGACTTAGGAGTCACGGGAGATCCATCATCCTAGTACTTCATAATTTAAGGACAATAAACTAAAAGAGCTTAAAGCCAATCCTTGATATAACCTCATATCAACAAGGAAGTCCTTTAGGTCTCTTTCTAACATCCTAATCCTTAATCTCCGCTAGCTCCAGTCGCACTTAACTAGCTAAACTCACTAACATCCTCACAAAACTCACATTTCCACATACAGCAGGCATATGTCACATAGTCACAAAGTGTTCCTAGAAGACTATATGAAATGCAAGACTCGGGTCGCGGCTTATAGTCGCAGGACCTTTGCTATGATACCATCAATGTAACACCCCCCAACCCGTAGGGTCAAGAGCGTTACGTTTTCTTACGTATTACTTAATTCTTGGGATGAAATGGACAGAGTTTCCCCTAAAAACTGATCGTTCCCATGCTAAAAGTCTTACAATAATCCCCTGTAAATCAACATAAGCGCATAATATTTAAAACAAACTCAATGGCCACACGCCGGAGTCCATAACTCAATGAGCCACCCGCTCGGAGTACGCCAAACAGAATAGTTCTTTAATACATGAAAAGTAAAAGATATAGCTCAACGGTCTACACAACCGGAGTACTGGGGTTTACATCCTAAAACACAGCTAATTCGGAATAAAGACATCTAATCTAGACAGATGGTTGGCTCACACGGCCATGCAGAGCGACTCATAAACAATATGCATTATCTGAGCTAGAAAACTTAGTTTACAACAATTACAAACTAGGAATACATTACATCACTTTGTTAAACACATGAATCTATTTCCATAAGGCATACATGACTCTTTTTTAAGTAGGGGTAGACTCCAGCTCGTGTAAGTAGCTTGACTTCCACCTGTCATAATAAAAGCCTAGGGAGAAGGGGGGAAAAGTAATGGAATGAGCAACCATACGCTCAGTGAGAATTCCCCTACTCCCTGAAACCCAAAGCAGTTGCAGGCAATAATACTAATAATAGCTACATATCTCGTATTCATACTTTACTATCATATTAGGCAATCAAAATCTCCAAGGAAAGATCACCGCCCTTAAAACTTCATTCTGACCCCTCAACTCATTCCTAGGTCCTTAATGACCAATCTTCCTTTCTTACAAGCATTCAGACACTTAATCGACTAGCATAAGAATAAATATGATGCTTTCGAACACACTTGTAAAAAACATAGTGACTCACATTATATGCCAGGAACTTATAAGTCATGCAAACTTCTTTAAAACTTACAACTTTTCTAAAAACTCATGAAACACCCAAATTGGTAAGAAGAGCTTTGCAAGAAACATTCTTTCTTAGGAAATGCACCATTAAAAACTTAAACGTTCATTGCATTGCTGGGATGTAAGCAACCACACTTGAAATTCATGTAAATTATATTCAGAATACATTCATAAAATATATGCAAGTTACGTGCATTTGAAAGCTTTCTTATTTTCTTAAAAACACCTTACTTAGCCTCTTGAGGCTCGTGTTACTTTAAAAGAACTTCTTTTCTTTCCTGAACTATTTAGAATGGCAAAAAGCCATATCTCCTTTAAAAACATCTTACTGTGCTGGCTATGGAGGTCAACACCGCCCTTAAGTGAGATCGTCACTCTTAATCTATGTTATCCCCGGGGTATACGTACTTAACTTTTGGCCAAAACGCACCTCAGTAGATAAACTCAAACATCGATATTGTCCTCTGTGGGGCAACAGCTCGCACTAAGATAATCATATCTTTAGTCCAGTCCCCCTCAAGGTTTTCTTGTTCGCCACACATCATAACTTATCTGGGGAACAACTCACACCAAGATAATTAATATCTTGAGTATAGTTCCCAGGAACAGCTCACACCAAGATAACTCATATCATGAGTCCAGTTCCTAAGTTATCTTAGGGGGAAACAGCTCACGCCATCTTTTCATCCAGTTTCTAGGAACAGCTCACACCAAGATAACTTATATCTTGAGCCAAGTTCCTACCCTCTGGCCAATTGCCTAGCACTTTCTTAACCTTTAAGATCGTATTTCATTTCTCTTTTTCAAATGCTTACTTGGATGAAAACTTACTTTTTAAATAAAACGATCATAACATTTTAAATGTTTATAGTTTACTCGTTTTTGGCTTAAAACTTCTTATAAATGGAATAAGTTTGCCAATTCATAAATCGACTTCGTAAATAGCTTAAAAGCTTTTCAGAATCGTAACAAGTTTGCTAACACGTAAACCAACTTCGTAAATAACTTAAAAGCTTCTTATCGACGTCATAAGTTTAATAACATGTAAATCGACACCCTTTTAAACTTAAGAGCTTCTCAAAAATGTAATAAGCTTGTAAATATGTAAACCAACTTCGCTTTAAACTTAAAAGCTTCTTACAAACGTAATACGTTTACTGAATCGTAAAACGACTTAGTTTCTCACTTGAATGCCTCGTACAAACATAATAAGTTGGCTAAATTGTAAAACAACTCCGTTTCTAGCTCAAAAGCTTCGTATAAACGTAAAGCTTCGTATAAACGTAATTAGTTTGCTAAATCGTAAAACGACTTCGTTTTCATCTCGAAAGCTTCATTTAAACATATTAGGTTTGCTCAATCGTAAAATGACTTCGTTTTCATCTTGAAAGCTTCGTTTAAACGTGTTAGGTTTGCTAAATCTTAAAACGACTTCGTTTTTAACTTAAAAGCTTTGTGTAGACGTAATACGGCTACTAACTCGCAAAATGACTTAGTTTTTAACTTAAGAAACTTTTTATAGATGTAAAAACGTTTGGAAGTTTGTAAAATGACTTCATTTCTAACTTAAATGCTTTGAATAAACGTAAAGCTTCGTATGAACGTAATTAGTTTACTAAATCATAAAACGACTTCATTTTCATCTCGAAAGCTTTGTTTAAACATGTTAGGTTTGCTAAATTGTAAAATGACTTCGTTTTCATCTTGAAAGCTTCGGTTAAACGTATTAGGTTTGCTAAATTGCAAAACGACTTCGTTTTTAACTTAAAAGCTTCATATAGACATAATACGGCTACTAACTCGCACAATGACTTAGTTTTTAACTTAAGAAACTTTTTATGGACGTAAAAACGTTTGCAAGTATGTAAAACGACTTCATTTCTAACTTAAAAGCTTCGTATAAACGTAAAGCTTCGTATAAATGTAATTAGTTTGCTAAATCGTAAAACGATTTCGTTTTCATCTCGAAAGCTTCGTTTAAGCGTGTTAGGTTTGCTAAATCGTAAAATGACTTCGTTTCCATCTTGAAAGCTTCGTTTAAACATATTAGGTTTGCTAAATCATAGATCGAAACTCAATAGAGACAAGTGAGCAAAACGCATGCAAATAAGCTAAGCTTCATAATTAGCACCTTAAGGTGCTCCTCTTCGGGTCGTTTAAATCCTTTTAGACTTAAGGAGAAGTCGTATACAAACAAAAGCCTTAAGCATGTTCAAATCCACTTTTAGTTCACTTTTTAAACTTCCTAAACCTATCGACTATTCAGTCGAGTCACTAGCCAAGTAGTTCGACGATTTAGGATTTCTTATAGGCTACCAACATTTTCATAAACTACCAGACAATTGGTAAGTACTTAAAAGCATTTGAAATCATGAAAACATGCATTTAACAATCTTTCTTAAACATATCTGCATTTCGAAAACTATTCACTTAATGTCACTTAGCACATTGAGGGAAGAGGGGATTCACACATAGCACATTCATACACTTCATATCACCATTCATTAAGCCACACATGGCCTCGCAATCTACACGATTGCGACAATTCACAACCCTATCTCCCTCCTCACACAGCACCGACCACAAGAGCCTCAAACCACTCAATAGTTCCACCTCAAACCATCCAACTACCAAGCTCTGTTCAATATTGACATATACAAACCAACAGTACATCGAACGATCATGTTTAGCCATTACATTCATGCTTAATAACGACGTAGTGTTTAGGTGAACCAATTGATGTAATCGAAACTTTAAAACTACACTTTGCCCCTTTTAGTTCGCTAACTGATAGCCATAAGCGTAATACTTCCTTGAGATAACTACGAACAGACTATTGACATGCCTAAACTGATGTAACCATAACCTTTAGACATAATTCAGTTCATTCCACAATTACTTCGATTAGCCTCCTCAAGCTTCAAAACGGAGTTCGAACTTATAAATTATTAGAATCACAGTGCTATGATAACATTATGTTCATTAAACATTTCTCTACTGTCTGGTTATTAACATTCAGCCTTAATTCGACATTCAAATGACCCAAATCAGTACCATGTTCGTAATTCCTCAACTTCAATTCTAAATTTACCCAAACTGATTTCTAAACTTGGAATTAACATGCATAAACTAAATTCAGCTAAAATCATTGAAATTAATAGTAATTTAGCAGGAAAGGAACCCTAACCTTGATTCCAAGCCTAAGGTTCGTTCGAGGGCTGTCGGGCTCAGTTTTGAGTGCTGGAAGAAACCCGATTCCTTGATCCTCGCTTGCTACTCGCTCAACCAGACCAAACCACGCCCAAATCTGTCTCCAGTCAAGCATCCAAACCCACGCAAATAGACTCTGAGTGTGCCCAATTTGCACAATTCGAACCCTAATTGAACCCCAAACATTCACTCCTAATTTATAGTGGTTTCGAAGCAACTAAAAGATAAATTGCATGACTGAGTTTTAACAAATGTCTGGGCTTCGAATCGCGCTCAAACCCACCAAAAACATGTTGGGTTCTTCTCGATTTTTCGCCCAAAATTCACACCAAATGCTTGCTAGCTTGAGGGGGAAGGTGGAATGAGCAGATTTGCAGCTAGGAGTGGCGAAAATTGGGTGGTTTCATGAAGCTAGAGTCTCGTGTATGACGGGGAGGAGGAGGAAGATGAAGCAGAGCAGAGAGGAGAGAGGAAAGAGAGTGTGTCGGGGGGGTCGAGGCAGTTGAAGAAGGAAGGGAGTGGCATAGGTGAATTTACAAGTTTGCCCCTTCCTACTCTCTTTCATTAATTTTGGTCCAAGCTGTTCAGGAATCGGTGCCACTAGCCTAATTCACATCCAAACTCTAAACCCAAATGCTAAAATGACCTTTCATTGATTACTCGCTCCCGAATATATCTAGGGTCGATTTAATAACATCGAACTACTTCTAAGGTTAACAGCCTAATTGTGTTCGGGTTCCTACTTGAATTAGTACTCGCTAATAACTATTAATAGCGCTTATGAAAAATCATTGAATGATTTTCAAAACTAATAACAATAACATTATTACTGGCGATAAAAATATTCTTTTTAATAAAACCAATGCTCACATAAGCACTTATAAAATAATTTTAGCTTATATCGCTAATAAAATACGGTCTTTATAACACAAAAAGGCGTGACGAACAGCTTAACGGAAAATAAGGTACGCGGGCCTTACAGAGCCGCATGAGTTACAACAATACAATTAACTATCTCTCAATGAGAGGAAGGATTTGCAACTCACCATGTCTCCAATGATAGTAGTCTTCTATGTCTGAAAGAGAAACTAAGAATTTGTCTGCATAAGAGAATCAACAAAAGAATGTAGTTCATCCTGAGACTCCAAATCCTGAAAATGAGGTTAGTATACTTATTCAAGATCCCACACCTCAGAGGGTTAGTGGGAGTGGTTCTTTACACATTGAAGAGAAGTCTGCAGTTCTTAGACAAAGGGGGAGAAATTCCTCAGTTAGTTAGACAAATGAGGGTCCAGGGCTCCGGAGAAGAAAACGTGGAAGAATTCCTCCATGAAATTTTCAAATCAAAGAGGAAATATTTCTATGCACTGCATTAGAAATAGAAGAGCCTACCACTTTTCAAGAGCCTATTAATTTACTAAGCCACAAAGAGTGGGCGGACGTCATGAGAGATAAAATAGCCTTTATGGTAAGAAATAAGGTTTAGGAACTAGTTCATCTACCACCAATGTAAATCGATTGGAAACAAGTGGGTTTTCAATATAAGATGTCAGGCTGATGGATCAATTGACAAGTTCAAGGCCCGTGTAGTGGTAAAGGGTTTTACTCAAATTAAGGGAGTAGACTGCAAAGAGAATTTTTCTCCTGTGGTGAGAATAGCCTCTATTCGCTTACTTCTAGCCTTAGTTGCCCATTTGGACTACGCATTGTTTCAAATGGAGGTAAAGACTACTTTCCTCAATAGCAACCTTGAGGAAGAGATCTACATGGATCAACCAATTTGCTTCATATCAAAAGGTCAAGAGGATAAAATTTATCATCTTAAAAGCTCTATTTATGGTCTCAACCTGTTTTTTTTGAGCATGGTATTTCATATTCTATGAACCTATCATTTCTTTTAGCTTGAACATGGTTTCAAAAGACCATTGTTTTTATGTCAAACAAACTATAGAGGGGATTATACTCTTTACCTTTTGTGTTGATGACATACTATTGGCTGGAAACAATATGGAGATAATTAAAACCACTAAGCAATGGTTATCCTTCGTCTTTGAGATGAAGGACATGGGCAAGGCTAGGTATATCCTAGGCATAGAAGAAATTCAGAGCCATTCCAAGAAGCTTCTTGGCTTAAATCAAGCAGCAGACATTAACAAAATTTTGGAATGTTTTCAAATGCATTATTCTAAGCCCCTGGAAACTCTAGTTGAGAAGGATCGAACTTAAAGTCTTGACCAATACCTTAGAACAAATAAAGAAAAGGAGATAATGAGCAATGTCTCTTATGCTCGTAGTAGGAAGCATAGTATATGCCATGTTGTGTACATAGCCAGACATTTACCTTGCGGTTGGTTTGGTAAGTCCTTAGTAAAGTAACCTAGGAGCTACTCATTGGCAAGTGGTTATGAGAGTCTTTCGCTACTTACATAGTACACAAGGCCTAGTCCTTGCTACTGACGTGGAGACCTTAGGTTAAGATGATATTCGAATTATTATCGAGGTGATGATATGGATGAATCTAGGTCAAACTCAGGATATGTATTCACTCTAGGCGAGGGAGCAATATCTTACTGCAGTAAGAAATAAGACTGCATAGCACTTTTAACTATACAAGCAGAATATGTTGCTTCCTGCTTGCCACTCAAGAGGCTATATGGTTGAGGAGTTTCCCTAAGATCTCAATCTCACATCTAGAATTGATGATCCTACACAAATGATGTGGGATAATACTGCTGCCATTCAGTTTGCTAAGGATCCGAAGTTCTACCAGAAAACTAAGCATATGAAGAGGCATTATCATTTTGTTCGAAACACTAAAAAAGAGAAAGAAGGTGCTATTAAGTATATATCCACTAGTAAGTTGATTACAGATCCCCTAACTAAGCCTATACTTAGAGACATATTTTTCTTGCATTATTTATGAAATAAAGATTAATGTTTCTTTTTCAAATATTTATGGTTATGCAATTGTGTAATAAAGCACATTGAAATGTTGCAAGGCCTCTCATTAGTATAGTCGCACGAGCAATCACCCTGCCATTTAAGCAGTGGACAGGATGAGATTTAGCAATATTAACACTAGTTGTGTGTAATATTGTACTATCATTATAATTGTGTTGTATGAATGATAAGTCATTATTTCTAATGGTCACCTTAGTAAGTCTAAAATGGGACTTCTATAATCGATTATGAAACGTTATGTTTTCATATTGAAGCCTTAAAGCTGAATCTTGAGTATCAACGTTAACATTTAGATGTGTTGATCTACTGGCTCCGGTTGGTTTTTTATATAAAAACCAAACTTGTGATTCATATGACGTGGATGAGTGACATATCCAACTTAATCGGAGTTATGCTATGGCACACATTTCATACGGTCTGTGCTAGTTGATGACTTGTTATAGGAGTGATAAGCGAGTTCCCTTTCCTTGTCACTGTGTGACCTCTATTTGTGATACTCCTTAACTTAGAGTTAAGATATGAAGTTAGAGCTTGATGTCCCTAGTTTAATGAGTTTTCCAAGGGCTAAGATGTACGTGGTCTAGCGGAAATACATTAAGAAAGCAGTTAGGCCAAGATAGACTATCATAATTATCTAAGGAAGAATCTTTTACCTCATTACCATATCAAGCCTAAGCAATTATATTCAGTATATAATCATTTGATATCAGTAGGAATAAAGGGATAGTGTATGCCATTGGTGATAGCTTGGATGATTTAGGGTATCGTTCACATAACAGTGTCATATTAGTTAGATGGTGGCTTCATATAGCATTGCAAGTTCTTTTTACTCACACACCCTATTCTTTATATAAGGCGTGAAGAGATTAGTTGATAGAGTTATGTATAACTTATGGTTTATGAGACAGGGGAGAGTTGTTGACCGAGTACAACGGTCAGTATGATAACCCACATTAAGTGGGCGGTTATGAAATGATTTCAGTATGTATTAATTATTCCTATTAACTATCCATTATCAGTTATCAGCTTTGTGCTACTTTTTTAAGGTGGTCAGATCAAGGATTAAAACACATGACAAGTCACTAAAGGGCTCCCTAATCCACTTGCTATTCTCTCCCACGTTAATCCTGTCGTCCCATCGGACTTGGTTTTGGGGTGTGACGTTTTTTGGTAGCTCTAGTAGCGACTAAATCATTGGAGTGAATAACAGTCAGATCCGAATCGCTTTCTTGCAAGGTAATTCCTTATTAACCTGCAAAACTAATACGTCCTTGCCACTAAATGCATATAAATGTCAAAGATCTTGGTACAATTTGTCTCTCATCTAATATGACTCAAATCTCTTACTAAAAATATATGACTTCAATTTGAGATAGAAAATCCAAATCTATGTGTAAGGATTGAAGTTAATTAATTTCCCTTTACTGGTGAAAATGCAATCAGAAAGACTGGTGAAAATCCAAATCTATGTACTTTGAATACAAGAATTACTGAGAAGTTAAGCAGATCATACAATAAATATTTACCGAGTAATAGAGAATACCAAGTAGCAATGAATCCTTCATACACCGACGAGTATAAAAACCTAGCCATAGTATATATATTGAATCAATTCTATGTTAAAAACTGGCAACTTAATTTTAGTTACAAAATCAACAATAGACTTAATAGTTTATAGATATTCATCCATTGATTGAGCATCATTTTTGTGTAAAGTAGTGGATTCTTAGCCTCTATTACAACTGCGATTTGGAATTTTTTTTCCCAATTGCCACCTTTTCTTTAAGGTGACATGCCACACAAATTATGTATTTTTATGCAATTTTTTGTTCAAGTGACTATTTACCTATAATAGCAAGTAATCTTACATTCCCCCTTAAAAAATTATAAGTTGAAGAAAAAAAAATTGAAAAATTAGAAAATTTAATATAAAACAACCAAAAATCTTAGAAGTAAGGAGAACAAACTCATCCCACCTACCGAACTAGGCATCACCACTGCTGCTCAAACATCTGGAGACACCCAGTGTACCACCACACTCGTTACACGTCTATTACTCAACCAATACCTAGCCAACAATCCATCGTGATATTTTTACTCTTGACTTCTCTCTTCTATTCTCTCTCATCTCAAACACCTTTCCTGACCCAATGCTCCTTTTTGTTATCCAACCTTAAACCAAATCATCATTCACCAAATGCTTAGCGACTAAAAATCGATAACTAGTATAAATGTATTGAGGAGGCTTAGGTTATGGTTCTAGTGAGTGTGCTAGGGTCTAGAAACAGATAAGAAGAGTGATCAATAGTGTTGGAGCAACAAAGAGAATGCAATGGCACTACTACACCATCTAAAGGTAGATGACGATTTGAATCTAGTTTTGGTGTGGTACAAGAGCCCATTGGGGATGGAGATCCATCCATGGAGCATGATTTATGTCCTCAAACCAAGCTAGCAAGTGGAAGTATAATGGCAAGGTCCATGCTTTGGTCCATACATTGTTAAGGCAAAGCTTACAACCACCGAGGTTTGATTCTTTGCGCAAGCCTGGTTTTGTTCATTTAATTTCCTAACCCTCCATGGGGTTTAAAATCATTATTTTTGCTTAAGAAGTTGCCTAACACACTCAAATATTCATCCATGAAGAGTAAGTCAAGTTAATTCAAGTGTTTCATAGGGTTTTTGCAGTCACAAGTTAGTTGTTGTAGTTTTGGCTCCAAACTGATCCATTTCAAGTTTCTCCTTGGTTTACTTCCCTAAACCTAATTTAAGGTTGATTTGTTTACTTGGGATGACGTTTAACATCCTAATTAAGGCATCCATTCCTTAGCATCAAGTCTAAGTGAAGTGGAAGGCAAGCAACCAAGCTGCTCAAAACTAGCGCTAATTCAACCGTATTGAATGTTTTGACTTTGCCTTGCTTCTTCCTTCCAAATGAAGCTTTTACGATCTGAATTCTAGCTTTCTCGGTAAGGAGCCGGGAACATCATCATGAGAGTGCTTGTAATTTTGGAAGGCAACTTGTCCACTAGGAGAGAAGATAATGATCCTAGAGCATTCTGATTGGACGACCGAAAAGGGACTTTTGTTAGTAGTCATTTCGCTCTCTCCCATCTACAAGTAGGATAATTTAAAGCTAATTAACATCTTGAAGCTTGAGTTTAACATTTAAACAACTTGGATTAGCTAGACCCTCCAATTATAATTAGCTAGCATTAAGCACACTTTGTAATCTGATTTGTTTAAGCTACATTAAAGGTCTCCTGATGACTAAGGAAACTCCTTAGCAACTAGGCAACATAAGAGAACTTGTATTTATGCTAGCTAGCTTATCCTTTGTAATAAGATTACGACTTTGAATGAGAATAGTTGAGCTTGCTTCTTAAAGCCCTGAACACTAACACTCAAACTAGCTTATACGTACTTAAGTCGACTAAGGTGGTTATATAGTGAGTCTTAATCATTCTCTTTAGTGGTGTTTCTGCATCCAAAGGAAGATTAAGGGCCCTAAACTAACTCTTGGTGGTGAAATCTGCATCCAAAAAGCAAGTTTGGATTCTATCTATCCTACTCCTACCTCAAATTCCCTTGAATCCAACTTCAGTTTGCTTATTCTTTAGTTTGCTTGCATTCTGTCTTGGATCTTGAGTTTAACCCTTGCTTGAATCCATCATTTCTGGTATCAGAGCTGAGGTTGCTTTCCCTAAACACATTCCCCTGCGCTAAACACAACACCTAAACACATTACGCTATATTGATTTTAGTCATGAGTGCCAGCATGACTTTGTTAGAGACGTTTGACGCTCTCATGAAGAATTATGAGGTTGTGGTGGCCAATAATGAAGAACTTAAGAACTAGAATACCTATTTGAGGTGCTAACTTAGTGACTCAATGAAACAGAAGAGAAAAGCTTTTGTGAGGTCTTCTAGTTCACTCGGCTATGCCCAAGAAGATAAAGATGAGAGGGACAACCATCTTTTGGTTTCTTCTAGTGAGGAGGAGCCTTGAAGGAGACCAAGAAGAAGGGAAAGACGACCTCATCCCATCTTTAATGATTTTAAGGTTGATATCGCAGCGTTTGAAGGCAAATTAGACCCAGATGATTTCTTGGAGTGGCTGCACACCATAGAAAGGATCATTGATTTTAGAGAGATTCCAAAAGAAAGAATGGTAAAACTTATTACTCCCAAACTCAGGAAGTATGCACCTCTTTGATGGACTAACTTGTGTGCTAAAAGAGTTGGACAAAGAAAGGAGAAAATCAAAGCATGGGATAAGATGAAATCCAAACTTAAATCCCGTATCCTGCCCCCTTTTTACCTTCAGGATAGTTACTCCTAACTACCAAATCTGACCCAAGGAAGCATGAATGCAGAGGAGTATACTAGAGAATTTGAAAAATTATTGATTAAATGTGATTTGCAAGAAGCAGAAGATCAAGCTATCGTGAGATACTTGGGAGGGCTTGATCCTAGGTATGCTAATGATGTTGAGTTGCAGCAATACTCAACTTTTGATGAAGTGTGTGCCTTGGCTTATAAATTTGAACAGTAGAGAAAGACTATAACCTATGAAAGAGACTTTCCAAAACCTCCACCCAAGAGCCAACCTTTTAATATAGGGAGCTCGTTTCCACCACCTAAACCCACAACAATGCCCTTTCCACCTCACAGAAAACCCAATCCCCACAAAAAGCCCAGCCCCACAAAATAAACCTAATCCTAGCCCTATAAGCACTAGAAGGCAGCAAATGTCAATGACTTTATCATATTACCTCTGACTATCCAAATAGAAAGGTCATCACCTAGGCCGAGTGGGAGGCAGTAAAGGAGGAAGAGATTGAGGAGAAAAAGGTGGTCTATTTTATGGAGGAACAAGATGAGAATCAAGAGGAGGTTGCGAAGGAAGCTGACGAAGGTGAGATATTGGTTTTGAGAAGAACCTTGAGTGGGCTTACAACTAATGAATAACAACGAGAGAACATCTTTCACTCTCGGCGTACTATCCTAAGGAAGGTCTACTTTATGATCGTTTATAGTGGGAGTTGTGCCAATGTTGTTTCACTTAGCATGATGGAAAAACTCAATATCTATGCCTCGACTCACCCTCACCCCTATAACATTCAATGGCTCATTAAGGTAAGGGCTTGTAAGTTAACTCAAGGTGCTTGATTTCCTTTTTCATTAGTAAGAATTACCAAGATGAGCTCTAGTGTGATGTCATTCCCATAGATGCTTGTCAAATTATGTTGGGGAGACCTTGGCTATTTATTAGGAAGCTAAAGCACAATGGTTATTTGAACATCTATTCCCTTTCCAAGGATAGGAAAAAGATCACCCTTGCCCCTTAAAGTCCTTCCCAAATCCACAAAGGAAAACAACAAAAGAACTTTAAGCAACCTAGCTAATTTCTTATTTGTAGTGAAACTGTTACTTAAGGCTTCTTATCATGAGTTTAAGGCCTAAGGAGTGGATACTCACTACCCCTGATGAACCAGAAGGCTCACCCCCAATCCATCCCTTTGTTATATCTTTACTTAAGTATTTCGATCATGCCCTAATGAAATGCCTATGGATTTATCCCTACAAAGTCCATGGAACTCCATAATAACTGTAATCCCTAAACAATACTCCCAAACAGGCCAACAAATAGGATGAATCCTAAGTAGACCATAAAGATTCAATGACAAGTAGATGAACTATTAACCAAAGGGTTAGTTAGGGAATCACTTAGCCATTCTGCTACTCTGGCCTTATTAGTCCCTAAGAAGGATTGAAGCATGAGAAAGTGTGTGGATAGCTAAGCTATAAATAAGATTACTATCAAGTATAGGCACCTTATCCCTTGGCTTGAAGAGATGCTAGGTGAACTACATTGTTCTAGTGTGTTTTCTAGGGTTGATTAGAGGAGTAGTTACTATCAAATTTGGTTTAAAGATGAAGACGAATGAAAGATAGCATTCATGACTAAAGAAGGCTTATATGAATGGCTACTCATGCCATTTAGATTGTCTAGTGCACTAAAAACCTTTACGAGGCTTATGAACTAAGTGTTTTGGCTTTACATTGGTAAGTTTGTGGTGGTTTATTTGGATGACATTTTTATCTAAAGCAAAACAGAAGAACACCGAGATCCCCTAATTCAGATTATGGTGGTCCTATAAAAGGAGAATCTTCATGGTAACATTAAAAAGTGCACTTTCTTTTCAAAAGAAGTGACTTTTCTAGGCTAGATTATGACTGCCCAAGGAGTCAAGGTTGATGAAAGCAAAGTTGAGGCCATTAGGTCTTGGCCAATCCCTTAGAGCAACTATGATGTCTAAACTTTAGTACTATTATGGCACCTATGATTGAAGTTATTAAGGGTACATCCTTCAAATGGACCCCTAATGCTCATTCTGCATTTAAAGAGATAAAGACTAAGCTTACTAAAACACCAGTATTAGCCTTGCTATGTTTTGATAAAGTTTTTGAGGTTGAATGTGATGCTTCTAGGGTTGGTGTTGAAGGAGTTCTTACTCAAGAAAGGCAACCGTTAGCCTTCTTTAGTGAGATATTGTGTGATTCAAGGGAGAAGTACTCAACATATGACAAGGAATTATATGCTATTGTGCAGAGGTTAGAGCATTTGAGCCATTATTAGATGGCTAGTGAGTTTATCTTGCAGTTTGATCATGAGGCCTTGAAGTACATTCAAGGACAACATAAGCTAAACTCAAGACATGCAAAATGGGTAAAATACCTCCAATCATTCCACTTTACAATCAAGCATCAGTCTGGAAAGCTCAATCAAGATGTATATACGTTGTCAAGAAGACACTTAGTGTTGTTTCAACTAGAAGCTTATCATTTTGGGATTTGCGCATTTAAAGTCTCTTTATGCTAAAGATGAGGACTTTGGGGAGCTTCATTCTGATTGTTAAAAGCACTATAAAGGGGATTTTCTGGTCAAAGATGAGTACTTGTTCATGGTACTTATCAGTGTATTCCTAAGTACGGCGCCCGTGACCTCTTGATTAGAGAAAGTGCATGGTGGTTTAATGGCTAGCCATTATGGAGAGAACAAGACCCTAGCTATGCTATGGGGGCATTATTTATGGCCAAGAATGAGCACGGGTGTTCAAGATATCTTAAGGAGTTGTGCTACTTGTCAAGTGGCTAAGAGTCACTCACTACTTCACAGTTTATACACACCTTTGCTGGTTCCTTCCCTTCCTTGGGTTGATATGAGCATGGATTTCATCCTTAGCTTGCCTAAAACTCAAAGGAACAAAGACTCTATATTTGTGGTGGTAGATAGATTCTCCAAGATAGCCCATTTCATAGATTGCAACAAGACTAGTGATGCTACTTACATTGCCGAGCTATATTTCAAGGAGATAATGAGATTGTATGGTATCCTTAGGTCTGTTGTTCCTGACCATGATACTCAGTTTCTCATCCACCTCTGGATCACTTTGTGGAAGAAAATAGGAATGAAACTCGAGTACAATACCACTTACCATGCCAAACTGATGGCTAAACCAAGGCAACAAACAAAACTTTGGGTACTCTTTTTAGGGCTTTGATTAAGCCCCCAATGCTAAGGAATGGGATTTACTTCCCTCACATGCTAAGTTTGCTTAAACAAAGCATCAAGCAAGACCACTGGGATGTCTCCCTTTAAATTAGCCTAGGGGATTGATCGCTTAAACCCCCTTGATTTGATGCCTAGAGCTACGAATGAGAAAGTCATGACCAGAATTAAAAGATCTAATGCCTCCTATTAAGCTTAGGCAAATAAGCACAAGAAGAAATCGTATTTTACCATGGGGAGCTAGTACGAATCCATTTGAGAAGAGAGCATTTTCCTTTAAAGCTCAAAGGCAAGTTAATGTCAAGGGCTGGTGGTCCTTTTTAAATGTTAGAAAGGATAAATGACAATGCTTATTGATGCATATTCCCATATGCATCATTTTTATTTAAGGTCAACTTCCAAGAAGAAAAGTGTCAAACAAGAGCGCGCATGGGAACTCTCATATTTTCTCTTATTATGTGAGTTCAAGGACTTTAGACACCATCAAGAAGTCAAGCAAGTGGCAAAAATCTGGATAAAACTCATATTCCTTCCGGAAGAATTGGTGCCCGATTCATCCATGCGGAAGGTAATTTTTTTGGTGCTCATTTTTTGGACTAGCTCAAGTGGACCCACAACTTGAGGGCCACATGGTTTTGAAGCTCAAGATGTCATCTTTAAAATAAGCCCAATTTTATTTAATTTGGACGTCATTTGATTGGGCAAAGTAACACTCAAAGGGAAGTTGTCCTGCTCCAGTCTAGTTCTGATATAGGTGTAATGTTTGGACAATAACTTTTCATCTACTTATTCAAAGTGAGCAAATTAGCCCATGCTGGAAAATAGATTTCTAGGGCTTTCCAACAAGCCCCAAATCACCTGATTTGGACTTGTGTGCGGAGAGTTATACTCAGTTGAAGTGGAGGCTGCTGCAAGGATTAAATGCTGGGCAAATGAAGAGACTTTGGTTACATGACATCATGTGGATGACATCATGCACGACTTGGAATGTTCTAGATGGATGTCTTCAGCTAATTGGAAGCCTAGAATATTCTTTGTAATCTCCCCCACCCCTTTATGTTGAGTCTTTTCCATTTTCTAAGCCTTTTTAATTTTCTAGTTTTAATTGCTAGGAGTTTTTAAGTCTTTTGGTTATCTTTGTTTAGCCTATAAATAGGTGGGTTATGTAGTTGCATTTGAATGTAGAGTTGTAAGCTTTCCCAAAGTGAAATACAATTACCTTTGAGTGTGATTCTCAAAAGTATTCCAAATCCCTAGTTCTATATCTTGAATTTTGGCAAGTTCAAGTGGTGTTCTAGGTTCTCTTTTCCTTTTCCAATTGGAGTGATTCCTTGGTGAAGACGAGAGGATTTGCCCAAGATCAAGTCCTTGAGTGGCTCCGCGAAGGATTATCTCAAGTGCAAGGTCTTGTTTATCCCTTTGTCCTCTTTTGTTATTATTCTTCGATCCATCTCAATCTATCTTCCATATTCACTTTTCTTTGGTTTGATTCTTGTTTAGAATTTGTTTGAGTTTGATTTGGTTTACTTACCACCCACATATACATCAATTGGTATCAGAGCCAAGGCTTTTAAGTGACCCACATCATACCCAAATACATCCCAAAAAAAAAAAGAAGCCAAAATATAATCTCAAACTCGAAGCGGAGCACGACCACCCCGTGCCTTACTGCACGCCCGTGCCACCTTCCCCAGCAGCATTTTCTTTCCCCAAAGCACTTCAACATGTCTACTAAGTCTGCAATAAGTGATCAAGCAAGAGTAGAGGAGTTGGAAGCCCAAGTTACATATCTCCGGACTCAACTTGGCCAACTCTTAGAAGAGAAAAGAAGGTGGGTTCATAGCCCCACACCCTCTCACCCTCATGAACCGGTGGTCGAATCTGAAGAGGAAGTCCTTCACTCCCGTGCCAATTCGAGTGATGAGGAAGCCCCAAGGAGACGAAAGCAAGGAGGCAATATTGGTGGTGTCCGAATTGACATCCCCGAATTTGAAGGTCAACTTGACCCGGATTTGTCCCTCGATTGGTTGCATACCATTGAGCGAATCTTTGAGTACGAGGACATCCCGGAGGACAAGAAGGTAAAACATGTAGCCCTTAAACTCAGAAAATATGCTTCAATTTGGTGGGCTAATCTTGGAGCTAAAAGAGCAAGGAATGGAAAGGGAAAAATCAGAACTTGGGCCAAAATGAAAGAAAAGCTTAAGGCCAAGTTTCTTCCCTCTCACTATGTGCAAGACAATTATCTCAAGCTCCATTAACTCAAGCAAGGATCCAAGAGTGTGGAAGAATACACTCGGGTGTTTGAAAAACTCCTCCTCAAGTGTGATTTGAAAGAAGATGATGTACAAACATTGGTAAGATATTTGAGTGGTCTTGATGAATCAATTGCTCATGTAATTGAGTTGCAACCCTATTCATCCCTAGATGACTTGAGTTCTCTAGCCTATAAGGTAGAGCAACAAAAGAAGACTAAGGAAAAGAGCATCTTTTCCAAGACTCCTTCCCGTCCTTTTTCTCAAGAACTACCTTACTTTCCCCCACAAATTCAAACCCCCTCACCCGCCAAAAGTGTCCCTCCCATCACCCCTCCACCTCCCACAAAACTGCCCTCATAGCCAAAAGACCAAGTTCGGTGTTTCCGTTATCAAGGTATGGGACATTTTGCATCTGATTGTCCTAACAAGAGGATTGTTTCCATGGCTGAGTACCAAGCTTCTTTTGAGGAGCATGAACATGAAGAAGAGGAAAGCTTGGAAGAAAAAGAAGAAGAGGTTATCATAGGCCCCGATGAAGGTGAGTTGCTTGTCATTAGGCAAGCATTGAGTGGATTTGCTACTCAAGAAGGCTTGGAGCAAAGAGAGGCAATTTTTCACACAAGGTGCACTATTCAAGGGAAAGTTTGTACCCTCATCATTGATGGAGGTAGTTGTACAAATGTTGCATCCAAAACCATGGTGGACAAGCTCAAACTTGCGACTACACCCCATCCTAAGCCTTATAGCATCCAATGGCTAAATCAAGGCAAAGGTATATACATTTCTCATCAATGCCTCATTTCTCTTTCCATTGGAGACCACTATAAGGATGAGATATTGTGTGACATTCTTCCTATGGATGCAAGCCATATATTATTGGGTAGACCATGGATGTTTGATCGCCATGTAATTCATCATGGGCGCCTCAACACCTACTCCTTTATTAAGGATGAGAAGAAAATCACCTTGACCCCTATTCCATCGTGCCAAAGCCCCAAGCCACAAAAGGACCGACAAGCCTTAACCCTCATTCATCCTTCCCAAACCCTTGCCCCCAAAGAAGATTTCTCACTTCCGCCTCTTCTCCTCACCAGGTATGACCCGTTTTATCATCCTCCCCTCACCCTCTTCTATATCTCTCTAGAGGTGATGCCCTGTGACCTCCTTCCCCAAAAGCTCCCATATTGTGAGCGTGACCCCTTTCTTGAGAGGATTGCTAACCCTTTGAGTTTGAGGACAAACTCAAAACCACCGGGGGAGTATGATGCATATTCCCATATGCATCATTTTTATTTAAGGTCAACTTCCAAGAAGAAAAGTGTCAAACAAGAGCGTGCATGGGAACTCTCATATTTTCTCTTATTATGTGAGTTCAAGGACTTTAGACACCATGAAGAAGTCAAGCAAGTGGCGAAAATCTGGATAAAACTCATATTTCTTCCAGAAGAATTGGTGCCCGATTCATCCCTGCGGAAGGTAATTTTTTTTGTGCTCATTTTTTGGACTAGCTCAAGTGGACCGACAACTTGAGGGGCCACATGGGTTTGAAGCTTAAGATGTCAACTTTAAAATAAGCCCAATTTTATTTAATTTGGACATCATTTGATTGGGCAAAGTAGCGCTCAAAGGGAAGTTGTCCTGCTCCAGTCCAATTCTGATATAGGTGTAATCTTCGGACCATAACTTTTGATCTACTTATTCAAATTGAGCAAATGAGCCCATTCTGGAAAATAGATTTCCAGGGATTTCCAAAAAGCCAAGAATCACCTGATTTGGACGTGTGCTCTGAGAGTTATGCTCAGTTGAAGTGGAGGCTGCGGCAAGGATTAAATGCTGGGCAAATGAAGAGACTTTGGTTACATGACATCATGTGGATGACATCATGCACGACTTGGAGTGTTCTAGATGGATGCCTTCAGCTGATTGAAAGCCTAGAATATTCTTTGTAACCTCTCCCACCCCTTTATGTTGAGTCTTTTCCATTTTCCAAGCCTTTTCAATTTTCTAGTTTTAATTGCTAGGAGTTTTTAAGTCTTTTGGTTATCTTTGTTTAGCCTATAAATAGGTGGGTTATGTAGTTGCATTTGAATGCAGAGTGGTAAGCTTTCCCAAAGTGAAATACAATTACCTTTGAGTGTGATTCTCAAAAGTATTCCAAATCCCTAGTTCTATATCTTGAATTTTAGCAAGTTCAAGTGGTGTTCTAGGTTCTCTTCCTTTTCCAATTGGAGTGATTTCTTGGTGAAGACAAGAGAATTTGCCCAAGATCAAGTCCTTGAGTGGCTCCGTGAAAGATTATCTCAAGTGCAAGGTCTTGTTTATCCCTTTGTCCTCTTTTGTTATTATTCTTCGATCCATCTCAATCTATCTTCCATATTCACTTTTCTTTAGTTTGATTCTTGTTTGGAATTTGTTTGAGTTTGATTTGGTTCACTTACCACCCACATATACATCACTTATAAGGTAAATTTTCTTCGAGATTATAGTGTTTCAGCTACATTCAATGTGATAGATTTGTGAGCCCCTACTTAGAAGATGATCACCTAGTAAATTTGAGGGAAAATTTTCTTCAACAAGGTGAGGATGATGGAGTTCCATCCATGGAGCATAATTTAGGTCCTCAAACCGGCCAGTAAGTCTAAGTAACAAAACCATGGTCTAAGTTTCGATCCAGACTTTGCTAAGGCAAAGTTTAAAACTACCTGGTTTTGATTCCCTATGCAAGCACAGTTTTGTTCATCTAATTTCCTAACCCTCCATGGGGTTTAAAATCATTCTTTTTACTTAGGATGTTCGATGACATCCTCAAAGACTCATCCATAAAGATTAATTCAAGTTAAGGCTAGTGCTTCATGCAGTTTTGGCAGTCACAAGTTAGTTGTTGTAGTTTTAGCTCCAAACTGATCATTTTGAGTTTTTACTTGGCTTACTTCCCTAAACCTAATTTATGGCCGATTTCTTTACTTGGGATGACTATTAACATCCTATTGAAGACATCCATGCCTTGAAATCAAGTGTAAGTTAAGTGGAAGTCAAGTGTAAGTCAAGTGGAAGACATCCTCGCATTTTTGCTAGTCTAAGGAGCTAAGAACATCATCATGAGGGCCCTTTCAGCTTTGGAAGACAGCTTGGCCACTGGGAGAGAAGATAATGATCCAAGAGCATTTTGATTGGATTGCCGCAAAGTAGACTTGTCTTAACAACCATTTCTCTCTCTCCCACGTGTGGGTGGGTTAATTTGAAGCTAATCAGCATGTTCAGGCCTAAGTTTAGCATTTAAACAACTTGGATTAGCTAGACTCATCGATTGTAATTAGCCTACATTAAGCGCACTTTGTAATCTGATTTGTTTAAGATGGATTAAAGCTTTCCTAATGAAGAAGGAAACTCCTTAGAAACTGGGCAGCATGAGACAAGGTTATATTTGTGCTAGCTAGCTTTTTCATTGCAGTCAGATTATGACTTTGAATGAGAATATTTGAGCTTACTCCTTGAAATTACGAACACCTAAACGCTCAAACTAGCTTATCCTTACTTAGGCCGAGTAAGGTGGTGATCTAGTGAGTCTTAAACCTTCTCTTTTATGGTGTTCCTATATCAAAAGAAAGATTAAGGGCCCTAATTAACTCTTGGCAGTGAAATATGTATCCAAAAGTATGTTTAGATCCTATCTATATCCTCCTCCTTCTATCCAGATTCCCTTGAATCAAATTTCAGTTTGCTTGTCCTTTTGGTTTCCCTGCATTCTGTCTTGGCTCATGAGTTTAACCCTTACTTAAATCCATCAATTTGTGGCTACAACGATTGAAGTTGGTGAGGAGCCCGAGAGGCTAGCAGGTGGTGGGGCATAGCTTGAGATAAAATAGGCGATCATGCTAGTGGTAGGAAGAAGAAGTAAATCATTGGGTCATAGTATTTTGATCACCCATCACAGTTGAATCAGGTCCAGAATTTAGCGACTAAGAGGAGCTCAAAGAATCAAAACTAGGAGGAGGCAGTGAGGAAGAGTCTTAACACATCTAAACCAACCATAGATCATGGTAGAGATAGGTGATTAGAGATAACGAAGATGTCAACTGTAGCCAAGGTTTTCGCTGGCTTGACAAGGGCTAGAAGCGAGAGAGAAAGAGAAAATCTAGGTTCAGAAACTTACTTTATTTGTTTCTTTTCTATGAAGGATAAGTAGGTTAATTTATTAGACTACTGTCTCAAGCAAGGGGACATAACTAGTTAAGGGTAGGGGCAATGTTGAAGCCCAAGCCAATGCCTAAAGCTAGCATCCCACCCACAATTTCCTCGCACGTGGCAAGATATTGTGTCCCCCTAGGATTGAATTGGGTTAGGGGGGTGGAGATGCTATTGGAGGTGATGACCAACTAGCCACATACCTCTTCAGTGAAGAACCTTATTTTAGTACCTCTGCGATTTGGTAGTGGAATGGTTCACAGGCTGGAAGTCCATTCTTGATAATTATGTGAAAATTGAACAAAAAAAATTTAAATTTATTTCTCTGTGATACCTCTTGTTAAGATTTATGAAAATGATTAATAGGCTAGTGTTATTACTCTAATGTATAAAATGTGTACAACAATGTAGAAGGTTCAAGAATTCATCTATTGTTTGGATCCCTTTGGGAAGGTCTTTGTCCAAGTTCATCGTAACCTATCAAATTAAAAATAAAGGAATAACTAAAAGTTTTTATATTTAATAATTATAGGTTGGACAATTGTGTTAACATGCATTAAAAATCACATTAGGAGTTGGGACCTGTCCTAAATCATTAGGATTGTCACAAAAATATTATAAAATTCATAATCTAAACAACAACGACGACTAAAGCAAAGAAAAGAGACCAAAAATTGCATTAATCCCAAAAGTAAATTAGAGAGTTGTTGAGATCGCATCAAACTTACATACATAAGATTGAAACCAACATGATAGGATTATATAGAGAACGAGATTGTAATATTTAGCAATAGTATAGTAGAACACATAGAAATACTCTGTAGATCAAATGGGACATTATACCACACAATGACTGATGTGATGGCTTGCTTTCCTAGCAAAAATGAACAAATCAAGGAGATAGATGTAATTTTGATTTCTACTCTCTAAATCAATTAAGACATTATATAACTCAATGACTAAAGCAATGCCTTGCTTTCTTAGGGAAAAGGAATGAATCAAGGTGATAGATGTAATTTTGATATCTAGGGACTTAATCAAAATCCAACTTACGAATGGAAAGTATTTATAGGAAAGGAAAATGAAGGAACCATCATTCAGCACACAAGGAAACAATCAAATCAAAGGAATTAAAGACATTAAAAATACTAAAATTTCATTAAAAATGATCACGTAATGGATAATAACACAATTGTAATTTAAACATTGCCATCAATAGGAAAAGCTGTACACATGCTGTAATTCATGGCAAAACTTGTCCAATTGAAAACAACCTAAAAGAGAAAAGAAAAATTTGGTATGCCAACAAGTAAATAAAAGAGAAGAATAATTACTAAACTCACCATGTGTACCAAAAATTAATGTTAAACATTTAACTTTAATTTAGGAAGCATAAAACACTCCACTTCTATTTTAGGCTATTATAAAACACATCTGAAGTTGAATAACATGTATGTATACATCGTCTTGTTATTGACACACAAATTAGGTATTATTTGTTTTGGCACCAAATATTCTTCAAAAGAACGAGAGCTTGCTTCCCTTGATTATGACTTTTACTTTATATCTATCAAGGCTTCCAAAGGGTTACAACATCCACTACATGAAGAAAAATAATCAATTGTAAAGAAGTAGAATTAGGTGATAAATCGGCATGTTCTAATGTACTAAATCTTTTGATTGAATATATTTCATGAATTCGAAGGTTGTGTGATTGATTAGTAACAGCTTTATCACTCCAACAGTGAAGTAGATGTCCACTTTATTTTATACAAGAATCACTTGATTGCATTGTAATTTTTTTAATGATAGTTGTAATGTTTTAATGTTAGGGTTTAAAGAACACCAAAGTAGGTCATGTGCTTCTTTCTCCTACTTATTTACACAATTTTTACGCATTCATAAGAATTCATTTAAGAAAGTTAAAATCCTTTTTCATTATGGTGGGTGTGTTAAGAAGGTATAATGATGAGTGGTGCAAGTGAGGGCCCCATCAAATGAAAGAATATGTTAATGTTGAATGATTATCAATTTTTGAAATTAAATGGATATCAAAAAAATTCAATTGCAAGGATTTTTCCTCAATCCATCGTAAAATACCTTGTAGTCAATGTATATTTTACATCGGCAATAAAAGATAATGAAACGACAATCATAATGTATAATCATATCAGAGGATGTGGATTGGCTAAGATATGTACTGAGCAATCTATGGATGATTTTCTGGAGTTACTCTAGAAACATGAATTTCATATAAGAGAATAAAGATTTAATAGATACCTTAATGATAACAACAATAATGGTAAGGTTATGACATTTAACTGCATTGTGCAACCTATTGTATGATGAAACTGATACATGTAAGGATGTTGCAATTGGATTCAGTGATGATATTGAACAAGTTAAGGATGTTAGATCTAGGCGTGGTATTAATGTTAAAGGAAGTGACGATGAATATGGTAAAGGCCTAAACAAGTTGGCTTCTAAGGATGAAGATAATGCCTGATTGACCTCAAAGGATGCTGATATAAATAATGATGCAGATAAAGAGTTAGTCAAAGCACTAAATAAGAGGTTTTACGCTTTTCAAAGAATAGAAATAGGGATAGAAAAATTTGAAATGGTGATGTGGATCAGATAGAAAGGAATATGAGAAAAGAATGGTTGCTTTATATCGAGAAGTCAATGATGTGATTCTAAATCCACCCACAAGTTTGGTATTCAGGAAAGTGTAGGTAAAAGTGGTAGAAAACTATATTCCTAATTGAACCAATATGTGGAAACTGAGGGTACTGGAAGCAAAGTTTGAGACAGATTTTAAACCTAAAGAAAAGTCAAACAAATAGTAACCACGTTGTTGCAAATAGATCTGAGTCTGAGGGAAGTATAGAGGCCGTAATTGGTATATTTAGACCTAAAAAATGTGCACGTAGGAGTCATAGTAGATAACTAGCTATGTTTGGTAGCATACATATGTTTGGTAGGAAATAAGCTTTAAAATTTATACCGCAAGTGAATGGTTTATGGTCGTGTAGTTCGGGTGTCATCCATTGAGAATAAGACTTAGGTTACCTAACTTAGTGTTAGATTAAATCTGGAGGAACGATGAGTAAGTTTTGAGAGAGAAGGAAACAATGACTAGTCAATATTGTGGCCGAAAAACTCAATTGGAGAAGGACTTGGGTCGAGGGATTGGTTGCTAGTGCCACTTATGCTAGGCCTGAGTTCCCGAACTTAGCTCAATTCATAAGTGATCATAACGTAGTGATTGGTTCATTTAGGGCTACCCAAACCTCCTTTCGGATAGTAAAGGTAACCTTAATCCACAAGCCCACCTACTTTCATGGGGACTCGAAGGTCAAGGTTGAAGAAGACCAACTTGCACTTAACAAGGCTTTGGGTTATTTTCATACCCAATGCTTGTTCTCTCTTCTTCTATCAATATAGGATAAATACCCATCTCTCGATGTGGTTGCTCACTCCAAGTATTAGATGGGATGTCCTTTCGGACATTTCATCGAACACTTGGTGGGAAGAGAATGAGACCCTTAAATAACTTGAAAATTAAAGTAAGACAAGATCACACCATGCTTATTATGCCATCCTAGCTTCTAATCCCTAACCCAACTTGAAGAAACCTGCTAACGTATGTCTCAAGGGAAAGGAGCCCAAAGAATCACACACCAAAAAGGGAAGCAAGAAACCAAGTATATGTCACGCGTAGGGGAGGCACGGTCGTGCCTGGTAGCACGGTCTAACCGTGCCAAAGTTCGGTCCCACAACAATGAAAGCTGGAAAATGAAGAACTGAAGTGGCATGGTCATGCCTTTCAGCACGGGGGGACCGTGCCAATATTCTGCCCGGCCGTGCTTAGGAATGCTCTTTTGCACAGTTTGGGAAGGTTTTGTGTTTGCTTGTTTTGCAAGGCCTTTTGTGGGGTTCCAATGCTTGGCTTTGGCTAACTGGGGAAGTGGGAAGGTAGTAGTATTGAGAATGAATGGTGAAGATTCAAGGCAAAGGATTATAAGCTCAAAAGATTAAGCTAATAACCAAACCTTAAACCCGGTTGTTATGAATGAGATTAGGATAGACTAAGCTTTGAATGGATACAGAAACACCACCACTCATAAGCTTAGAGCCCTTAATCTTGATTAAGATACAGAATACACCACTTAATCAAGGTTAAGACTTGACTTGAACACCACCTTAATTGGCTAGATTAAGGATAAGCAAGCAAGGTTTAGCAAAGTAAGAAAGCAATGCTCTCAACTTCTTCTTTGATTTAATCTGAGTTGTGTCCTACAAAATGGAAAGTGAGGGCTTATATACTCAGCAGAGGAAGGCAAGCAAGTAAGCACACAACCAACCAAGCACACACCTAGCCTTTCCTTAGCAAGTAGGAAAGGTATTAGGACTAAGCTAATCCGGTTTAGCATAACCGGTACAATCAAGCTCTTCAAATTACATCCAAATCAAAAGGAAAACAATACTAATGACTTGGATTACATTATACAACTCTTTCTAAGCCTGATTGAAGAAGATCTCAGCAAACCAATCACAAAAGCAAAGCTGAAAAGGTGAAGTGCTTTACGGCTAGCCAATGGCATTCAAGAACACAATATCTTGTCTTTGCTTCCTCATTGGCCGTTCTTTTCAAGGTTGCAGCTCATCATGGACTCTTTGGAAGGTGTGCCTAGCCTTGTAAGACGTGCCATGTCAGTTGGAGAGGAGAAAACCCAATGGGGAAGGCAAAATAAAACCGGGTGTCAAACCGGGTCCTTGGAATAGTTTTAGCCGGTTTTTGGGACTGAATGTAATCTTAACAAAAGTGGTGATAATTGTGACTGTAAACATAGGGGAAAAGTTTAGGATGTCTATAAACCCCCCCATCCAAGAGATTAAGGTTAAACATGGTTTAGATGGCCTAACCAGCTTCAAACTTTAAACCGCGCAGATTAGGAGCAAATCTGACCGGTTTTGGAAATGGCTTTGAATCTCCCCTTAAACGTGTGTGTGACCAAAATGTAATGCTTGGACATGTTAGAGGACTTCTTAAGGATCTCCAAAATGCAAAAATAAAGGACATAAGCCACCATCTGGCTTAGGAAATCAGATACACAAAACCGGGTAATTTCAGGATGTCCAACCCGTGTGTATCTCCTTGAATGTCTTGGACTTTTTGGACCATGGCTTGAACTTTGGAGCTAGTAATGGACCTTGGATGACTTGGGGGATCCCCCTCATTGTTACTGGTGGTGGGGACTGCATCATCCTCCCCTTGCTGGGAAGATTTGATCCTCAAATCGGCAAGGTACTCGTCTTCATGATAGGGTTGTAAATCAGCTACATTGAATGTGGCTGACACTCCATAATCACCTAGCAAATTAACCTTGTAAGCATTGTCATTAATACGTTCTAATACCTCAAATGGACCATCAGCTCGAGGCATGAGCTTGCTCTTCTGGTGGGGAATCTCTCCTTTCTGAGGTGGATCCATACAAGGTCTCCAGGTTGAAATGCAATCTTTCTCCTATGCTTGTTGGCTTGAGCTTGATAGGCTTCATTGGACTTTTCGATCTTGCTTCTCACCAACTCGTGCACCTTCTTGATCTGTTCTACCCTGGCAGCCGCATCTGGATGTGGCTTCTGATCAAAGGCTCGTGGAATGAGATCAAGTGGTCCTAGGGGATCAATCCCATAGACCACCTTGAATGGTGAATGACCAGTAGCCCTGCTTGGGGTCCTGTTATAAGCAAATTCTGCATGGGGTAAAAGCAAATCCCAAGCCCTGGTGTGAGATTTAATCAAAGCCCTTAGGAGAGTCCCTAAAGTTCGATTAGTAACCTCAGTCTGTCCGTCAGTCTGTGGGTGACAGGTGGTACTGTACTTCAGCTTAGTACCTAGCTTCTTCCACAAGGTGACCCAGAAATGACTTAAAAACTTAGTATCCCTGTCAGAAACAATTGACCTAGGGATTTCATGCAGTCCAGCTACCTCCCTGAAATACAACTCAGCTATATGCGTAGCATCATTAGTCTTATTACATGGAATGAAATGAGACATCTTAGAAAACCTATCAACAACAACAAAAATAGAGTCGTTGTTTCTTTGCGTCTTAGGTAATCCAAGAATAAAGTCCATACTTACATCAACCCATGGTGAAATGGGAATTGGCAAGGGAGTATACAAACCATGAGGTAGTGAATGGCTTTTTGCCATCTGACATGTACCGCATCTCTTAAGTATGTCCTGTACGTCTCGTTCCATAGCCGGCCAAAAGTAATGTTCTCTTAGCATCATAACAGTCTTGTTCTCACCATAATGCCCGGCTACTGACCCTCCTGGACATGGAAATCTCTTTTGGGATGCTTCAAACAATCAGCATATAATGTCCCAAAGTCCTCATCATCATCATACAAAACCTTTAGATGCTCAAAACCAAGTATGCAAGCATCTAACTGAAATAACAACAGATACCTCCTGGATAGAGCATCGGCACCCTGATTGAGTTTACCTGACTTGTGCTTGATAGTGAAATGATATGACTGCATAAACTCAACCCACTTAGCATGCCTGGAGTTTAATTTATGCTGCCCTTGTATATACTTCAAAGCTTCATGGTCAGAATGCAAGATAAACTCACTAGCAATGAGATAATGACTCCAATGCTCTAAACATCTCACAATAGCATAAAACTCTTTATCATAAGTGGAGTATTTTCTTCTGGACTCACGTAACTTCTCACTGAAGAAGGCTAGAGGTTTACCTTCTTGTGTAAGAACTCCACCAATACCTACACCGGAGGCATCACATTCAACTTCAAATATCTTACTAAAGCAAGGGAGTGCAAGGACCGGTGCCTGAGTAAGCTTGGCCTTGATATCTTCAAAAGCTGACTGTGCTTTAGTAGTCCACACAAATGATGTTCCTTTAATCACTTCAGTCATGGGAGCCATTATGGTATTGAAACCACGAATGAATCTCCTGTAAAATGAAGCTCAACCATGAAAAGATCTAACATCATGAATACTCTTAGGTATAGGCCAAGACCGAATGGCCTCCACCTTACCGTCATCAACTTTGATACCAGCTTCAGTAACAATGTAACCAAGAAAGGTAACTTCAGGAGTGAAGAAGGAACATTTCTTAAGGTTACCATATAATTTCTCCCGCTCTAAAACAAGCATAATCTGGGTTAGATGATCTTGATGCTCATGCTCATTCTTAGAGTAGACCAGAATATCATCAAAGTAAACTACTACAAACTTGCCAATGTATGGTCTAAACACCTGATTCATTAGTCTCATGAAAGTACTGGGTGCATTAGAAAGACCAAAAGGCATTACCAACCACTCGTAGAGGCCACCTTTGGTTTTGAAGGCTGTCTTTCATTCATCACCTTCTCTAATTCTGATCTGGTAGTAGCCACTTCGAAGATCAATCTTCGAGAACACCTTCGAGCCATATAACTCATCGAGCATATCTTCAAGTCTCGATATTGGATACATGTACTTGATTGTAATCTTGTTAATGGCTCTGCTATCAACACACATTCTCATTGCTCCATCCTTCTTTGGTACCAGAAGGGCTGGAACGGCACATGGACTCAAAGACTCTTGAATCAAGCCCTTTTCCTGCAATTCTGCAACTTGTCTTTGAATCTCATTAGTATCCTTTGGATTCATCCTATAGGCTGGTTTGTTTGGTAGGATGGAACCAGGGATAAGATCAATGTGGTGTTGGATGTCTCTTTTGGGAGGTAAACCCGTTGGGATGTCCTCAGGGAATACATGACAGAAATTTTCAAGGAGTGTTTTGGCTATGGGGTGAGCAGGTAGTACATACTCAGGTTCCTCTTGAACATTCAATATCCAATCTTTAAAGGCCTTGAACTCATGCTGTGATGCCTTTAAAATTGGTTCACTCGCAGTTAACAAACAATCAGTATGCTTGGATTTTTTATGAGGCTGAATTTCGTGGAGCTGTGATGGGGATAAAGGGGCTAGGGTGATTTTCTTACTATCCTTGGAAAATGAATAGGTATTCAAGTGTCCATTATGCATGACCTTTCGATCATACAACCAAGGTCTTCCCAAAAGAATATGACATGCATCCATTGGAATTACATCGCACCATAACTCATCTTGATAATTTTTACCAATGGAAAAGGAAACCAAACAACGAGAGTTCACCTGAATTCCCTTACTTTGGTTTAACCACTGGATGTTGTATGGATGTGGATGAGTCTTGGTTTGTAGCCCGAGTTTCTTAATCATGCTTAGAGAAACCACATTAGCACAGCTGCCTCCATCGATAATCAGAGAACATATCTTTCCTTGGGAGGTACATCGAGTGTGAAAGATATTCTCCCTCTATTCATCTTTAGCTCCCTTCTGATTACTCAGAACTCTTCTCAAGACTAAGAGTTCTCCTTCATCAGCTTCTTCAATAATCTCATTCTGAAATTCTTTAGCTTCTGGTTCACTTTCTGGCTCACGTTCCTCCTCTTCAAAAACCTCCTTAACTGCGGTCCACTCAGCTAGGGTGATTACCTTCCTGTTTGGACACTCAAATGCAATATGACCAAGCCCTTGACATTTGAAACATCTTCGATTACTCATTGGGTTAGGGTTAGGTCGGAATGGGGGTGCTGGAGCCTTTTGAGGAGCTGGGGTTCTTTGTGGATAAGAGGGAAAGGGTGTTTGTGGCTTTGGTGGTGGATTGGAACTCCCCTTGTTAAAGGGTTTGTTCCGTAGGAAAGGCTTGGTACCTTGAGGTTTCTGGAATGGTTTGATTCTCTTTTGTTGTTCCACTTTGTGTGCTAACACACAAACCTCATCAAAGGAAGTATAGGCTTGTAGTTCTACCACATTAGAATACCTAGGTTCAAGACCACCCAAGTATCTAACGATGGTTTGTTCTTCAGGCTCTTGTATGTCGCATTTAATCATCAGTTTCTCAAACTCTCGAGTATATTCTTCAACAGACATGTTACCTTGAGTAAGATTATGAAACTGGGAGTAACAATCTTGGACATACGTAAGTGGAAGGAACCTTGCCTTTAGCTTGGCCTTCATCTTTTCCCAAGTACCAATCTTTGCTTTTCGTTCTCTAGTTCTCTTGGCATTCAGATTAGTCCACCACAAGGATGCATACTTTCTGAGTCTTAAAGCCACCAGTTTGACCTTCTTATCATCAGGAATGTCTTTGTATTCAAAGACCAGTCAACAAACTCTTCAGGATCTAGTTTACCTTTGAACTCAGGAAGCTCCACTCTGAAGTCATTGCTATTGGACTGGTTTCGTGACACTCCTCTATCCATTCGAGGCTCTTCTTCTTCACTTGAAGAATCAATATCATGACTTTGAACTTGTTCACGAACTCTTGGTTCAGATTGACGAGTTTCATCGATCTCCTCATTTATTCTTTGCTTCTGCTTTAGGAATGAACCCAACTGCTTCCTCAGATATTCATTCTGTGCCTGAGATTCTCGATTTCTTTGTGAGTCTTCTCGAATCTGATTGGCAAGGAACTCGTTTTGCTTCATCAAGGATTCAAACTTCTCTTCCAATGACATACTAGAAGAAGTCATCTTTGAGGTTGTAGAAGAATTAGATGGTGAAGAAGGAAAGGAGTGTAAGTTTTGTGGAAGTGAAGTGGAGGTACCAGGCCTAAGAGAAACCTGGGCTCTGATACCAAATATGATGTATGTCTCAAGGGAAAGGAGCCCAAAGAATCACACACCAAAAAGGGAAGCAAGAAACCAAGTATATGTCACGGGTAGGGGAGGCACGGTCGTGCCTGGTAGCACGGTCTAACCGTGCCAAAGTTCGGTCCCACAACAATGAAAGCTGGAAAATGAAGAACTGAAGTGGCACGGTCGTGCCTTTCAGCACGGGGGGACCGTGCCAATATTCTGTCCGGCCGTGCTTAGGAATGCTCTTTTGCACAGTTTGGGAAGGTTTTGTGTTTGCTTGTTTTGCAAGGCCTTTTGTGGGGTTCCAATGCTTGGCTTTGGCTAACTGGGGAAGTGGGAAGGTAGTAGTATTGAGAATGAATGGTGAAGATTCAAGGTAAAGGATTATAAGCTCAAAAGATTAAGCTAATAACCAAACCTTAAACCCGGTTGTTATGAATGAGATTAGGATAAACTAAGCTTTGAATGGATACAGAAACACCACCACTCATAAGCTTAGAGCCCTTAATCTTGATTAAGATACAGAATACACCACTTAATCAAGGTTAAGACTTGACTTGAACACCACCTTCATTGGCTAGATTAAGGATAAGCAAGCAAGGTTTAGCAAAGTAAGAAAGCAATGCTCTCAACTTCTTCTTTGATTTTTAATCTGCGTTCTCCTACAAAATGGAAAGTGAGGGCTTATATACTTCAGCAGAGGAAGGCAAGCAAGTAAGCACACAACCAACCAAGCACACACCTAGCCTTTCCTTAGCAAGTAGGAAAGGTATTAGGACTAAGCTAATCCGATTTGGCATAACCGGTACAATCAAGCTCTTCAAAATACATCCAAATTAAAAGGAAAACAACACGAATGACTTGGATTACATTATACAACTCTTTCTAAGCCTGATTGAAGAAGATCTCAGCAAACCAATCACAAAAGCAAAGCTGAAAAGGTGAAGTGCTTTACGGCTAGCCAATGGCATTCAAGAACACAATATCTTGTTTTTGCTTCCCCATTGGCCGTTCTTTTCAAGGTTGCAGCTCATCATGGACTCTTTAGAAGGTGCGCCTAGCCTTGTAAGATGTTCCATGTCAGTTGGAGAGGAGAAAACCCAATGGAGAAGGCAAAATAAAACCGGGTGTCAAACCGGGTCCTTGGAACAGTTTTAGCCGGTTTTTGGGACTGAATGTAATCTTAACAAAAGTGGTGATAATTGTGACTGTAAACATGGGGGAAAAGTTTAGGATGTCTATAAACCCCCCCCCATCCAAGAGATTAAGGTTAAACATGGTTTAGATGGCCTAACCAGCTTCAAACTTTAAACCGCGTAGATTAGGAGCAAATCTGACCGGTTTTGGAAATGGCTTTGAATCTTCCCTTAAACGTGTGTGTAACCAAAATGTAATGGTTGGACATGTTAGGGGACTTCTTAAGGATCTCCAAAATGCAAAAATAAAGAACATAAGCCACCATCTGGCTTAGGAAATCAGATACACAAAATCGGGTAATTTCAGGATGTCCAACCCGTGTGTATCTCCTTGAATGTCTTGGACTTTCTGGACCATGGCTTGAACTTTGGAGCTAGTAATGGACCTTGGATGACTTGGGGGATCCCCCTCATTGTTACTGGTGGTGGGGACTGCATCACCTGCTCAGTAATCATCATTATAACAGTCCAACAATCATAACTAAGCATGATCAAAAAAATTAAGCAAAACCAACTTGCACTTAACAAGGCTTTGGGTTATTTTCATACCCAATGCTTGTTCTCTCTTCTTCTATCCATATAGGATAAATACCCATCTCTCGATGTGGTTGCTGGCTCCAAGTATTGGATGCGACGTCCTTTCGGACATTTCATCGAACACTTGGTGGGAAGAGAATGAGACCCCTAAATAACTTGAAAATTAAAGCAAGATAAGATCACACCAAGCTTATTGTGCCATCCTAGCTCCTAATCCCTAACCCAACTTGAAGAAACCGGCTCAGTAATCATCATTGTAACAGTCTAACAATCATAGCTAAGCCTGATCAAAAAAACTAAGCAAAACCAACTTGCACTTAACAAGGCTTTGGGTTATTTTCATACCCAATGCTTGTTTTCTCTTCTTCTATCTATATAGGATAAATACCCATCTTTCGATGTGGTTGCTCACACCAAGTATTGGATGGGATGCCCTTTCGGACATTTCATCGAACACTTGGTGGGAAGAGAATGAGACCCCTAAATAACTTGAAAATTAAAGCAAGACAAGATCACACCAAGCTTATTATGCCATCCTAGCTTCTAATCCCTAACCCAACTTAAGGAAACCTGCTCAGTAATCATCATTGTAATAGTCCAACAACCATAACTAAGCATGATAAAAAAAACTAAGCAAAACCAAGTAAAGAGGAAAAGAGAGAGAAAGAAGAACGAACTTCGATTAATGGAATTGAGAATGGAAGTCTTCAAAATCTTCAATCAACAATAATTCAACAGCACTAATCTTGCCTTAACCATAAATCAAACCTAGAAAGTGTTCAAAGTGCTTTTTACTAGAGAAATTAAGCATCCTCCCAAAATTAGGTGAAATAGGGTATTTATAGGCTAAAAACTGGGTAGGGGTGATGGCTGTCGCCAAGGCGACGACCTGAAGATGGCCTGGTGGCAGCTAGTCACGTACGCAATGGCTAGCCGTCGCCACCTCCTGGTTTAGGAACATTTCCTTCAGAAAGGCCACAGTGAGATCGTCACCTGTGCGATGACCGTCGCCTATCCTGTGCCTTGAATTTTTACACTTTTTTTGCTCCCTTGCCCCCCTCGGGCCTTCGCGTGGCCAATATTTACCCTTTTATTTTCATCTTTCATGTACTAGCTGCCCTTCTTCCCTAAATAACTTGAAAAATACATTCAAAAAGTGAGGAAGGGGATTAGACAAGGCAACGGCGCTAAAGGAGACAGAGCTTATTCAAATCTCTCTTAATCAAAGGAGAAATTAGAGGAAAAGAACCAAAAAGGGAATATAGGTTTATCAACATGTAAGAAAATGTTTGCTCACATGTATTTTTATTTGCAACATAGAAGTGGATTAGTGTGAGATTGGATAGTAACATTACTTCTAAGATGACATACATAGAAGGATCTAAAGTAGCAAGTGAAAGGTGAAACTAAGCTGCATTTAACATTATAAAAGTGTAAATTTGCAAAAAGGCTTGCATTATAATTATGTGATGGTTCTTTCTTATGCCAATTCAATTAACTTGATGATTATGTTGATAAGCTTTGCAAATCAATCTTTAGAGATATGATGAAATTATAGTGTGATGAAAGGATAAAAATTTTGTAATGCAATTTAAGAGGTAGTATATATGCCTCTAGGATTTGAAGGATGGTTTCAAGGATGGTTGCAGGCCATTAGTTAGATTTGATGTTTGTTTTATAATATGGGTCATAATGGGGCAACTTTTAACTATAGTTGGAAAGGTTCTTAATAATTTGATCAATCCTATAGGTTCAGCTTTTATGAAACTGCGAATACAACATCCTAGAGTTGGTTTCTATCACTATTAAGGGAGGATTTGGATTTACTGATTGCGATGGGCTTATTATTACCTTTGATTAAAATATGGGATACTTAATGGGCATTGTCCTGCACATATATGGTAAACTTCATAAAAAGATATGTAAGGCGTTATTAAACATGGCATTTTGAAAATGTGCAAAATCCAAATACCAAGAAAGCAAGATTTGACATTACAAAAACACACAGCATTAAGGTTCAGTTTGGACCTTGAAAATTTTGGTGGAAAAAATAAATTTGGGAAAGTAACTTTTCTTCTTACGTTTAGTTTAGTAAAAATCACAAAGCAAAAATGGAGGAAAATTAGGTGGAAAAGTTGTTAGAAATAAGTGATAAATTTTCCTCATAAAATTGTGAGGGAAGTTTGGGAAATGTTCCCAAAAGAATTCTCAACCTTCTCCAGTCTCACACTATTTAGATGATATCAACATGATTCAACTAATTCATCAATATTCAAATTTCTCAAACAAATTCTTATATTTTTCTTCAATCTAAACAAGTGAAAATAACTCACTTTCTCACTACTTTTTTTCTCTCATATTTTTTTTTCCTTCAACTTTTCTATACATCAAATTTTCTAAGAATCAAATGGAGCCTAAAGGCCAAATCCGACGATTTTGTGTGGCGTAGACCCCAAGCATTGATGTAGGGCTTATTTTGGCGAGGCTTGCAAGTCTAATGTGGTCGATAATAATGCGTGGGAAACTTTTAATGATGCAATGTTAGAATCGAAAGATAAACATGTAATTATAGTAGTAGAGGGTATTTAAACATCTATGATGACTAAGATTATTAAGCAAAAAGAGTTGGCTAAGAAGTGTCATAAAGAGCTAATGCCTAGGTCAACTACAGCGATTGAGTTGAATGAAGAAAAAAAAAAATCTTAAACTTTTTAGCCCAGCAATCATGAAATAAATATCAAGTTTCAAGGGATCTTCTTAATACGCAATACTATTAATATGTCAATCCCAAACGTGTTCTTATAAGGTTTGGAGTTTAAGTTGAATTCCTTGCCCTTGTACATGTGTGTAATATCAGAGGTTTATTATAACCTTGAAGATTATGTCACTGAGTATCATAAAAAGGTTCCACTACTAATTATATACTCTCACTTCACAAATTCATGTAATGGATCAAAATGGACAGTTAAGGCAAACATAGGCCAATTGTGCCACCTGTTTACAGAAGCTTGCCTCTCAAAGATCCAAAAGAAGAAGATTCGTATTTGAAGAACGCCCTACACTAAGTATAGAACTAGAGGACACAACTCAAGAGGTTATTAACACTGTAAAAGAAAAAAGTGACTTGTTGCACAAAAACCTAACAATAAATAATATTTTCCATTGGAAAGAATGTGTTTTACCAACTGAAGTATTTATTTGTTGTTGTAAACCTAGCACCCAATGGTGTGCAAATAAATTGCAATAGATTTATTAACTTCGTTGGTATTATGTACAATAATATTTTGTGATGCACATTTTCTTATTGGTGTTGTAATATTGCATTGTTTATAAAATGAAGAGGTGTATTGGTATTGCTCATAATGGGGTGATATGGTTTATTATTCGCTATGGCGGGAAAGATTAAACAAATATATATTCAAAAAAAATATGTAATTTATATTCTACTATAAAAAAAGTACCAAACAATTAAATTAACTTATGGACAAAAAAAAAATATATAAATTAGCATCCAGTCCATCTAATTAAAAATAGGCCTAATTAACCCCAAATAAAAGAAAAAGGCCACAGAAGACTGCTTAATGAAAAATAAGAATTTAAATTAGCATTCCAAAACAACCCTTCGACTTCCCTTGACTTCCCTTCGACCCACCCTCATGATAGTAGAGCTCGCCAGTCGATACCCTCCACCCACAAATTCGCCCTTTCGTCATTGAAGTGGTTGCCTAGTGCTTATCATTCGATTCATCCTATGCAAGTGCCAGTGTCCTCACTGGTGAAATTTCAGTCACCGTCACCACCCTCCACCCCTAAATTCCGTAATAGTTGCTTTTTTGATGATACATTCGAACTGTGTAAGTTAAATCATCTCCAAAATCATTATATATGTGGTCAATAATTTGAATTTGAATTGTATATGTGTTCAAATTGTGAGTATGTGTTTGAATTTTTAAAATTTTTGGGCTCTGTACTTGAATTTCAAAGGTCTCAAGGCCAAGGTTTGGATTTGGGTGTGCAATTGAGTTTAGGATTTTAGTATCTTAATCAAACTCAAACCCACTTTTCTGCATTAGTTAGTTGACTAACACTGGTAAGTTTGATATGTCCTTTTTGATATGTTGGATTCCATGTCCTAAGGATGGTGTGTTGAGGTGCCAAAACGGATTTATCCTTATACTTATTTTAGGAAAATGCTAGGAAAATTGATTGAAGTAACAAAAACTTGTTGAGTTGGAAGGTATAGGCATATGCGTAGTCTACCTAGTTAATATGCAATAGAGATCTAGAAGTACACATAAATTAAAATGTTGCTATAGAAGAACAGATAGTACTACAACAAGGAGTATAACATATTTGCATCAAAATTAATTGCATTAAGGCTTTGGAACAGTCACAAAACACTAGATTATCATATATATCCAAAGCAAAAGACAACAATCTGGCATTATATCCTTGTGGTGTTCATCAAACAATGCACAAATTAAAGCTATTGTATTTAATTAAACAAAAAGGAAAACAAATAGCAACATCAATAGATCACACTTAGTCATATTGATTCATCTTACCGTATGGGGGTGGCTGATGGGATCCTCTCAAGCTAGGACATAGATGAAGGTCCAACAAGTCTAGCAAGGTCTAATTCCACCTTCAAAGTCTAAGCCATGACTCATATTGTGCTAACAAATCAAGAAGAAGGTCCCGGGTTCCACGACCAGAATGTAGCCGATTTTGTGTATGTGATTTGTTAAGGTACATTATGGCTTAGGTCCTAGATTTTTATGTTTTTGGGTTCCCTCAGATGTTATCTTTTATGTCCAAGTAAGCAAAACCAATCATGCTCTTTAGGGGAGAAGAGATCAAGTCATTTTTTCAAACCTGTTAGTTTCAGTCCAAAATTGCCTGGGTGAATGTTTTGGTGGAATTCTACTACCTAAACAAGTAATAACCTTGATTTCTTTGTTTGGATGGTTTGCATACATCCTGAAGTTTTCCTCCATTGCCAGCAAACAAAATCATGCCTAGTTTTGGTAGGTTCAAGAGAGGGCACAAAACTGGGCAGAAAATGTGATTTAAAACCCGGTTTAGTGCTAGGCATAATTTCCTTCCGGTAAGGGTTTGCTCAGCTACTTGGTTGCTTGTTTACTAACTAATCATGTTCAAGGCTTCTAAGAGCATCATCATAAGCTACAATTTTGCTTTCGAAGAAGCTTATCTAATGAGAAAACAAAGGAAGATTTGACACATTGCAGGCTGATTGGCTAGCTAAAAAGGGGAAGTACTTTACGACTACTTTTCCCTTTCTTACACTAGTAATATGATGTATTAAAGTTAATTAAGTGTATTTATGCTGAGTTTAGTCATATATTTTGCTTTACTAAACTCACATATTGTAATTAGCTTGAGTTAATCAAGCCTTTGTAATTAGCTTAGTTCTAAGCGAATGCTAAGCATGCTTAAGAGCTTTCCACCCTTAGAAGGAAACCTCCTAAGCATACTTGTAGTTCATTCTGTGAGTATAAGGCCTTGTCAGGCTTATTTTGTAAGGAGCTTACCTTTTACTTTGAATGAGGATTGAGAGCATTGCTCTTGTTTCCTTTAAGCTCTTACTTGCTTATCCTAAATAAGGCAAAATTAGGTGGTGATCAAGTAGATGATGATTCTGTATTCTAATTGAGGTCAAGGACCCTAATCTTAATCTTGGTGGTGATTACTATATCTAAGAATGAGATTAGTTCTATCTTCATTCACTCATTTTAGCTCCCACGCAAACTCACACTCTCACCCTCGGGTTTTATGCATTTTTAGTTTGCAATCCTTGATTGTTAGTTGAGTTTCTTTCCTATACATCCATCAGTGGGTTGATTCTTTTTTCTATAAGACTATGTGTACATTCCCTTTATTGAATGACAAGAAAGTATGATTTTAATATGCATTCCCATGAGCTTGTCATGCCAATTAGTCATTGTGAACTACATCACAACCCCTCCATTGTTTAAAAAAACAAAAACAAAAAGTCCCCTCACAGCTTGGTTTAAAAGAAATGTATACCCAAAAATTTCTTAGGACTACTACTTTATAACCTTACAAGTCATGCCTTTTTCAATTTTGTTGCGTTTCTCTAACTTAAAAAAATAATAAAACTAAAAACACATGATTTTGGCTTAGGTCCTAGATGTTGATCCTATATATCACAATTCCCATATAGAGAATCTTCAACCAATTCTTAATATAAGTAAGCATTTAGTGGTTAACTCCCTTTGTCTTAAAAAATTACTTTCAAGGTCAAAAAATGATTATCTAACCATTAATTATGTGTACTTTGAAAATTTTTAAAATTCTCACTTAATAATTTTCTTAAGAATAATCATTTGTTATAATGAGAGCTTTGTTCGATACTAAATTGTCATATTTTACATGCCTTTATCACCTAATTTTTAGCTCATATAATAATATAATATTTGGGATTTTTACTTGTTTTGTTTACTTTTATACATTTTAAGTTTAATCGGGCAAATAGTGCAAAAAGGAGCAAAGACTCCAAGCAAGAGACGATGGGCAGTCGTGGTCACCACCCCCAATCGTCACCACCCTATAGGTGGTTGGGTGCAAGGGGCGGCAATGACTAGCTATCACCCAGCCCACCCCCAGTCATGGTGGTGACGGTTGGACGACACGGTGAGCTGACAGTCGTCGCCCAGGCCCTACTCTTTTTGGCCTTTTTCGCCCAGCCCGATTTGTATTTAAAGGCCATTCTTTAGGGTTTTTTAGGGGGTTCTTTCAGAGACTTTTAGGCTAGTTTTATATTAGGTTAGGTGGATTAGATTGTATTTTGGTTGCCTTGGATTCAATATTAAAGATTTTCATTCAAGCCATTCATGGATAGGTTTTCTCTCCTCCCTCTCTCTCTCTCTCTCTCTTTGTATTAAACATTTTGTTCTTGCTTCATTTATTTGAGCATGCTAGTTTAGATTATCTTTTATTTAAATGTTTAGCTTTTACTATTAATCCATGTCAGATTGCCTTGTTAGATTAGCTTATTAAATTAGATTAGTTTCATTCTCTCTCCTCTCTAGTTCATGTTCGTTGGTTTGTGGTTTGATATCATGGCTTTCTTGTGACGATTAGTAGCTAGTTTTTGTAGGCTTGGATTGTAATTAGCCTCATAATGGCTAATTAGTCTTTGATTAGGCCAACCCATACCAAATTTATGCTTTCAACTTAATGTTCTCTTTCATGCCCGTCAAGTGTTATGACCTTTCATCCATATTTTCGAGCGATTGACTTATGCCGATAGGTGAAGTCAATAAGCTAGTGTGGGGGAGAGAATGGACGGGATTTAGATATGAAAATAGTCTCGATCCTAGTTAGGATAAAGGATTGCTAATCTCGCAATCTAATTTGGATAGGTGGTTGGACTAACTAGGCTAGCACATGACTCTTGAGAGAGGGCATGGGTGGTCTTCGACTTTTTCTATTTTTTATGATAGGTTGGGTACATTAGGACTCGCTTTGATTACTTGGTTCGTCAATTGGCTAAATCAAAATTTTAAGCCTCTTTTCATTTGTTTATTAGCATAATTTAGCTTGTCTTTCTTTCCTTTAAACTTAGCCTAGCTTGAACCACTCAAGCTAATCCCAGTACTTGAAACCCAACTCCTAGTAGATGATACCCCGAGTACTCAATGATAAACCTTGCACTTGGGGTAATGAATATTAAAACTTAAATTCTTCCTGTTACATTTTTGGCGCCGTTATTAGGGATCAATTTGTGGATACTGAGTTCATCTTTATAGATCGACTAAGCGATCTTTATGTTTTCTTTTCTTTTATAATTTTTGATATGCATTGGTTGATTTTTTTTAGTGGTCTTTACAGGATTTCTCCAATTACATGCAAAGTGTCTTTCCTTTTGAGTTCGATCCGAAAATAGAAAGGACTTTTCGCTTAAGGGGGAGAAGTTAAAGCTAGAGGAGCAAAGAACGCTTCAGGATTTTATCACCTGGGAGTCCAAGGCATTGCCTCTGGCATTGCTCAACCAAACGTGGAAGCATAAAACCTTGAGCTTAAGCTGTCTCCTATTTTCATGGTGCAATAATCTTAATTTGGAGGCACCCCATTAGAAGATCCTAACTTACACCTCTCCTTATTTTTAGAGGTGTGCGACACATTAAAGCTCAGCAGAGCTTCGACCAACGTCATTCGATTGCTTTCATTTCTCTTTTCTCTTAGGTATAAGGTGAGAGCATGGCTTCATCCTTTGCCTTCCAGATGCATTATAACATGGGATGAGCTTACCAAGATTTTTCTTGCAAAAATTTTTCCTCCAAGTAAGGCGGAGAATCTAAGAAACCAAATCAGTAGCTTTGCTCAAAAGGAAGATGAGTCACTCTATAAAGCCTGGGAGTGATACCTATTGAGCAATTTCTACATAATTGCCTCTAACAATGGATGATAGTGCAAGCCTTCTATAATAGACTCACTCAACCGGTGAGGTCTACTACACATGTGGTAGCAGGTGGCACTCTAATGAACAAGACGGAATATGAGGCTTACAACCTTGTTGAGGAGATGACGCTTAATAACTACCTATGGTGCAACAGGAGAAGTCAACCCAAGAGGGTTGGAGGTAAGTTAGAACTTAATGTTATTTCTATGCTCTTTGCTAAAGTAGATGCCACATCCCAAATGTTAGAATGATTGAATGTTAATTCTGTTAGTTCAAGTACCCCTTCACCGTTATACGAAATACGTGTGTCTGTTGATCATTTAACTGTAAATTATCAAGCCAAGAGTATATTTGCCTTAGATGCTAGTGACCACATCAACTATGTCAACACTTATAACCCTAGACCGGCCAATGACCCATTCTCCAGCACATGCAATCTAGGTTGGAGGAATCACCTCAATTTCTTCTATTGGTCTAATGCCCCTCCTACCCTAATGAATTTTAGAGCACTCCCTGGATTTCAAGGTCCACCTTACCCTCAACAAGTACATAAAAAATCCAATTTAGAGATAATGATGGAGAGTATGCTTTTGGCGCAACAAAAGCAAGAACCCTCTAAGGTCTATATGCTTACTAGTCATAATAAGATATTGCAAGATCAAATTACCCAACAAGCTACCTCTTCTTCTACACCCCCAGCTAAACTTCCTAGTAAGCTAGAACCTAATACCCGTTAGTAGTATAACTATGCCACCTTGAAATGTGGGTTAGAGGATTCTAAGGGTGCTAAGCTTGAGGAGGGTAGAGAGGTGAATATAGCTGTGAGTGAAGAGAATGGTGATGAGCTTGAGGCTATAACTTTGAAGAAGAGAACCGTCTAGAGGTTCCCGAAGAGTTTTCCCCTAGGCTTAAAGATCCATGTAGTTTCTCTGTTCTTTGTATAGTTGGTAATGTAAGGATTGATAGGGCCTTATGTAATCCTGGTGGAAGTGTTAGTATGATGCCATAATTCATTTTCGAACAGCTGGGCTTAGGACAGTTATAACCAGCACCATTTTCGCACCAATTAGCGGATGCTTTCGAGAAGCACCCCTTGGGTATTTTGGAGGGTGTTCTCTTAATAGTGGGTGATTTTTGTGTGCTTAATGACTTTGTTATTATAGATATGGCCGGAGAGCCTATGCCCAGATTATTCCAGGAAGACCCTTCTTGACCACCTCTGGTTGTAAGATGGATGTGAAAGAGGGGTGGTTAACATTTGATGTGGGGAAGTGCCATGTTGAGTTTAGCTTCTTTGAAGATCAAATTGTTTCCCCCGATTCATTCGTCTCAGATAAAGTGCCCATTTCTCATGAGATTGAGGTGAATGATGTATGGTGTTATACTGACGCTCCTATGTTTGATTGGGTTTCTACCAAGGGTCCCGACCTTAACTATGCTAATGTGTCATTTGCTTTCCCTATCCCACTTGGCATAACTAGGAATGGGCCCTAAGCTTTTACTGCAGGTTCTTTGAGTGCCTATTGTGCTCAGTTTCGTCTTTGTCTCTTATAGAAGGAATTGATTTTGACTTTGATCTTGGCATTGAGTTTGGAAGTGCCCTATTTAATGGTGCTCACTTTCGGATTGTTTTGTATATTTCAGTATTTGGCACTACCTAATGATGAAGAAGGACCTCCATCCGGACTATCTCAGGTGGTACCTTCAAGTGCAAGAGTTTGACTTTGAGGTCTGTCATAAAGGAAAGTCGGGAGTTACAGGGAAACCCATTGACAAGCCCGCTGTACACACTCTTACTGAACCCAAGACCTCATAAAAGTGAAGGTTAAGCTCTCGACCTTAAAAGAGCGCTTCTTAGGATGCAACCCAAGTTTTTATTTAGTAGTTTTTCTTTGATTGTGTATAGTACATTTCTTATTCAGCCAAAAAAATAAAAAACAAAAGATCGAAAAAGAGGAGAAAAAATAAACAAAAGAAAAACATCAATAAAAAGTGCAAAAAAAGATATGAGAAAAAGAAAAAAAAGAAGAAATGTCGAAAAAAAAAAAGAGAGTTTTAGAAGCTCCAGACAGAAGATACCGTAGACCCCTTAATGGTGTCTAACTCGGTCCTTGGGGCCTCAGCCAGAAATCACAAAAATATGCTAAAATAGAGCTCACCACGAAGGATCCATAGTAGATCCCACAGTCCATGGCCAGTCTCTCCGTCCGCGGTCAAGGGTTTTTCATGCCCTTTGACCCGACACATCCCTCATTCATGTTTAACCTTTCGACTTTCTCTCTCTGAACTCTCTCCTTCTCTCTCTATAAGCTCCATAACCATCCACCTTCACATCTTCAATTTTTATCATTTTTCATAAAATGTCTTCCCTATCTTCTTATTTAATTCACTTTCAATACAAATCTCCTTTAATTTTGTCTTTTCTTGTCTTCTTTCTCTCATATTCTACCCATTTTCATACCCAAACCTTCAACCACCCAACTTACCTTTCAATCTTCTAACTTTTTATATTTTCTTCCATATTTCTTCCCCATTAGCCTTCATTTTCATAAATTTTTCATTTTCCACTAATTTTCTTCTCATTTGTACCTAGTTATTATTTAAAGCATTCACACCCATCAACTCTCCATAACTATCGCACCTAAGAAGAAAGCAAGGACAACACAAGAGGTGGGGACGTAAACTCCAGTACCACAATGCCCACGTCGGACCTCTCGAACCTCAACCTATGCAAGAAATCAAGGTAATATTCCTAACCCTCTTGGTTTATCAAATCTAGACCATGTTGCTAGATGCAATGTTTTGAGTAGTAAGTTGGTTGTTACTGCTCATTATTATCATAAGGATTCATTAACTGGATTGGGCCTGTTAGATGACATTTGTTGATTATTTGCTGGGGAGGCATAGGTCAATTTTTAGAGATTAGGGACCACACGTATTGAGACCTCACTCTTGAGTTTTTTAGTACATTGCATATGGAGGTCATGAGTGACCCTCGTTGTTAAGAAGGGTGCATTTCCTTCTACCTTAATAGGGAATGTTATGAGCTTAATTTAAGCACCTTCAACAGTATGTTTGGTTTTCCACCAAGTATAGACTTGCCTTATTGCCATGTCCCTAAAGACTTTAACTCGATTGCTTTTCAGAATGAAATTTTTAGGGATTATCGATATGATACAAGCAATTCCAAGGGCAGCATTGTTAGAAATCCCTTTATTTCGGTGGCCCAGAGATTACTTGCTTGTGATCTGTTTGCTAGGAGGGATAGTTTGAATTTTTCTCACCTATCTGAGTTATATTCCTTATATAGCATGCTCCAAAGTGATCGTCTTGACCCAGGTTCTTTCCTAGTTAGGCAGTTAAATAGTGCGACCACTAGTTCCATACACAGGATTATGATTGGGGGCCTCATTACCCCCATTGCTAGTTCTGTTAGTATTGACCCGAACCCCGCTGATAGAGTTCCCAGTTCCAAGCAGTTGAACCAAGCCGCTTTTGAACAAATAAAGTTTTGTAAGGTAGAGGTTGGGAAAGTATGTTGGATTTATCCTTGTAACCGGCTCATCCCTCTCTCTAACATTGACCATACCACTCTCTTAAACTATGCCAATCTTTACTTTTTACCCAGTGATGAAGAGTTAGCATAAGTAGCAATACCTCCTCCTCCAACTCACCTAAGGGCTTCTAGTTAATCCCAACTATCCTTCTCCTCTGATTGCTGGTTTCCATGCTGCCCTTCAGTCAATCCATGAGGAGCAAGCACTTATCCGAGCTTATATTCAAATTAAGCATGCCACACTCTATGTCTTTGTTTAAGAGTGGTATGATAAGCTTTTTGGGATGATTGTGTTCCCAGAACCAATATTTCTAAGACTTTATGTCTTCTTTGGAGACTTGGCATGATTGGCATATTTCTCAACCCCACCCATCTTCTTCTCCCCTCCTCCTCCTTATTTGCTTCTTTTTTCTACCCTATTAATCCTTGTGTCCTTTTATTAAAGACAATGCTTTGTTTCAGTGTGGGGGAGTTGTACGTTTGGTTGTGACTGTGTGTATGATGTGGATGTGTGAATAATTTGTATTTTAGGTCATGCATTTAGGATTAGTGATATAAAGCTCAATGGAATAAACTCACACTCAAAGGATTACAAAGAAACCAGCTTAGATCTCACGGCTCTTTACTTGAACTCAGTGGAATCCAAAACTAAAAATGAGTTAAAGGATTGTTCTAAACCTGAAACTTGGATAGAGAAACACCACCAAGATCAAGCTTAGGGCTCTTAAACTATGATTAAGATATAGAAACACCACTTAATCAAGTTTAGGACTACACTTGAATACCACCCTAACCGGCCTAGTTAGAGATAAGCAAGTTTAGTGTTTAGGAGAAACAACTCAAATCTGATTTCAATTGATATTCAAAGTTATGTTGCATAAAAGCAAGCCTTCAAGGCCTTATACTCACAGCCTAAGGTAGCAAAACCAGCTGAGGAGGTTTCCTCCCTAGGAAGGAAAGCTCTTAAAACATGTTTAGCCAGCACTTAAGCTAATCTAGTGACAAAACTTGATTAACCTAAGCTAATTACAAGTTGAGTTCTAAGAAAAGCAAAAGAAATCATCATACTTAGCATTAATACATCCAATTAGCCTTAATACATTAGGTTATTGAGGAAAATGTGAAGAAAAGCAGCCGTAAAGTGAGAGTGATTTTCAGCTGGCCAATCCAGATGAAAGGTGTGATTTCTTCCTTTTCTTTCCCATTGGTCGCTCTTTCCAAATTGGATTTTGCAGCATATGATGATGTTCCTGGCTGCCTTGACTCATGATTGAAGCAAACAAGTAGGTAGGCGGCTGAGGAAACCCTTTGGAGAAGGAAAAACACACAGCTGCTTAACAAGGTTCTAGAAGCCGTATTCTGGCCAGTTTTCTGCCCTACTTTCATCCAATCAAAACTGAGCATGATTTTAATTTCAGGCCATGGGGGGATACTTTTGGGTGTGTACAAATCCTCTCAGTAAAGAAATCAAGGTCATAACTTGTTTAAGTGGGAGAATTCCAACTAAACATTTTACCGTGCAATTTCAGACCAATTCTGGTAGTCTTAACCAAATGGTTTGATTCATTCACTTTGATTGAGCATGATTAATTTAATTGCTTGGACCTAAAAGTTAACATCCAAAGGAACCCAAAAATGCAAAAATATTAAACTTAAGCCACAGTGTAGCTTAAGAAATTAGATAAACAAAATCAGGTACATTCTAGCCGTGTAACCTGGAAGCACCTTCTTGACTCTTTTGCATAACGTGAGTTATTGCTTGTACCTTGGAGCTTGCATTAGACCTTGCTAGACCTGTTGGACCTTCTTCCATGTTTTGGCTTGAGGGGACTTCATCAATTAGTTTGCATTTTTAGGTGATCATGTAGTTTTTAGTTCTATTTTAGGTTTCTTTTCTTAGTTTTAGTTTTACATTGGCATTTTCAAATTTTCGTTGCATTTTATGTTTGGCATGCATAAAATAAAACAACAAAAAAAACAAAAACAAAAAGGAAATTAAAAAAAAGAAATAAAATCCCGTGATGATGAGTCTTTAAACTAAGTAATTTTCTTTTGTTTATTTTGACCCTTTTTATTATGCCCATTGGTGAATAAAATGTTTGATTATAAGTTTTTCAAATGTGCTTCAGGTTTTGTCCTTCATGTTGTCTGCAATTCGATTTCTTAAGGATTCTTTGCATGAATATTCGGCACATGACATGTAACGGCCCAAATGAACATAAATCACTGTTTGCATTTCTTTCATTAATTTCCCCAATTAGAAATGACAACCCAAATTATTAGGCATTACTGTCGTCCAGCAAAGACAAGGCTTTGCTTATACATGATAAATTTATCCATAATAATTAATGTTCACCATCAAAGGCATTACCCTTACAACCCTCAGATCATTTAGATAAATATAGAAATTGTTCTAATAACAAAACCATTCAAACATCTCAAGGATTATACCAAAATATAGAATTCCGATATAATATACAGTCTCAACACTAAAATATATCACAATACGGTGTTATAAACATCTCAATGATAATACACCACCATTTCATATAGACTTTCTAGCTCACTTATCATCTTCAGCCGTCCTATCCCCTTGAGGGCGATTCACTGAACACTTTCCTAAAACAAAACATAAAAACATTTCGAACTGTGAGCCGAAGCTCAACACATGCATTCCTGTATTGTTAAACGTTTGTGAAAAATTGGTTGGGCTATATTGCAATTCATTTTTAATTAAAAACAGGGAATGAGATAAATATGAAACTGCGTTGTCAATTATTATCTAATAGTGAACCCCTGGTAACTGTTACGATATGAAGATAGGTGTACACCTGCCAGGCCAATCGGGACCTAGCCTGAAGCCACGCGGGTAACTGAAGGGCTATGCCCTGTAACTGATAACTGATTGGGTCACTAATTATGTGATAAATTAGTAATTAAACTAATTCATTGATGTAGTTACCAAAGCATTATAATTTTGATAAATACGTGCTGATTTCTAAAGATACAGGCAATGAACGTACCTGAAATTTTTAAATGTAAGCTCACTAAATAATATTATGCACAAGAGTGGAAGGAATGATAGATTAGGCCCTAATTCTATGCAAAATTATTGTTGTAGGAGCATACGGTTAGCAAAAATATTTATTTCATAGCTAATAATTTAGTAGAAGCAAAGTAAAAGCGTAACAGAGGCTTAGGAAGAATGACTCATAACTTAATCATCTGACCCCTGATTGAGTATCAAAACTATGATATAGAAAGCTTAAAAAGTCCTAAAAATCTTTTATTTAGAACACCAAGCTTGATTCCCACAATAGAATTCCCAAAATGAGGCTAGAACACAAGTATGTCAGTTTTGGTCCATTCTGCGCAGTTTTGGTAAAACAATCATAACTTTTTCCACAGAACTTAGATTAAGGCGATTCAAGAGCCATTTGAAAGCTAACACACTGAACTATCTACCCACTAAAAAGTATAATTTTCAATGGGCCAATCACTACCAGTTTAGTTGTGAACTCTGTCCTATTTTTTTGAAATTTCTAGCCTGACTACTTTAACCTTTCCCTCTCTTTTTTACACAAATTCTCAACTTAAACCATTCCTTAAAAGCATGTAAACAAGCTTTGGTCCATCCCAACATCATAAAAAATCAACACACTCAATTTTATTTTGCAATCATATCCAATAAATATCATTTTTCAATCTAATGCACAGATAAACCAAGCTTAAAGCTAGTTTAATCCAATCCTTGCTTAACTTGCCAAAACCCTAGTTCATGGCTAACTTAGACTCACTCTAACTCATTCAAAATCACCAAAAACATCATCATAAGCATCAATAGATTAGAAGATGACCAAATTAAAGATAAAACAATCAAAATCTAACACTTTAACATTAAGCTTACATGATTCACATCAACCCTAACCCTAACATGATCCAACCTCAACTCCACCATGATCAACATCAAAATAACTCTTATTTTTTATCAAAATATCATGATCAAAGACTATAAACATCAAAACAAGAATCAAAACTAAAATAAAAAGCAAAACCAATGAAGTCAAGTTTCAAGATTACTCACTTTAATTGAAAATAAGTAGAGATGGAGATGAGATTTAATGGTTTTGATGATGGAGGATGGTAGCTTGAGGTGCTAGAATGTTGGGGGGAGGCAGAAATCACCTGAGCTAGCAAAAAAATGATCAGAAACAACCCAAGAAGCACTGCCCAGCTGCTGCCATGAGGGAGGTGAGAGAGGAGAGAGAAAGTGAGCTTTGGATCGATTGAGTTGTGTGTGTTTTGACTAATCAACTCACTTGGCTAAAATTTTACCTAGTAAAGCCACCTTTTTAAGCTAACCATGGTTAAGTTTGACCATGGTAATTAGTTAGATTTATAGGCAACTTGTTAGGGCTTCAAACTGGCTGAAATAAGTTGGGTTCCGGAATAAGACGCTTCGTAACTATAACGTTTTTACAAAACTAAAAATTAAGGCTTTGTAATGTTACAGAAAACAAAATAAATTACTTTGATTAAACTTGTTAGGGCATACTATCAATTCTTCCAAAGTTTTCGTTAATCAATTAAATAAAGAAATAAAATCTGAATTGCCAAGTGAGGACCCAAAAAAAAAAATTTCCACCAAGGTAAATAAACGAAATAAATGAATATGAGAGAAGAAAAAGAAATTATGAACATGAGGTAATTAAATAAATAAACATAATTAAATAATTTTAGGGTTAGGCTATTACATGAGATCTAATGAGCTAGTTAAGCTTTGGTAGTTCTCCCATGAGGCTTTGAGCTTGAGTCAACTAATTCATAATTTTAGTCTCATATTCTTATTCATGTGTGACTCTCTCTAGATTTCAAATCTCTTGAACATGCTTTGACTCGTGTTCAAGATTACATTCAGGATTCACATTTAGGCAACATGATAGAGACATTTTTTGAATTTATCTGCTACATAGACTAGATAGCCACCCTTATTACGTATGACTTGTCCCTTGTTACCCCTTTGAGACTTGACTATGCTTAGTGTTGCAAACCTATAATATGATCCTTTGCCAAATATATGTCTTACACTTTAGCCAAGACTATATAGTCTCATTAGTTGATTGGGTGTAGTTTGTGGATAATGATATTTTTGTCTTTGGTGTGGCTTGTTTGGATGCAAGGTGGGATTTATGTGGTATTTCCCTTGGTGCCAATGTCATTGACTTTTGTGAGTTCTTGAAAAAATGTTGAAAAGTGCACAATTTCCCTTGCCATAATCCTTCTCTTCGATGAAAAAAAGACAACAAAAGCAGCCAAAAAAAATGACAAAATGCGAAAAAATGTTGGCTACACAAAACAAAAGAAAGCAAAGTTATTCAATGATTTGGCATTGATTTCATATTACATATACTTCAACACTTTCTCTCATTGTTGACTGACTAGTTGTTGATTTTCTTTATTTGAGACACATCAGAATGAGTATTTTTGTGGAAATTTGGGCGAAGATGATTCATACTCACAGTCTTTGGCTTTGAGCTCCACAGATCCGAACACATTTGCTTCCCTCCTACCTTTACCCATAGCCTTGTTGCAACCCTATTAAAGTCCTCATGATTGACTAGTGTGTTTTGCACTTTAATGGTGGTGAATTGGAGAGTTCCAGCAAGCTTATGGTATACTTGATTCTTTGGAATGAGAATTGAAAGAATTGCATTATACTTTAAACACATGAGCGATGAGTGCTTCATTACTAAAGTGAGGGTCTACCGACTCTTTTATCTCTACTTATTGCATGTGCCAATATGATTGTTCAAGTTGATTTAGGTAATCAATATTTGTTGTGATGGTGCTTGCTCTTATTTTAAAAACTTCATTGTCCTGTGTGTTTTGCAATATTTTCATTCACTTTTGGGTAAACTTCTTAGGTCGGTTTAGTAATGGATGTTGCTACTATTGTGTACCCAAGGAAGTTCTTCATCTTAGCGTCGGTTTCATAGTTGCTTGGGGGTAGCCAACGGTTCAAGCATGGGGGAGTTTGATAAGTGCTTACAGTTTACTTCATTTTGGGGTTATTTTGTTGCATTTTTAGGTAGATTTACGAATTCTATATTATAATCTACACTCTTATTATCATTGTATCCTTGGGTACGGTTCTTTTCTCTATCTTACAGGTTTTGGACCTTTTTGTCCTGGCTTTAACCTTAATTAAGTATGATATAACTCCCCACAAATGCCCTCGAGTCACCATGCCCGTGGAGAAAAAGAAGAGCCAGAGAATTTCGAAAGGCAAAGATCACCACAGATGGTTTATGGTGAAGGCTTGTGTGTCTGGTTGTGACTATCTGTGTGATATGGATGTGTGAATAGTGTGCATTATAGATCATGCATTTAGGATTAGTTTGCATTTGTAGTTGACCATTCAGCTTTTCTTTCTATTTTAGCTTTCTTTTCTTAGTTTTAGTTTAATTTTGGCATGTCCAATTTTTTGTTGCAATTTAGGTTTAACATATGCAAAATGAAAATAACAAAAAAAAAGGAAAAAAAATTGAAAAATGAACTACAAATCCTCTTATGATGAGTCTTTAGACAAAGTGGTTTTCTTTGGCTTATTTAACGCTTTTTGTTATGCCCATTTTTCAATAAAATGTTTAATTATAAGTTTTTGAAATGTGCTTAATGTTTTGTCCGTTATGTTATCTGTGATTTGATTGCTCAATGATTCTTTATAGGAATATTTGGTACATAAGATCTAATAAGCTAGTTGAGCTTCGGTAGTTGTCCTGTGAGGCTTTGAGCTTGAGTATACTAATTCATCATTTTAATCTCACATTCCTTTTCATTTATCACTCCTCCTAGATTTCAAATCCCTAGAACTTGCTTTGACTCTTGTTCAAGATCACATTTAGCATGCATATTTGAGCAACATGATTGAGGCATTCTTTGAATTTATAAGCGATATTGATCAAATAGCCACTCTTACTATGCATGATTTGTCTCTTGCTACCCCTTGGAGCCTTAACAATATTTACTGAGGCAAACTTATAATGTGTTCTTGGGTCGAATACATGTCTTACCCTTTAGCCAAGACTAGAGTTTCATTAGTTGATTACGAGTGGTTTGTAGCTAATGACATTTTTGTTTGATGTGCTTGTTTGGATGCAAAGAGTGATTTATGCGGTATTTCCCTTGATGTCAATTGGTTTGACTTTTGCGAGTTGGTAGAAAAGTGTTGAAAAGTGCACAACTTTTCTTACCATAATCCTCCTCTTCGAAGAAAAAAGAAAAAAAAAAGTAGAAAAAAAGAGACAAAATACGAAAAAATGTTGACGATAACCAGAGAAAAAGGAAAGGTTATACAAGATTTAGCATTGACTTCATGTTAGCTATACTTCAGCACTTTCTCTCATTGTTCATCAGCTAGGGGTGATTTTGTTTATTTGAGATATATTAGTATGAGGAGCATTTTTATGGCAAGTTGGGTGAATATAATTTGTACTCGTAGTCTTTAGCTTTGATCTCCACAAATTCCAACACATTTATTCCCCTCCTATGTTTACTCATAGCCTTGTTACATTCCTATCAAAGTCCTCACGATTGCCTAGTGCATTCTTCATTTTAGTGGTGATGAATTGAAGAGTTTTGGTAAGCTTACGGTAGATTTGATTCTTTAAAATGAGATTTGAGAGAACCGCATTATACTTTAAACACACGAGTGATGAATGCTTCATTACCAAAGTGAGGGTCTACCCGTTATTTTAGCTTTACCTATTGTATGTTCCAATATGATTGTTCAAGTTAATTTAGGTGATTGATTCAATATTTGATGATGGTACTTGCTTTTATTTCAAAAGCTATATCCTATCTGTTTTACATTATTTTTAATCACTTTTGGGCTAACTTCTTGGGTCAATTTGGCTATGGATGTTGCTACTATTGTTTACCTGAGGAGGTTCTTCATCATAGCTCCGATTTCGTAGTTTCTTGGGACAAGTAACGGTTTAAGCATGAAGGAGTTTGATAAGTACTAAGAGTTTACTTTATTTTGGGTTTTTTGCTGGGCCTTTAGGTTTATTTATGAATTTTATGTTATAATCTACACTCCTATTCCCATTTTACCCTTGGGTATGAATTTTTTTTTTTTTTTGTGTTTTGCATGTTTTTAGACTTTTTTCCAAAATTTGACCTCAATTGAGTATGATTTGACTCCTAACGAATAGCCCCAAGTCACCATGCCTGTGTGGGAGAAGACGAGCCAAAGAATCTCGAGACAGAGGTCACCATGGATGGTCGGTAGTGAAGGCTAGGAACCTTGATGAGCCTAAGACTACATACGTCTTTGTCTTCCTTTGTCTTGTGAATGATGATGCTTGAGTTTATGATTAAAAGAGGTTATTCGGCTATAGAAAAGAGAGAACTGATCTCACTTCACACTCATCTTTCTCATATTTTTTCATTAGAATTAGGATTCTTAATTTGTATTCTTAGACTAGAAGAAGAAATTAAAGAAAACCTTTGGCTTTTAGAGGTTTAAAGATTGGGACACTATTGGAGAATCACCATTGCTACTAAACTTTCCCTCTCTTTAGTACTTTCTTGAACTCTTGTTTTAGATGTTGTTAATTTTGAAAATGAGTGAGTCATTTATTAAAGGTTGGAATTATTCAATTCTACTTTGTGATTGAAGTGTTGTAAGTGAATTTTAACCAAATTTGGTTGCTTATGCTAGATAGTTGAGTGCAGTATCGAAAGAAGAAACATGCCATTTGATCAACAAATAGAATTTGATCTACAACTTAGATTAAAACAAGGGCATTCGAAAGAATGTTAATGGGATTAGTTTGGGCAATTCAGTTTACTTCAAAAGAAAGGACTGAATTTTAGTTCAATTGCATTCCTTTCAGTGGTCCAATCTATTACAACTGCATGATTTAATCAATTGATCCAACTCTTTACTAGGTTAAACAATTCCCTAGATATTTTAATTTGGTTGAATTTCTCTATTAGTTAATCACCTTAATTCGAACAACCCATTGGAACTTGCTTGCTTAGCCTTTTATAATAGGTCAAAACTCAATAAATTGCATTTGGCCTCTATGGGAATGAAATTAAAACTAAACTATAATATTCGTGCGCTTACAGTAGTGTTATATTCTTGGCGCCATTGCTGAGGAGTTGACGCTTTTCAATATCGAGGTTTTCTTAAGCATTCGAGGCTAGGCCTCTAGAAAATCCAAAAAGAATTTAAAAATCAAAAATTTGAAAAAAAAATCCAAATGGCTATATCTCATTTACCTCAATATGAGCACGACCCTTTTTGGTAATACTTGTCTACATTGAATGATTAACGTACTTCATATGTCTATTTCACGTATGAAAAATGGGAAATATACAATGTTGTGCTTGAGGGGATAACACATGAGAGCTAGCCAGCTTTGAGTCCATGTGTAATGGCAGTATGTGCTCTTTAGATGTTGATGATATGTGGGACTTGTTTGAAACTTTGGCTTGGCATCAATAGCACCACGAGAATGCTAGTGAATCTCTTTTGTGCCCTTCACACATTCCCTATGATTTGCACGCTCAATCTCTATGTGTAGATCAATTTAAGGATTCATCTCATCACCATTCCTCTTACTCTCCTCTTTTGCGCTCTTATTGCCAATCTTTTAACCATGACGCGAATTCTTGTCCCTATTATGATAATTAAAATGCATGCTATGCAAAACGCAATGCCATAATAAAGACAATGAACCAACAACACGAGTGTTTTGTTAGTGAGATAAGGGAGTGTTTATAACACCCTCAACGCTTAGGGCTAGGAGCGGTAACGACTTCTTAAATCCGACTTGAATTCTAAGGCGAAACGGACAGAGTTTTGCCTGAAAATTGACCATTTCCTAGGCTAAAAGCCTTACATTAAATCCCTGTAATCAACGCAAGCATAAAGAACTCTAAAATAAGCTTAATGGCTACATGCCGGAGTCAATAACTCTACGGGCCATTCGCCCAGAGTACATCAAGACAAAAGGTTTAACAATAAAGAAGGAAATAAAGATACAATTTGAGGGATCACACATTCAGAGTACTGGGGTTTACATCCCCAAATATAACTAACATTAGCTAAAAAGACAACTGGCTAGTAAGATGGTTGGCTCACATAGCCATACAGAGCGACTTTTAAACAATATGCGTTACATGAACTAAAGTACTTCGTTTACATACATTTACAACTCTAGGGATACATTATAATACATTGTTTGATGCGTAAGTCCACTTCTATAAGTGTACACATGGCACCTTTTCAGAGCAGGAGTAGACTCCAACTCGACATAAACAAATTGACTCCTACCTGCCACAACGAAAACCTGGGAGAAGGGGAAATAGTAATAGGATGAACTACCACATGCTCAGTGAGTATTTCCTAACTCCTTAAAAGCCAAAACCATGTGTATGCAATAATGATAAATAGCAGGCACACGTCATTTGCAAATTACTATGATATTCGGCAATCATAGTCCCCATAAGAAATCATCATCGTCTTTAAGCTTCATACTAGCCGCTCAAGCTTGTTGCTAAGCCCTTGATAACCAAACTTCCCTAATGATTAAGAATTTAGGCACATAAGCAAGTCCGCAACAAGGATAGAATAAAAGTGCTTTCAAATACTCAATTTAAAACTACGGTGACCCATGTTTTATTCAAAGAGTATGCAGATTTGAAAACTTATATGCTCGATGCATTACAAGGATATAGCCATATTTTAGTAAAAATTTCATTCAAACTATACATGGAATCTCATTCGTAAAATATGCGCGGGACACGCACAAGAAGCTTTCTTTCTTTTTCTGGAAAACACTTTAGTTACCTCTTGAGCCTCGTATTCTTTAAAAAGAAATCTCTTTCGTAGGGGACTTTTGATGACCCTTATAAGCTTTTCAAATCTCACTTAAATTGGCCTCTTAATGGCCCTTGAAATCTTCCTTTTCCTAAAATATTTAAAATGGCAAAATGCCAACTGCTTTTTTTACTCATTAGGAAAATAATCTTGGCATAAGATCATCGTTTATCAAAAGAAACATACGCAACGATTTAATCACATAAGTGATGAGTCTAAACTCTTAGAGGTACTTTGTTACTGTCATCTCGAGTCGGCCAAACTCAAGCGGCAACATACGCCTATCTGGACAGACATCATACAATGCTGAGACATAACTTACATACTTGGACTTCAGGTGGGAATGAAACCACCATCCCTGAATTGTCTTGACATAGCTTGTTATGACAGGCGGGATACTAAGCCACCATTCCTAGATTTTCATAATGTAACTTATACTATGCCAGGCGGGATACTAAGCCGCCATCCCTGGGTCTCAGACTTAGGCTTAAAGTTTCTAAAGTAGCTCCTCCATGTACACATAAGCATGAACATAATTATTCATACACATACATACTTAAACTTATTCATATATATGCTTTCTGAGTTTATAATACGAAAACCTACTTTTCTAACAAGACCGCTCCCTTTTTAAATTCTTTATACCTTAAAAATCGCATTCATATAGTTAAAGATAGGCCATCATTCGCTAATAGTCATGGTTGCTTTTATTTTCAACCACGAAAACCTTCTTTTTTAAACTCACCATCACATACATGATAAAGCTCAATAGCATAAAAGGGGAGGCATTCACACGTAGTACATTTGAATACTTCATAATTCAACTTGAAAACCTCTTGAAATCGTAATGAATTTGCTAACTCACAAATCGAAACTCATTCAAAACTTAAAGTACTTAGCTTACTTATAATTCAAACAAGGTTTCGTAATAGACATCTTCGGTTGCCCATTTTCAGTTCGTTTAAATCCTTTCTAAACTCAAAGAAAGGGACATAATTAAACCAAAGTCTTAAAATGTTTTCGAACTTGCTACTAGCTTGCTTTCAAATTTCCTCGGCCTATCGACCACTCAATTGGGCCATTTACTAAGTAGTTCGACGATTTAGGACCACTTTTTTTATGCTTCAAACATCTTATAAAACTAATAGACAACTGGTAAATGTTCAAAACATTCGCAATTATGAAAGCAGACCTTTAACGACCCTTTTTAAAGATGTTGAAGTTCAAAAATCAGTCACATAGCATCACTTAGCCACATCAGGAGGGAAGGCGTTTATAAGTAGCACATTCAAATACTTCATAATTCAACTTGGTAGAATCTGTCCAATAAGCCACACGTGGCCTCGTAATCCACACCATTGCGGTCAATCACAACCCAGGCTCTCTCCTCAGACGACAACGACCACAAGAATCTCAAATTTCTCATTAGTTCCACCTCAAATCATCCAACTACCAACTCGATTCGATATTGTCTTCATGAAACCATCAAACACAAGCATAATATACATCCTAATTATCATAAACAGGATTTAAGCATAACTATTATGATTAAGCAACGACATTTAAATGGGAATTAGCATGCCCTATGAATACCTCAAATCGCCCAATTGGCATCCTTAGCCTTCAAAACAGCCTTTAGGTTTAATAAATTGATGCGATAACAGTTCTATGGAAACATTTTTCTTATTCTACAATTCTCCAAACTGACTGATTAGTAAAATCATGCATCAATCCAACATGCAAGAAGCTCGAAATCAATATCACAATATTAATTTCCCAATTTCAGTTCTAATTCCTCCAAAACTGATTGCTAACTCAGATTCAAAATGCACTAAGATCAGTGAAATTCATTAGAAATTAATACTAATTTAGGATGAGGGATACACCCACCTCTCTTCCAAGCTAGAGATGCGATTCCAAGGCTATTAGCTTGACTTTGAGTACTAGAACAACCTCAATTCCTCAACTCTTGCACATTGACGCACGAACAACCCCAATCCACGCCTAACCCACGTATGAACGGGCCCTAATTCGACCAAAACTCTCACTTACTAACTTAACTAGTGGTGGGTGTTTTGGATCGCAAATTACTCCTAATTTATAGAGGATTCGAAGCCACTAAAACCAATATTGCATGGTCAAGCTTTAGCAAGTGTCTAGGCTTCGATTCAACAGTCAAACCCACCAAAAACATGATGGGTTCTTCTCTGTTTTACCCAAATTTTTGCACCGGAAGGTTGTTGGCTTGTGGGCAAGGTTGAATGAGTGGATTTTACAAGCTGGGTGTGGCAAAAATTTGCTGGATTTGTGGAGCTTGAGCTATGTGGAGGTGGTCTCAGAGGACGAAGAAGATGAAGAGGAGAGAGAGAGATATGAACACGGTCGGGCGGGCTCGCGTGGTGAGGAAGAAGAAAGGGGCCAGGCACCCTTTTTACAAAAATACCTCTCCCTCTTTTTTTTTTTTTTTTTTTGGTTCCAAGTTGTTCAATAAGTAGCACCACTAGTCTAATTTCGTATCTTGAACTCTAAACCCAAATCAATATTACCACCTTTTATCAATTATTCGATCCCAAATACGTCAAGGTTCGGTTTAATAAACAACAAAACTAATTCTAAAGTTGACAATCTAGTTATATTTATTAATCTATTCGATTTGGTAATCGATAATAATCCTTATTAACGCTTACTAAAATCACCGAAAAACCTCAAAACTAATAATAATGATAATATTGATAGCAATAATAACATTCTTCTTAGTAAAATTTCCACTTAAGCAGGCACATCAATATTGATGTAACTTAACTAAAATAATAAAATACGATTCGTAATATTAAGAAACATGCTAGAAAATGCAGGTGTCGCATTCTTCCCCCCTTAATAGAATTTTGTCCGTAAAATTCCCAAGCTATGTTCAGTCGTACCTAAGATGTGTACACACATGACACATGTACACAACTCTCACTATAATCCAAAAATCTTGATTTCTAATTAATTAAAACCGAAAAAGGCTTATGGTATCCAGTCTCATCCTCTCCAATCTTCTTGAAGCGTGTACTCGCTCTATTCAGGCGCCGAGGGAAAGCGCATAGAAGAAGGGCAAATGAGTTGGCGCGAAAAACCATATTAAGCTAATTTAAAAGGAACATATATTTTTAATTATCTAGACTCAATCCGCGTAGTGACCAACAACTCTATGTGCATGCATCGTTATGAATTGAAATACAAAGATAGGACATTTGGGCAGCAACACCTCAAGGTCATATACAAGTAGTCTCACTCTAAAACATGAATTCAGTCATGTTTAGGATCGAAATTATTAACCTAGGGACTCTTATAAGACATTAGGGTAACAAGGACATCACATAGCACCACATAGCATAAGTTAAGCACATGGCATTGCATAAGCAATTCAGCATTCCCAAGCCTAGGAATCATAAGCAACATAAAACCGTCTAATATGCATATAGCAAGTAATTTACAAAAGAGAGCATATACAACTAACATTCCTATGTTCACACATCAATTACAACTAACTTTTAGGCCTGTCATTCATGGTAACTTAGGTAGGACATGTCAAAGTCTTATGAAGGGGGTTAACTTAATCAGGTTCACTCAAAAACATGAAGATATTAAATTAATCTAAGGTTAAATCAATTAACTAGTAAGCTACCACATCACAGTAACATAGCAGAGGCATCATAATATGTCATTTTAACATCGATGGAACTTGAAATAGCACTCGAAATCAAATTCATATCATGTAGACTCAACAATAGAGCACTGAAGATCAAGAATCACGAATAGCATGAACTAGCGTAACATATTGATAGCTATAACTTGAGAAGAAAATGCTAAGGCAAGAATGTAAGTTGATGGTTTTGATGTTGGGGAGACTTTCCCTGAGGTCCCTACTTGGAGTTGATCGTCTCCTAGGTCATAGATTCATAAGAGTGAAGGGCTATGCTCATAAATGGATGTTGGGGCTTGTGGGTAATGGCCCAACACGCTTTCGCGACGCTACTCTGGAAAATATAGAATACAAGGGCAATATGCGAATGCAAGTTCCTATGGTCAGTGTATCATACTTTAAATACGTGCGGATGCGGTTATTCAGCTATAACATGGAATCACAGAATTCACGGAATGCAAATAACGAGTTAGAGGTCATGCTGTGCCATGAATTACAAAAATTAGATCATCTGGATAATCAAGTCACATCAAGCAACGAATGCATCTTGGCATCCAGGTATTGGATACATCTAGTTACACATAAAAAGTTATGTTCAGAGAATAGCTCAAACATCATTGTAAAGCAAATGCAAGTCTTCAGACGCAATAATAAGGGCTAGCTATGCGATTAGAAAGGTCTTTTATGCGAAAGAAAAACCTTAATTCACTATTTATAATGGATCTTAACTCTTGAAATTTTTAGGTCTTAAAAAGGAGAATAGCTTAACTGCTTTTAGACCTTTCTCCACCAACCTTTGAATATGTCAGCTCACTCCATTATAGGGCCTGAGGAGCAAATCGCACATTATAGGCAAAAATGAGCTTAGAGTTAAGACTTTTTCAATCTTTTGAATTCAACCCAAATATATTTTAAATGTCTGATTAAAATCACCAATGTGCATATATGCAAACAAACATTGATTGAGCCAACACTTAGCTCATTCATGAGAATACAAGTCATTCAGCTTATAATCTTAGCGAATGGTTCATTCATTCAATCAATGAGCTCACTTAAGCCGTATGTAGCTAGCTAAACATGCTGAAGTTCACATGAAAACCACATTTTCACACAAAAGCAGGGATATATCATGTCATCATGAACGTGTTCATAGATAACTATATGAAATGCAAGACTCAGGTCATGGTCTATGGTCGCAGGACCTTGCTCTGATATCATCTGTAACACCCCTAACCCCTAGGGCTAGGAGCGTTAATGACTTCTTAAATCCTACTTAAATTCTGGGGCAGAATGGATAGCGTTGTACCTGAAAATTAACCATTTTCCAGTCTAAAAGCCTTATATTAAATCCCTGCAATCAACGGAAGTGCAAAGAACTCTAAAATAAGCTCAATGGCTACATGCCAAAGTCCACAACTCTAGGGACTCGCCTGGAGTACACCAAGACAAAAGGCCCAGTAATAAAGAAGAAAATAAAGATCCAACTCGACAGATCACACATCCGGAGTGCTGGGGTTTACATCCCAAAATATAGCCAACTTCAGCTAAAAAGACAACTGGCTAATATGATGGTCGGGTCACATCGCCATATAGAGTGACTTCTAAAGAATATGCATTACACAAACTAGTGTACTTTGTTCACATATATTTACAACTCTAGGGATACATTATAATGCATTGTTTGACACGTAAGTCCACTTCTATATGTGCACATGTGACATCGTTTCAAAGAAAGGGTAGACTCCGACACGCTATAACCAAATTGACTTTTGCCCGTCAGAACAAAAACCTGGGAAAGGGGGAAATAATAATGAGATGAGCTACTACATACTCAGTGAGAATTTCCCGACTCGTTAAAAACTAAAACCATTTGAAGGCAATAATGATAACTGGCAGGGATACGTCATTTGCATATTACTATCATTTTAGGCAATCATAGTCCCCAAAAAGGAATCATCCTCATCCTTAAGCTTCATACTAGCTACTCAAGCGTGTTGCTAAGCCCTTGATAACCAAACTTCCCTAATGATTAAGCATTTAGGCACATAAGCGAGTAAGCAACAAGGATAGTATAAAAGTGCTTTCAAATACTCAATTTGAAAACGCGATGACTTATGTTTTATTCAAAGAATATGACATTTGAAAACTTATATGCTCGATGCATTATAAGGATATGGTCATATTTTATTTGAAATTTCACTCAAACTACACTTGGAATCGCATTGGTAAAATATGTACCAGGCATGCACAGGAAACTTTCTTTCTTTTTCTTGAAAACACCTTACGTAGTCTCTTACGGCTCATATTTTTTAAAAAGAAATCTCTTTCGTAATGGTCCTTTGATGACCCTAATAAGCTTTTCAAATCTCACTTAAACTGGCCTTTTAATGGCCGTTCAAATCTTTCTTTTTCTGAAATACTTAAAATGGCAAAATGCCAACTACTTTTCTTATTCATTAGGAAAACAGTCTTGGCGTAAGATCGTCGTTTATTAAAATAAACATACATAGCGATTTAATCACATAAGTGAGGAGTCTAGACTCTTAGAGATACTTTGTCACTACCATCCCTAGCTGGCCAAACTCGAGCGATAACAAACGCCTATCCGGACAGACATCATACTATGCTGAGACATAACTTACATACTTAGACTTCAGGTGGGAATCAAACCACCATCCCTGAATTGTCTTAATGTAGCTTACGTTATGCTAGGCGGGATACCAAGCCACCATCCCTGGGTCTTAAACTTAAGCTTAAAGTTTCTAGAGTAGCTCCTATGTACACATAAACATGACATAGTTATTCATACACATACATACTAATACTTATTCCTACATATGCTTTCTGAGTTTATATGAAAACATAATTTTCAAGCAACACCACCCCCTTTTTAAATGGTTTATGCCTTAAAAACTCCATTCGTATAGTTAAAAATAGGCCATCATTCGCTAATAGTCATGGCTACTTTTACTTTCAACCATGGAAACCTTCTTTTTCAAACTCACCCTCACACACATGATAAAGCTTAACGACGCAAAAGGGGAGGGATTCACACGTAGCACAGTCGAGCACTTCATAATTCAACTTGAAAACCTCTTGAAATCGAAGTGAATTTGCTAACCCGCAAGTTGAAACTCATTCAATGGTTAAAGTACTTAGGCCGCATATAATTCAAACAAGGTTTCGTAATAGACATCTTCAGTCGCCCATTTTCGATTCGTTTAAATCCTTTCTAAACTCAAAGAAAGGGACATAATCGAACAAAAGTCTTAAAACGTTTTCGAACTTACTACTAGCTTGCGTTTAAATTTCCTGGACCTATCGACTATTCAGTTGGGTAATTTACTGAGTCGTTCAACGATTTATGACCTTCTTTTTAGGCTTCAAACATCGTAACAAACTAATAGGCAACTGCTAAATGTTTAAAACATTTGCAATTATGAAAACAAGCCTTTATCGACCTTTTTTAAAGATGTCTAAGTGCAAACGCCAGTCAAATGGCATCACTTAGCCACATCAGGAGGTTTACAAGTAGCACATTCAAACACTTCATAATTCATCTTCGCAAAATTTGCCCAATAAGTCACACATGGCCTCGCAATCCACATGATTGCTTTCAATCACAACCCAGGCTCCCTCCTCACACGACGACAACCACAAGAATCTCAAATTTCTCATTAGTTTCACCTCAAATCATCCAACTATCAACTCAGTTCGATGTTCTCATAAACGAATCAATAGTTCATAAAACCATCAAACACAAGCGTAGTATACATCCTAATTACCATAGACAGAATTTAAGCATAACCATTCTGATTTAGCAACGACGTTTAAATAGGAATCAGCATGCCCTATGAATACCTCGAATCGCCCTATTAGCTTTCTTAACCTCTAAAACAGCCTTTAGGTTTAATAAACTGATGCAACTTTCGTTCTATGGCAACATTCTGCTCATTCTATAATTCTCCAAACTGACTGATTAGTAAAATCATGCATCAATTCAACATGCGACAAGCCCAAAATCAGTATCATGATATTAATTTCCCAATTTCAGTTCTAATTCTTCCAAAACTGATTACTAACTCAAATTCAAACATGCACTAACTAAGATCGTTTAAATTCATTGGAAATTAGTACTAATTTAGGAGGAGAGAAACGCCCACCTTTCTTCCGAGCTGGAGATTCGATTCCAAGGTAGTTGGCTTGACCTTGAGTGCTAGAACAACCCCAGATCCTTGACTCCTACTCACTGACGCACGAACAGCCCCAATCCATGCCTAACCCACTTAAGAACAGACTCCAATTTGACCCAAACTCTCACCCAGTGACTTGATCTTGTGGTGGGTGTTTAGGGTCGTGAATTACTCTCAATTTGTAGAGGATTCAAAGCCATTAGAACCAAGATTGCATGGTCGAGCTTTAGCAAGTGTCTGGGCTTCGATTCAGTGCTCAAACCCACATGAAATGTGATGAGTTCTCTCTGTTTTGCCCAAATTTTTGCACCAAAAGTTTGCTAACTTGTGGGGAAGGTTGAATGAGTGGATTTTACAAACTGGGTGTGGCGGAAATTTGGTGGATTTGTGGAGCTTGAGCTACATGGAGGTGGTCTCAGGGGAGGAAGAAGATGAAAAGGAGAGAGAGAGATGAACGAGGGTTAGGGGGCTCGTGTGGTGAGGAAGAAGAATGGGGCCAGGCGCCATTTTTACAAGAATTCCCCTCCCTCTTTTCTTTCTTGTTCCAAGTTGTTCAATAAATAGCACCGCTAGTCTAATTTTGTATCCCGAACTTTAAACCCAAATCAATATTACGACCCTTCATCGATTATTCGATCCCAAATACACTAAGGTTCAATTTAATAAGCAACGAAACTAATTCTAAGCTTGATAATGTAATCGTATTCGCGAATCTACTCGATTTGGGAATCAATAATCCTTATTAAGGCTTAGCAAAAATCATCGGAAAACCTCAAAACTAATAATAATGATAATATTGATAGCAACAATAACATTCTTATTAGTAAAATTTCCACCTAAGCAAACACATCAATATTGATCTATCTGAACTAAAATAACAAAATACGATTCCTAATATCAAGAAACAGGCTAGAAAATGCGGGTGTTGCATTCTTCCCCCCTGTAAAAGAATTTCGTCCCTAAAATTCCCAAGCTATATTCGATCGTACCCAAGATGTGTGCACACATGATGCATCTGTATAACTCTCACTAAAATCCAAAAATCTCGTTTTCCAATTAATTAAAATTGAAAAAGGCTTATGGTATCCAGTCAGCTCCTCTCCATTCCTCTTCAAGCGTCTACTCACTCTATTTAGGCACTGAGGGCAAATGCATAGAAGAGGGGCAAATGAGTTGGTTTGGAAAACTATATTAAGCTAATTGAAAGAGGAACATAGATTTTCAATTATCTAGACTCAATCCGCACAGTGAATAGCAAGTCTATGTACATGCATCACTATGAATTGAAATCTAAAGGCCGAACATTTGGGCAGTGATACCTCAAGGTCATACACAAGTCGTCTCTATGAATTCAGTTATGTTTAGGATCGAAATAGTTAACCTAAGGACTCTTGTAACACATTAGGGTAACAAGGACATCACATAGCAACACATAGCATCACTTAAGCACCATGACATCGCATAGAATCAGCAATTCAACATTCTCAAGCCTAGGAATCATAAGCAATATGAAACTGCCTCATATGCATATAGCAAGCAACTTACTAAAGAGGGCATATGCAAATGACATTCCTTTGTTTACAAATCAACCACAACTACCTTTTAAGCTTCTCATTCATGGCAACTTAGACAAGACATGTCAAAGTCGTATGAAGGGGGTTAATTTAATCAGGTTCACTCAAAAACATGAAGATATTAAATTAATCTAATGTTAAATCACTTAGCTAGTTAGCTACCATATCACCCTAACGTAGCAGAGGCATCATAATACGTCATATTGACATTGATGGAACTTAAAGTAGCACTCAAAATCACATTGATATCACGTGGAGTCAACAACAGAGCACTGAAGATTAAGAATCATGAATAACATGAACTAGCATAACATATCAATAGGTATAACTTGAGAGGAAAATGCTAAGGCAAGAATCTAAGTTGATCGTTTTGATGGTGGGGAGACTTTGTGTAACACCCCCAAAATGCTAATGACTTGATTTATGAAAAACTGTAGCAGAAGACTTAATGATTAAAGGCGCTACTGTCGTCCCAAATAGGATAAGGCTAACTGAGACTACTCATTACTACCAACTCATGAACATAAACACAAGAAACATTAAACTAAAATACTCCAAGTTAAAAACCATAGTGGTCTAACTTAAATACCATCAACATATTCTTATAAAGGGCCACCCTACACTCGACGTTAAACATGTACATTGATAATGAACTCGTCTTGTCCTTGAGGTTGTACCCAACCTTTATGCTATGCTTATATCCACTGTGAGCAACTAATAACTCCTAAAGGGCCTTGCTAAATGGAGGTATATGTGTGGCTTCATCACCTAGAATGGAAAACAGGAAAACATTTCGAGAAATATGAGCTAAAGCTTAGTACACGCATCCCCATATGAGTAAATGAACATTAAAACCTTGCTGGTGGGTACTCGCTTTTGTAATTTATTTAGTTCGCAATAATAGTGAAAATGAAAGCAATATAAAATCGAATTGCTCATTATTATCTAGGTGTGAACTTGTTGCAATAATATGATCTATAAATTGGTGTGCACCTGCCAATCCGATCAAGATTTAGCCTGAAGCCGCGCGGGTAAATAATGGGATGATGCCCTATAGATGATATAAGTTGCATGGCAAATCACTGTGTAAACTGATTCATTGATAAACTCATTAAGAGTCATAACTTGATAAACATGTCCTGCTTCTTGAAAATACAGGCAATGGACATATCTTGAATCTTTAAAAATGTCATCTGACTTGATAAATATGTTCTGACTTGATAACACACTTACGCATAAAAGGAATCGATAACTAGGCCTTGACTCTACTTCATAAATGTCATTGTAGGTGTGTGTGGTCAGTAAATGATCCTTGCTCACATAATTGAGTAAGTAAAAGTATGTGTAATAGAAATTGAGTAATTAAATGGTATGCATAACTTCATTATTTCAATATAACTTCAAAACAGAATTAATGAAAATAATTAAATCCGACAGAAATAAATGAAAGTAAAAGAGACCACAATGAGATAAATGAGATGACAAAGGAAAAGGACTTGATGGTGACAAATGGAAGAGTGGTTTTGGCCTTTTCTAAGATAGGTTGTTGATACGAGTTTAAGGCTCTTTGAGGTATAGCTTAGCTTAAGAAAATGGCGAGTACACTAGATTGGCTTGATAAAAACATTTGATATATTCTGAATTGAGCAAGTAATAAAGGTTTGAGGCCAAGAGAGATATATCTTGATTCAAAATAGCAAAAATGCAATAACTTGGCCTAGTAAATATGGTTTCTGAGTTAAAACTCTCCTCACTTCTCATATTTCATTCGCAAGTCCATTAAATATAGTTTTTCACCCCAAATAGATTATTGAACCCAATGAAAGCTATTAAACTTCCTAAACTTGGTACATTCTTTGTAATATCCATAAGTGATTCAAAACTCATAATTAAGCTCCCAAAATGCATGTTTCTCTTCTTTTCTCTCATAAATTGAGCAAAAAGCCCTTATAAAATCCATGAATATTTATTTCCTCCTTATAATAGCCTTACTTTGGCTAAAATGCTCAAAAACCACTCCATGAAAAACCTTACAAAATTTTCAATATATTTCTTTACTTCATTATCCACAATCTCCCAATAAATTCATTTATTTACATAATTAGTCCAACCAACCTCCCTTGGTCACGAATGAAACTTTCCCCGATTCAGCAATTTAGCTAAAAATTCACATAACATCCATTTTTGAAGCCATTGACATATCCAAACTCCAAACAACTTCATTTATGCATAATTACATAATTCGTATCGAGAAACAGGGTAGTTTTCTTCAAAATTCCATAACTCACTGATTACACCTCTAAAATTCATTTTGCAAGAAACTCCCAAATATTATAGAGAATCTACAGTAAATATTTAGAATTTTTCGCTAAGTATACACTACACCAAAATTAGAATAACAGCCCAGTTTGCACTAAAGCAAGGTAGTTCACTTCAAAAATTCATAAATCATAAAATACATCTCCACAATTCATGCCATTTTTCCAAAAATTGCCCAATATCACCTAGAACCTACCATAAAATTTTCACAAGTTTTGGATAAGCCAATTATTCCCGGTAATGTAGAGAGTGGGTGACTATAGAAAATATCCGAAAATGTCCATAATCCATGTATAAATATAAAACGCTAGGTCATGGCCATTCCACATGATCATCAAAATCACATACTTAAGCTTAAGATGATCACTTAAGGTCTTTCAAGGACACTCCATAGCAAGAATCACAATTCAACTAAATAAACTTGAATTAGGAAGCATGATCATCCAACCAAAATAACTCTTTCCCCGTAACTTTAAACACTTCGATACTTAATAACAATTGCTAAATAACCTTCATTTTGATCATCCAAACATAGCCCATAAATAAAACAACCGTAAAACGTAAAATACAACAAGTTGGAGTTAGGATATACCTTCTTGGATGCTTGATTTAAGAGGAGTTTAGCGCTGTTTTTGTGCAAGGGGCGCTGCTGGGTGGTGGCTGGGAGTTGCAGGGTGCTGCTAGAGTTGGTTCGGTGGCTGAAGGGCGGCTGTCTGGGCAGCAAAAGTGGCTGAAACAGATGGGGTAGCTCCTGCCCCTGTTCTGGCAGCACTGGTGTAGGCGAGAGAGAGAGAGCAAACGAGAGCTTATCTCTTCATTTTTTTTGTGTGTGAATTTTTGATGAGTCACTTGGTTGGATGTCAGCCTAAGTATGGCTTAAAATTTGGAGTCATAAAGCACTTTTTTGCTAATTAAAATTAGTCACAAAGCATAGTTATTAGCGGAAATGAATTGGCAAGTAACTTTGACCTTGTTGTTTTGGGCTTAAGTGGTTGTTTTGGGCTTGATTTTGGGCTCACAATAATTCAAAGTTGCATTAAAATTTTATAAGGCTCGGGATTAAGTTTTCCAAACGTTAACAAAATAAATAATCGCTAAATCATATTTACTGAGGCCTAACATGGATTCACCCGATATTTAATCAACCAACGAAACTTGAATTGACGATCAATGAAACTTGAATTGCAAAGTGGGATCCAAAATAAAATATCCCCCAGTCGAAATGATTAAATATAATAAATGAAGGTGGAAAATTTAAATAACATAATGGAATTCATTAGATAAATAAATTAGGTGTAATTGAATTAATAAATATGATTTGGTCAAATAAATAACCATGACCAATTAAATAAATAACCATGATTAATTAAAGAAATAAACAAGATTTAAGTAAATAAATATGGCTTAGGGTCGGGCTATTACAGCTTTCCCCCCTTAAAGAGTTTCGTCCTCAAAACTTATGAAGCTTATTCATGTATGTAAAGCTGCCTTAAATATTGATAGCTGGTTTTTATTGCTTCCCTCCAAAGAGGTATGGTTAGCCCAAAGTGCATAGCTGCTTAGTCCTGCGATCGGGTATCTAGATCCTCAGTGACTTCACTGGCTAGATTACTTTGGTTCAAAATTGATATTCTCTACAAAAGAAAAACTTGTCACTGTAAAGGAGATACTGTACTCTACTGGTTCTCTGTCTTGACCACTAATGAGTATGTAAACCATTAAATTTTCTAATAAGGACTCTGATATTGACTCATGAAGCCCAATGTAATGAGGACTTAATTATCTCTGATATCCATTCTCTTGACACCATTGACTAAATAAGCCCTTTGGAATTCTTTATATCTCATTTGAACTTTTATTATCTCCTTCTTTGGTCAATATGACCATATGACTCTTATGTAGTCCTATTATCACCTTAGCATGTACTTGAACTGTCTCGTTATTCTTAATGCTTCTTCTAGCTTACTCTAATACTGCTAGACATTGATTGAGATTATGCCCTGATCAAAATGCCCTCATCTGATGTTCTTAATGCATCACATGATCTTCCCTCATCAGACTAGTCTAGGATCTGCTCTAAGTCTGAATTAGACGCTAGAATAAACATAGCCAAAGATGAAAATGATGGAATTGGTAGTCAAGTGAGTCATTATGAACAAAAGAAATAAACAATGAGACTAGAAAAGATTTATAACAGAGGGATTAACATAGGTTGGTTAGACTAAAGATGACCATAACTGTGTCATGAACTCTGAAATATAATGCCACAAGAACTATAGTTTATAAATATGAATCATAGAGGGTCCAATGAATAAGCAACCAGGGAGAAAGATGGCCCGGTTATGCTCTGGTTTAACTAATGAATTGGAAACAAGATGACAAGCAACTGAGTTTTAACTAGGTGACTTTATAACCATAAGCAACAAGATGAGTGCAATAGATAGTTGGAACAAGCAATGTGCAATAAATAGACAAATAGATTGGATAAGAAAAGTGCAACAGATAGACAAATAGATTAGACAAGCAAAGTATAATGGATAGATAAATGAATAGGACGAGCAAAGTGTCAATGGATAGATAAATATGTTGAATTCCAAGAGTACACAACCACAAGAGGGGGGTGAATTGTGGTGGTCGATTTTTGCCTAATAACTGACAAACAACCGTAGCACTTGATTGCAGAGATTGTTTGTAAATCACAAACAACCTTACGCCTTGTTTGTAGCGGTTGTTCTCAATTGATTCAGTAGCGAAATTCAAAGTAATAAATGCGGAAATAAAGCACACACAATTTTTACGTGGAAAACACCTCTAGCCCAACTGAGGTGTGAAAAACCACGACCTACCTCGTGTAGGATTTAACCACTTCACTAACGGGCTGAAAACGTTACAAAAGCAACACTCCTTGTTACAACTTGTAACCCACGTAACCTTCTTCCCTAAGACAGGTTACACCACGTCCAATCTCACCAGATAGGACACGTCCAAAGTCCACACGACTGAGGACACACTCACTCACTTTCTGTTCTGAGAACAGGGGTACAAAACACCTTACTGGGGTGCTTCTGACTTAAGCAGATGTAAGGTACAATGAAGTCCTATTATGCCAAGAAATTGAAAGCTCAGTTAAGCACAATCTTCTCACGGTTTTTCTCTTTGAAATTCAGCTCTAAAAATCTCTTACTTCTTTGTAAAAACCGGATTGTCAAATGGGAGAGAGAATTTCAATATTTAAACGCACAACCCAACGGCTATTCTTTTCAAAAGATAGGAAAAATCCTCTATTTTTAGTCGCTTAGAAGATTCACCAAAGATTTCCAACGGCTAAGAGAGGAGAGAAGATTTTCTTAAAATATCTGGCCGAGTAATCTAGCTTGAAAAGGATAAAATCTTGATTTATCCCAAATTCAATCAAGACCTAAAAATAAGGGATAAGAATCTTTCAAGAGAAATCTTTAGCAAAAACGGTTTTGCAATTTTTTTTTCCAAATTCAAAACAAATCTTTTTAGATCTGGCAGCCAACCGAAGCAAATTTCCAGATAAGACTGATGTAGCTGCTGTAGTTTTTGAGAACACCCTAGGCACCCTGTTTGCAGGGTTGTTTGGAAATGGTGTCCCAAAGCAACTTTTCGAAAACCGTTTTCAAGAAGTGCTAAAAATGATACTTTCAAGATTGGCATATTAACAAGAGTCTAAAAGATAAAAACTAAATTAACCAAGACTCCTTGTAAGAATTAGTTGTCTTGTCAAGAGTGAATATGCTGCTCCAAAACACCTTGGTCACCTTGATTCCTTGGGTGATCTTGTGTAGTTGAATGTTCCTCAAGACTTAAACCATGTGTTGTTTGCTGATCTTGTGTCACTGAAGCTCGGAACCTGTTCCTAAGACTTGTTCTCAACATTTAGCCACCAGGTTAATAAAATATCACAAATAGCGGTGTAGGAACAACGGTGTATTAGGCCCTGTTTGGAGAGCTTGTTTGGAACAACATTACTTAGACAAATACGTTACTCTTAGATTTGTTATCATCAAAACTAAATATATTCAACAAATTCCCCCCTTTTGATGATGACAAACCAAGTGACCATATTGACAAAATTAAAAAGCTTAACAACGTTTAATGATGATAGGGATCCTCTAGGTGTTAGGTCATAGAGCACGTCATATGGTTTTATTCATATGGTCTTATTCCCCCTTTTGGCATCATTAAAAAGCATAAACAACAGTATGAATGCAAGAAAAGAAATATAGAGCATAAGGTGCAAGAAGCATCATTAAGGAGATATTGCATTAAAAACAGTACAATGCCAAAAACGAAGATGGGAGGAGACAAGAGAACAGCCTAGAGAATCAGGTTACAGGGGGTGGTCTCGTTTGCAGAGGAGGAATGCTGGGGGCAAGAGTGGAGAGAAGGGCAAGTAATTCCTCATGGCGTTTGGCGGAGAGGGCTTGCTCCTCAGCAAGAGCAGCCTTGACAGCTGAGAGCTCATCCTTGAGGCAAACATTGTCCTCAAAAACAGCCTCAAGTTTGATGGAAGGTTTCCCAGAAACAGGTGGTTGAGGTGGTCGACGACCCTGTTTGGAGACTGACCCTTCGCCAACCTCATATCCACACCCGAGCAGAGTGTCAATCCCAATCTCATCAACGACTTGGGCCTCCACTCGCCGTGTGAGCACTATCCCAAGGTGCTCAAACACCCTTGTCAGCAGAAACCCATATCCAAGATCATGGGCCCGGGTGGTGTTCGCAATTCGCCCTATGCGGCGAATCATGATTGCAAGGAGGTTGATTGACTCCTCCCGATCCAGTAAGTCCACCAGGCATTGATCGAGGGCATCAGCTGAGTTTTACCCTTGACCTCGCGGAATTATGTTCTTGATAGTGAACATAAACAATAGTTGGTGCAGGGAGGTCATTTCACCCTTCTTAACAGAGAGGAGTGTTCTCAGGTCCTGTTTTTGACTGAGGCGTTGGGACACCTCTAGGAGCCTGGCTGTTTCTAGGGATGTTTTGTCTTCCCTCACATACACGTCAAAGCCTTGGGAGGGCACTCCCAAAATTTTCCCAAGTGTGGACGCATCAACCTTAATGCGTTGCCCATTCACAAAACTAGTCACCACCTCTTCGATGACACTACAGTTGGCATAAAACTCAGCCAACTCAGGCACAGAACACCCCAGCTGGGTGTTTGCAAATAAGTCGAGCCAGCCTTGAGCACGCAACTTGGTCAGGAACACCCCCAGACCCTGTTCCTCGAAAAAGCTTACATTCACTACCTTCCCCCTGACGACATTGCGCTTAAGCAACTGCGCATGTTTGTCAGACATAGGAGAGGGAGTGAACTGCTTTGGGCGTTTGGGGGCAGGAACAGAGGTGGTAGCTTCTGGTAGGGGGGCTGTTCTGGGCTTTCGCTTGAGGGGTGTTTTTGCAGGAGAGGGCTTCACAGCAGGTTTAGTGGTTGATTTTGGAGGGGCTTGTTCTTCAGAGGACTCGGAGAACACCGGTGTCCCCTGTTTGAAGGTGGTGTTCTCAGAGTCAGAACTCGAGAACCCTTCGGTAGAAGAGGAGGAAATCTCCTCGATGACAGGAGCAGAGGGTTTGGAGATACGGTGAGAGGATTGAAAAGCTATTCTCGCAGATTTGCGAGAAGGCTTGGAGGATTGTGGAGAAGAGGGAGTTTGAGAGGGCTGAGACCTTGGTTGTGGCCTTGTTCTTGGCGTTCTGCTACGCCTGGCCACTATTTTCACCCTTTTCCTTTTCTCTCCAGTTTGAGCGACCGGAGTGGGGGTTTCAGCCTCAGAGAGAGAATCCTTCTCTAAACTCTCCTCTGATGTCTCATTCGACTTCCCTTGGAAGTCGACATTCAGATCCTCCACATACACACCTTCGATAGAGGCAGCCCCTGTTTCTGTCGCTGTGTCAGGAAACAACCCAGAAGAACAGGGCTCAAAATTTAACCCTTCAGGGGTTTCCAAGAGTTGGTCTTGAGACCTCGATAGTGTACCCTCTGACTCGACTTTAATGGGACAAGCAATTGTCCCTACAAGGAACACCAATTCCCTTCCACACTCGAAGGGAATATCATCCATCCCCATTCCCACTGATTGTAGGGACAAGCTTTTCAGGAATTTGAAAGGCTTGTACAGGATTGGGCGAGGGGGAGCAGGGATTGAGGACGCAAGAACGAGGGCTTTTGATTGAGAGGAGTTGTAGGGAGCCATTGTTGCTAGAAGAGAGAGATTAGGGTTTAAGGTTGTTGTAGGGTTTTCAGGTTTTGCTTGTGTGCGAGATGAACGGCAGAACTGAGAACAGGGCATATAGAGAGAGAGAGAGAGAGAGAGAGAGCACCCAAAATCTTTAGAAGATTTCTCGGTTTACAACGGGTGTGAGCATTAAAAGCTTGTGCCTTGGGAAAGAAAGAAAACACATCGAGCAACCAAGGGGCGTACCTGTTCTCTTCGTTATGCCTGTTCTTTGCCGTCTGATCTTGATTGTACTAAGGTGGCTCCAGTACATCCCCTTATGCTGCACTAAGTGGATAAGTAGAGACAAAATGCACGCGATTCGAGTGTATGCAATCACATCCGTTGTTAATAAGATTTGCAAACAGGGGGAGAGAACAGGGTGTAAAGGTTGATCTTACCAAACCCAGTTCATGTTCTGGAAACAGGTATCTCAGGGTGTTCTCACCAACCCTAGTGAATATATCAGCAATTTGATTTTCCGTTGTGCAAAAATTCATAGAGATTAAACCCTTTTCAACATTATCTCCCAAGAAATGATGTCGAATGTCAATATGCTTTGTTCTTTTATGTTGACAAGGATTTTTGGCAATGTTAATTGCACTTGTGTTATCACAAAAAATAGGAATGCATCCAGTGTCAACACAAAAGTCCTTAAGCTGTTGCCTTATCCACAACAGTTGAGCACAACATGAAGCTGCTGCAACATATTCAGCTTCTGCTGTGGACATGGCAACAGAATGTTGCTTCTTGGTAGCCCAAGATACCAAACAAGGTCCAAGAAAGTGAGCCATACCTGAGGTACTCTTTCTATCAACTAGGAATCCAGCATAGTCAGCATCAGCATATCCAACAAGATCAAAATTGCAACCTCTAGGATACCATAAGGCTAAATTGGGTGTATGTTTCAAATATCTTAGTATCCGTTTCACAGCCTTAAGATGAGTTTCCTTAGGATTAGACTGAAAACGGGCACATAAACCAACACTAAAAACAATATCTGGTCTACTAGCGGTTAGGTATAGGAGTGACCCAATCATGCCCCTATAGAGTTTCTCCTCAACTGAGGGACTCCCATCATCCATAACCAACCTGGTTGAAGGAGAAATAGGAGTGTCTACAGGTTTGGCCAACTCCATCCCAAAATGCTTAAGTAGCTCCTTGATATACTTTTGTTGATGGATCATGGTGCCGTTTGGAGTTTGCTTGATTTGTAAGCCTTAGAAAAAGTTAAGCTCACCCATCATGCTCATATCAAACTCACTCCTCATCAGATTTGAAAATTCATTGCATAAATCATGATGAGTTGCACCAAATATAATGTCATCAACATATATTTGGACAATCAATAAATGTTCCCCCTTAGATTTTAGAAACAAGGTATTGTCTACCTTGCCTCTTCTAAAATCATTTTCAATTAAAAAACTTGACAACCGTTCGTACCAAGCTCTAGGAGCTTGTTTTAGGCCATAAAGAGCTTTGTCAAGTTTGAAAACATGGTTAGGAAATTCACTGTTTTCAAAACCAGGGGGTTGTTTGACATACACCTCTTCTTTAAGGTATCCGTTGAGGAATGCACTTTTCACGTCCATTTGATATAGCTTGATTTCCATATGAGCTGCAAAGGCTATTAAGATTCGAATAGCCTCAATTCTAGCAACTGGTGCAAAGGTTTCTTCATAATCGATCCCTTCTTCTTGATTATACCCTTGAACAACCAGCCGTGCCTTGTTCCTAGTGACTGTTCCTGACTCATCCAGTTTGTTTCGGAACACCCACTTGGTTCCAATGATTGTTCTCTCTGCAGGTTTAGGTACAAGGTGTCATACTTTATTTCTTTCAAATTGATTGAGCTCTTCTTGCATTGCCGTGACCCAATCTGAATCTGCAAGAGCTTCATTCACACTCTTTGGCGCAATATTAGAGAGAAAAGTATAGAAAGCACAGAAATTCTTAAGCTTAGACCTAGTTTGCACTCCACTATTAATATCAGACAGAATTTGATCAAGGGGGTGCGAACTATGGTACTTCCATGGTCGGGGAGTAAGAGGATCCATAGACCCATGCTCTACTCTAGTCGTAATATCAAGCTTACGATCATCTCCTGAGCCTGTTTCTGCACCTGTTTGTAAGCCTGTTCCTGAAGAACATGGTCCCGAGCAGGGTTCAACGGTGTTTCTCCCTGTTTGGTGTTCACCTTGCCTGCTGTTCTGAGGAACACCTTCAGGATTTGTTTTCTCTATGGTGTTCTTACCTCGTTTATCTTGGAGCAACACTTCTTTTCGAACAAGACCTAATTCAAGTTCATCTTCCTGTGCATCATTCTCACTCAACAAGTTAGATTCATCAAAAAGCACATGCACACTTTCCTCAACACACAAGGTCCTTTTGTTAAAGACTTTGTATGCCTTGCTGTGAGAAGAATAGCCAAGAAATATTGCCTCATCACTCCTAGGGTCAAACTTTCCTAAGGCATCCTTCCCATTATTATGCACAAAACACCTACAACCAAATGTTCTTAGGTGCGTAATATTGGGTTTTCTGCCCTTGAAAAGTTCATAAGGAGTTTTGTTCAAAATGGGTCTGATCATGCATCTATTTATAATGTAACATGAGGTGTTCAATGCTTCTGCCCAGAAATACCTAGGAAGACCACTAGCAATAAGCATTGTTCTGGTCATGTCTTCCAGGGTGCGATTTTTGCGCTCAACCACCCCATTTTGTTGGGGTGTTCTTGGAGCTGAGAAGTTATGATCAACACCATGTTCATTACAATAGTTGATAAAACTTGCATTTTCAAACTCAGTTCCATGATCAGATCTCAAGCTAATTAAGGAGTGTCCTACTCTCTTTTCAACCTTTTTGAGAAAGGCAATAAAATTCTCAAAGGTTTCATCTTTGGATGCCAAAAACAAGGTCCAAGTAAATCGAGAGTAATCATCCACTACAATAAGCACATACTTTTTCCCACCTCTACTAGTTATCCTCATGGGACCACACAAATCAATGTGTAATAATTCTAGAGGTCGGGTAGTGCTTACACATTTTTTCGATTTAAAAGAAGATCTGACTTGTTTGCCTTTTGCACAAGCTTCACATACCTTGTCATCATTAAATTTGATGGAAGGTAGTCCAATAACCAGGTCTTTTGAAACAAGTTTGTTTAAAAGAGTAAGGCTTGCATGACCTAGTCTCTTGTGCCAGAGCATTATGTCATCATTCACAGCACTCAAACAAGTCAGGTTGTTTTGGGGAAGAGTGGAAATACATACTTTGTAAACATTTTTGTGTCGCTTCCCCCTTAATACGACATCTCTTGTGTTGACATTGACAACCAAGCAATGTGTTCGTGAGAATACCACTAGGTTGTTCTTATCACACAGTTGGGACACACTTAGTAAATTATGCTTTAAACCATCAACTATGTGCACATTACCAATTTGTGGGAGAGAGTTTTATCAATGCTACCTACACCGACAATTGTCCCAGACTTGCTGTTGCCAAAAGCCACGCTCCCACCGGTTGAAGCTGTAAGTGAGAGAAAGTTTGATTTTTCTCCAGTCATATGCCGCGAACACCCACTATCAACATACCACAGCTGCCTGTTTTCAAGGTTGTTTTCTGATCTGTTTGACAGGGTGTTTCTTACCCTGTTTGCTGGGTTGTTTGTGGGGTTGTTCTCTCTCACTTCAGCCTGCAAAACAAATCACAGGTTAGTTTTGGGAACCCAGATCCACTTGGGTCCCATTCTTTTAGACAAGTAAAGCTCATCTTTTCTAATCCAGATTTGTTTCACATACCTTTCATTTTTTTCAATGACATACCTTCTCAGAGGACATGAATATCGATAGTGACCAGTTTTACCACAATGAAAGCAAACAATGTTTTCAGGTAATCCCACATACTTTCTATGAATTGGGTAAACTGTTCGTTTAGGCTTATATCCAAGTCCCTTTTTGTTTCGACTGTGGTGAGTGTTTAACCAATCAAGGGCTTGTGAGGACTTGTTCCAGCGCTTGGTTGTGATAAGCTCAGTTTCCAGTTTTTCTATATTAGCATGCAAACCCTTGTTCTCCTTGAGCAAGGACTCAACCATTCCTTCCACCTCAAAGAGTTTTTCTTCCATTCGAGAATAATCTCCTTCCTTTATAAAAAGGTCTTCTTTGAGCGTATTAATATTTTCATGTAAGCCCAGTTTTTCATTTTTAAGGATCTCATTTTCTAGTTCTAGGTCTCCGACATCTCGTTTCAATTCAGCACAAGTATCCATCAAGGTATACAAAAGTTCTTCGAGAGTTGCTTTATTGAGACCACGTACCTTGTTCTTGAGATCAGTAAGACTGTTTGTTGATTCATCATCTGAATCCATGTCACTTTGTGCCATGAGAGCTACAACACCTTCATCAGTTTCAGACTCACCTTCATCCTCAGAGGAATCTCCCCAGGCAGCAAGCATAGCCTTCGAGAATCGTCTCCCAGAACTGCTTGCAGCTTGTTTTCTACCTTGTTTCCTGGGGTGTTCTTACTCTTGATCTTCTCGAAGTAGTGGACAGTTCTTCACAATGTGATCTGGTTTGCCACACTTGAAACACCCTGTGAACTGTTCTCGGGGGGTGTTTCTGGACTTACTGAAGTCTTTTCTTTTGCTGTTTTCTTTGACCTTTTTGAAGAATTTCTTAAACTTTCTTGTCATTAAGGCTATCTCTTCATCCTCAAGGTCAAAGTCATCATCCTCTTGTGCTTTCAAGGCAAGCCCACGATCCTTCTTCTGCTCCTCGAGGGTGATCTTGTTCATGTCTTTAGCTTTTTGGATGGCTGTCACCTTCGCTTCCCAAGACCGAGGCAAAAATCCTTAGAATCTTCCTCACCAGCTCTTCTGTGGTGAAGGATTTTCCCAGGGATTTTAGCTCGTTTGTTATGTGGGTGAAGCGTGTGTACATATCCATCACGTTCTCACGATCACCCATATCAAACAACTCATATTGCCTCATAAGTAGCTCAATACGTGATTGTTTGACCTGACTTGTTCCTTCATGAGCTACTTGGAGGGCATTCCATATCTCCTGAGCTGACTCACACTCCGAGATACGTGTATATTCATCTGGACCTAGGCCAAAATATAATAGCTTCTTGGCCTTGGCATTCTTTTCCATTTTCTTATAGTCTTCACCATCAAACTCTATGAGTTCCTTGAGAACCTTCTTACCATCTTCAAGCACCTTGGTGGGAACAAGGGGCCCGTTCTTGATGAGCATCCATAATTCATAATCTTCTGCCTGAATATAGTTCTCCATCCTATTCTTCCACCAACTATAATGTTGGCCGTTGAAATAGGGTGGACGAGTAATGGATTGCCCTTCAAGGATTCCTTGTGGTGTACTCATCTTCAGAATCTCTCAAGGTGTTAGCCCTTTTGAGAGAACCCGCTCTGATACCACTTGTTGAATTCCAAGAGTACACAACCACAAGAGGGGGGTGAATTGTGGTGGTCAATTTTCGCCTAATAACTGACAAACAACCGTAGCACTTGATTGCAGAGATTGTTTGTAAATCACAAACAACCTTACGCCTTGTTTGTAGCGGTTGTTCTCAATTGATTCAGTAGCGAAATTCAAAGTAATAAATGCGAAAATAAAGCACACACAATTTTTACGTGGAAAACACCTCTAGCCCAACTGAGGTGTGAAAAACCACGACCTACCTCGTGTAGGATTTAACCACTTCACTAACGGGCTGAAAACGTTACAAAAGCAACACTCCTTGTTACAACTTGTAACCCACGTAACCTTCTTCCCTAAGACAGGTTACACCACGTCCAATCTCACCAGATAGGACACGTCCAAAGTCCACACGACTGAGGACACACTCACTCACTTTCTGTTCTGAGAACAGGGGTACAAAACACCTTACTGGGGTGCTTCTGACTTAAGCAGATGTAAGGTACAATGAAGTCCTATTATGCCAAGAAATTGAAAGCTCAGTTAAGCACAATCTACTCACGATTTTTCTCTTTATAATTCAGCTCTAAAAATCTCTTACTTCTTTGTAAAAGCCGGATTGTCAAATGGGAGAGAGAATTTCAATATTTAAACGCACAACCCAACGGCTATTCTTTTCAAAAGATAGGGAAAATCCTCTATTTTTAGTCGCTTAGAAGATTCACCAAAGATTTCCAACGGCTAAGAGAGGAGAGAAGATTTTCTTAAAATATCTTGGCCGAGTAATCTAGCTTGAAAAGGATAAAATCTTGATTTATCCCAAATTCAATCAAGACCTAAAAATAAGGGATAAGAATCTTTCAAGAGAAATCTTTAGCAAAAACGGTTTTGCAATTTTTTTTTTTCCAAATTCAAAACAAATCTTTTTAGATCTGGCAGCCAACCGAAGCAAATTTCCAGATAAGACTGATGTAGCTGTTATAGTTTTTGAGAACACCCTAGGCACCCTGTTTGCAGGGTTGTTTGGAAATGGTGTCCCAAAGCAACTTTTCGAAAACCGTTTTCAAGAAGTGCTAAAAATGATACTTTCAAGATTGGCATATTAACAAGAGTCTAAAAGATAAAAACTAAATTAACCAAGACTCCTTGTAAGAATTAATTGTCTTGTCAAGAGTGAATATGCTGCTCCAAAACACCTTGGTCACCTTGATTCCTTGGGTGATCTTGTGTAGCTGAATGTTCCTCAAGACTTAAACCATGTGTTGTTTGCTGATCTTGTGTCACTGAAGCTCGGAACCTGTTCCTAAGACTTGTTCTCAACATTTAGCCACCAGGCTAATAAAATATCACAAACAGCGGTGTAGGAACAACGGTGTATTAGGCCCTGTTTGGAGAGCTTGTTTGGAACAACATTACTTTGACAAATATGTTACTCTTGGATTTGTTATCATCAAAACTAAATATATTCAACAAAATAGATTGAGCAAGCTACAATAGGGACATGCCTTTGCTCATATGAGGCCAATTCGAGTACGACAATAAGATTAAATAGAGAATGCAGAAGTTTATTTATCAACATGTAAGATATTTATGTGGCAGTTGAAGCTCAAAATAAAGAGGGTAAGGGGATTATGACAATTGCAGTCATCCACATCAATGAGAGTTGAATTACATTATGAGTTCAGAACAAGTTATACGAGCTTATCATTATGAATAAATGAGATGTAAGATAGATGTGTGAATCAGCTCTCAGCAGAATGAACTTCAACTTATGATCATGAAATAAAGATGGTGAAGGTCAAGAGTACTGGAATGTTGACAACCATATAAGGTCGAACAAAGATGTATCGCACATTTAACAATGGATTTGCAAAGACATACAACACCATGCTGATAGGAAATAGCGTGTTGAAATGCAAGGGGGATTAAATAATATTGGATAGTATTAAGTTTTGAAGATGAGATAAGCAAACAATTACAAGAATGACTATAAAAGGGCATTTTTACAGAAGATAAATAGTGGTTGCATGGTTTAGGTGTAATATCCAAACCCCAAATGATTCCTGGAAAAGACTTTGTTGTTAGCAGTTAATCCCATAAATCATTTATTCAAGGTATAGGGAACTTATTTTGATAGTGATCTTGTGCAACTCTCAGCACGCAGTGCACAATCATAAGGTGCTATCTTTCTTCTTCATATAAACCTGAGATTCCCTATGCGGACGCATTTGGTCAATAAATTCCTTACAACTCATCCATTGAATCTTTAATTCTTTAAACTCTGTTGGGCATATGATATGGGTTTTGAAAATGGGTTGAGCATTATGAGTTAGGTTGATCTGAAAAATCAATGTTTCTTGGGCAGAAACAGTCCTGATAGTCCTCAAATGGAACATTTCTAAATCCACCAATTGTAAATATAGATATGGATATAAGGATTGTGGTTGACATAACACTGACACAGTAACTTACTTGCTTACACACTGTAACTGGGGGATAAATAGGGCTTTTCTTCCCTCGGCCCGTAGAAACACACGTTTAGTCAATCCCCATCTCTCAAGCCAACCTTAAGATCCTTACCATTCATCTTAGTCTCGTAAGCACACAGTCAGTTCACCACCATAATGGTAACAGGGTCTGCCAATCAAACTGGATTGAATGTCCAGTGAATATGGTTCCAACAATACTACAAGAGGCATGTGTATAAAAGATAAACATTCAACTGCCTACTGGTCTCAGTACATTGAAATGACTAGGGAAAGATCTAAAGTGTAGAGAGATGTAATGACACAATAAACTCTTACAATGATATTTCTTTATTAGTTATAAAGGACCGGCATGTAATCTGAGTGAATGAAGGGACGAAGATTCATAATGAAAGAGGTAAGGCATATAAATGACCTGCATATGCAAGACATGCATCTTATTCATGATGGTCATAATAGTAAAGTAAATGAATGATGTTATGAAGTTGAGAGGGAGTATTAAGTACTGAAGGTGAAGAAATATGACCAATAACTAAAGCGGCTTCTGAAAAGTCATACAATATCCGTATGTGAGTAAAATGGTGAAGATAAGGGTCAACACTACTAGAAGGGAAATTTTATTCATCTGGTGTTTGAAAGGACAATACTTCAAGATGAAGAAGTCAGTCTTATGACTGAACATGATGACATCCATTAAACACATTTTGCAGTAAATGGAAGTCTTAAGGAGGTATATAAACTTCGAAACTATTGGCAGATGGAAATAGCACAAATCATTGTTTATCATTAATAAGATAGGCTATACTAGTAAAGAAAGGATTTCCAAAATAATTTGAGTAACGACATGCAGCCACGGTCATAGAATAGTATGCCAACATGACGTTACGGTGCTATAGAAACACGAACAATATGGATCTATTGAATTGCTGAAAGGTCGCTCAATGACTAGGTCTGAAGCAACCAAAGACTGTGCAAGTGATAAATAAATAGTGTCCAAATAAAATTAAGGAGTTAAAGTAGGTGACAATAAAAATATGAACATAGTGATAACTGAACTGCAAGTAGAATAGGTCAAATACGCTTATGAAGAACTGTGAATCACACAGCAACAAACACTGGGGATCATTATAGGCTCCATTATGAAAACAGAGAATTAAAAGATTATGATTGTCAGGGTTTGAATTGCCTATAAGAAATGTTGCTCAGATGTGTTTAAAGGACTCCCCACATACCACATATGAGATTTTTCATAAAAACTCCATTACAAATCAAGAGTGTGTTAGTGGCAACGAAATGATGCCTGTAAACAATTCAAGGTAACTAGGGCAGAAATAAGTCAATGACAGAAAGTAATCGGAGCATTGCTGATGTAAGGTCTTATTGTCAAGACCAAATAATTTCCATACACGACAGGTTAATCTTACTTGTACCACCCATATAATGCCAAATAGCACACGATAAGCTAATAACTATTATCCCCATATATAAGCACTCATTGTAATGTTCATTTCATACTAGTTCACCTCAAAGATATTGCCATACAAGGCATTTTCTCATCTAAAGGTTTACATCTAACTTGACACTGTAGTAATCCCTCAAGAAGTTGCAAATGGCATCCCTACATTGGGTTTCAACCATCATTGTACCTAAGATCAGGTATATTAACACACCTCAATAAAACTCTCAAATCCTAGGGAAATACAAATAGAGTTCTGCCTAAAAACTGACTAACCTCGGCTTAAAGCCGTACAATAGATGCCTGAAATGGAGAGAAGCACTTCAATAGCTCAATGGCTACACGCCTGAGTTCATAACTCAATGGGTCACACGCCCGAAGTGCCCGATTATAAAAATTTAAACAAATGAGAGAAATGAAACATACAACACAACTCCCAGATAAATGGGAGCATGCCTCACCAACAGGTCACCCAAATGATTCCATGCTCCACTTTGCTAATGCTCAAATCTCAGGATATTACCAACCTATACATGTGCTCTTATAATCAATAGCTCACTTAATTGGTCAAACATAGCCCATAAATATCTTATAGCTAATTCATAAACACTTGATAGCTCACAGTGGCCCTTGAAACTTGGCTCTGATATAACAACTGTAACGCCCCTAAAATGGTAATCACTTGATTTACAGAAAACAACAGCGGAAGACTTAATGATTAAAGTCGCTACTGCCGTCCCAAATAGGACAAGGCTAACTGAGACTACTCATTAGTGCCAACTCATAATCATAAACACAAGAAACATTAAACTTAAAATACCCCAAGTCAAAAACTACAGTGGTCTAACTTAAATACCATCAACATATTCTTATAAAAGGCCACCCTGCACTCAACATTAAACATGTACATTGATAATAAACTCGTCCTATCCTTAAGGTTGTACCTAACCTTCATGCTATGCTTACATCCATTGTGAGCAACTAATAACCCCCAAAGGGGCTTGCTAAATGGAGGTATATGTGCGGCTTCATCACCTAAAATGAAAAACAGGAAAACATTTTGAGAAATGTGAGCTAAAGCTCGGTACATGCATCCCCATATGGGTAAATGAACATTAAAACCTTGCTGGTGGGCACCTGCTTTTACAATTCATTTAGTTCCAATAACAATGAAAATGAAAGTAACATAAAACTGAATTGCTCATTATTATCTGGATGTGAACCCATTGCAATAATATGATCTATACATTGCTGTACACCTGCCAATCCGATCAAAACTTGGACTGAAGCCGAGCGGGTAAATGATGGGCCGACGCCCTATAGATGATAACAGACAGCGTTACAAGTTAAATGGCAAATCACTATATAAACTGTTTCATTGATAAACTTATTAAGAGTTGTAACTTGATAAACATGTTATGCTTCCTAAAAACACAAGCAATGGCCGTACCTTGAGCCTTTAAAAATGTCATCTGACTTGATAAATATATTCTAATTTGATAACACTTATGTGTAATGGGGAACTATAATAAGGCCTTGACTCTGTTTTATAAATGCCATTGTAGGTATGTGGGGTCAGTAAATGATCCTTACTGACATGATTGAGTAAGGAAAATTATCTGTAATAGAAATTGAGTAATTAAATGGCATACATAATTTGGGTATTTCAATATAGCTTCAAAACTGAATTAATGAAAGTAATTATATTCAATATGAAATAAATAAAAGTAAAATAGGCCACAATGAGATAAATGAGATGACGAAGGAAAAGTCCTTGATGGTGACAAATGGAAGAGTGGTTTTGGCTTTTCCTGAGATAGGTTGCTGATATGAGTTTGAGGCTCGCTGAGGTATAGCTTGGTATAAGAGAATAGTGAGTACACTAGATTGGCTTGATAGATACATTTGATACATTTTGCGTTGAGCAAGTAATAATGATTTGAGGCCAAGAGAGACATATCTTGGTTCAAAATAGTATAAACTGCAATAACTTGACATGATAAATATGATTTCTGATTCAAAACTCTCGTCACTTCTCATATTTTATTCACAAGTCTATTAAATATAGTTTTTCACCTAAAATAGATTACTGACACCAATAAAAGCTATTAAACTCTCAGAACTTGGTACTTTCTTTGTAATATCCATAAGTGATTTAAAACTCATAATTAAGCTTCTAAAATGCATATTTCTCTTCTTCCCTCTCATAAATTGAGTTGAAAGGCCCTATAAAATCCATGCATATTTATTTCCTCCTTATAATAGCCTTACTTCGGCTAAAATGCTCAAAAACCACTCCATGATAAACCTTACAAAATTTTCAATATATTTCTTTTCATCAATATCCATAATCTCCCAATAAATCCATTTACTTATATAATTAGTCCAACCAACCTCTCTTGGTCACAAGTGGGACTTTCCACGATTCACCAATTTAGCCAAAAATTTGCATAACATCCATTTTTGAAGCCATTAACATATCCATGCTCCAAACAACTTCATTTACACATAATTACATGTTCGTATCCAAAAATAGGGTAGTTTTCTTCAAAATTCCATAACTCACTAATTACACCTCCAAAATTCATGAAATTTTGCCAAATACTCCCAAATATTATAGAAAATCTACAGTAAAATGTTCAGAGTTTTTCTCTGAGTATACGCTACATCGAAATTGGAATAATAGCCCAATTTGCACTGAACCAGAGCAGTTCACTTCAAAAATTCATAAATCATAAAATAAATCTCCAACATTCAGGCAATTTTTCCAAAAATTATCCAATATCGTCTAGAACCTACTGCAAAAATTTCATAAATTTTGGACAAGCTAATTATTCCCAGTAATTTAGACAGTGGGTGACTCTAGCGAACATCCGAAAATGTCCATAATCCATCTATAAATATAGAACCGTAGGTCATGACCATTCCACATGATCATCCAAATCACCATATTTAAGCTAAAAATGATCTTCCAACTACACTCCATAGCAAGAATTGCAACAATCAACTAAATAAACTTGAATTAAGAAGCATGATCAGCCAACCAAAATAACTCTTTCCCCGTAAGTTTATACACTTCCATACTCAATAACAATTGCTAAATAACCTGCATTTTGATCATCCAAACATAGCCCATAAATAAAACAGCCATGAAACTCAAGATACAACAAGTTGGAGTTAGGGTATACCTTCTTGGATGATTGATTTAAGGGAGGTTTGGAGTTATTTCTGTGCAAGGGGGGCTATTGGGTGGTGGATGGGAGTTGAGGGGTGCAGTTGGTTTTGGTTCGGTGGCGGAAGGGTGGCTGCCTGGTCGGCGGAGGTGGCTGGAACAGATAGGGCAGCTGCTGCCCCTGTTCTAGCAGCACTAGTGTAGAGAGAGAGAGAGCAATGGAGAGGTTATCGCTTCATTTTTTTTATATGTGAATTTTTGATGAGTCACTTGGTTGGATATTAGCCTACATATGGCTAAAAATTTGGAGTCATAAAGTATCTTTTCGCTAATTACAATTAGGCACAAACCGTAGCTATTAGTGGAAATGAATTGGCAAGTAACTTAGGCCTTGTTGCTTTGGGCTTAAATGGTTGGTTTTGGGCTTGATTTTGGGTTCAAAATAATTCAAAGTTGCACTAAAAATTTTATCGGGCTCGGAAATAAATTTTTTCAATGTTAAGAAAATAAATAATCGCTAAATCATGCTTACCGTGGCATAATATCGACTCACCTGATATTTAATCAACCAACGAAACTTGAATTGACAATCAATGGAGCTTGAATTGCAAAGTGTGACCCAAAATGAAATATCTCTCAACTGGGATGATTAAATACAATAAATGAAGGTGAAAAATTTAAATAACATAATGGAATTCGTTAGGTAAATAAATTGGGTGCAATTGAATTAATAAACATGATTTGGTTAAAAAAATAACCATGATCAATTAAATAAATAACCATGATTAATTAAACAAATAAATATGATTTAAATAAATAAATATGATTTAGGGTCAGGCTATTACACTTTCCCTAAGGTCCCCACTTGGAACTGATCATCTCCAAGGTCATAGATTCATACGAGTGAAGGTTTATGCTCTTGACGGATCTTAGGGCCTGTGGGTCATGGGCCTACTATGCTTTCGCTGCGCTACTCGGGTCAATATAGGATACAAGGGCAATATGCGAATGCAAGTTCCTATAGTCATTGCATCGCAGTTTAAATACGTGTGGATGCATTTGTTCAACTATAACATGAAATCATAGAATTCACAGAATGCAAATAACGCATCAGAGGTTATGTAGTGCCATGAATTACAAAAATTAAATCATCTAGATAATCAAGTCGCATTAAGCAACGAATGCATCTTGGCATCTAGCTATTAGGTACATCTCGTTACATATAGAAACTTATGTTTAGAGAACGGCTTGAATATCATTGTAAAGCAAATACAAGTCTTTAGACACAACAGTAAGGCCTTACTATGGAATTAGAAAGGATTTTTATATAAAAGAAAAACCTTAACTCACTATTTATGATGGATCTTAACTCTCGAAGTTTCTAGGTTTTAAAAAAAAGAATAGCTCAACTCCTTTTAGCTCTTTCTCTACCAACCTTTGAATATGTCTGCTCACTCCATTGTGGGGCCCGAGAAGCAAATCGTACCTTAGGGGCAAAAATGAGCTTAGAGTTAAGACTTTTCTAATCATTTGAATTCAAACCAAATGTATCTTAAACATAGCTCATTCATGAGAATACAAGTCATTCGGCTTATACTCTTAGCGAATGGTTCATTCATTCAATCAGTGAGCTCACTCAAGCCGCACATAGCTAGCTAGACGCGCCAAGGTTCACACGAAAATAGCATTTGCACATAAAAGTTGGCATATATCACATCATCATGAACACATTCCTAGATAAGTATCTGAAATGCAAGACTAAGAACACAGCCTGTGGTAGCAAGATTTTGCTATGATACCATCTGCAACACCCACAACCCCTAGGGCTAGGAGCGTTAGCGACTTCTTAAATCCTACTTAAATTCTGGGACAAAACGGACAGAGTTTCACCAAAAAATTGACCATTACCTTGGCTAAAAGCCTTACATTAAATCCTTGTAATCAACAGAAGCGTAAAGAACTCTAAAATAAGCTTAACGGCTACATACCGGAGTCCACAACTCTGCGGGCCACTCTTCTAGAGTAGACTAAGACAAAAGGTTCAACAATAAAGAAGGAAATAAAGATACAACTCGACGGATCACACATTTAGAGTGTTGGGGCTTACATCCCAAAATACAACCAACTTCAGCTAAAAAGACAACTGGCTAATAAGGTGATTGACTTATAGGGCCATATAGTGCGACTTTTAAACAATATGCGTTATATGAACTAGAGTACTTTGTTTACATACATTTACAACTCCAGGGATACATTATAATACATCATTTGACATGTAAGTCCACTTCTATATGTGCATACACGACACTTTTTCAAAGTAGGGGTAGACTCCTACTCGCCACAAGCAAATTGACTTCTGCCTATCATAACGAAAACCTGAGAAAAGGGGAAATAGTGATCCGATGAGCTACCATGCGCTCTATTAGTATTTCCTGACTCCTTAAAAACCAAAATCATTTGCTGGCAATAATGACAAGTAGTAGGCACACGTCATTTGCATATTACTATCATATTAAGCAATCATAGTCCCCAAAAAGGAATCGTCATTGCCCTTAAGCTTCATACTAGCCACTCAAGCTTGTTGCTAAGCCCTTGATAACCAAACTTCCCTAACGATTAGGCATTTAGGCACATAAGTAAGTAAGCAACAAGGATAGAGTAAAAGTGCTTTCAAATACTTAATTTGAAAATGCGGTGACTCATGTTTTATTCAAAGAATATGCAAATTTGAAAACTTATATGCTCTATGCATGACAAGGATATAGCCATATTTTATTTGAAATTTTGATTCAAACTATACTTGGAATTTTGTTTATAAAATATGCATAGGACTTGCACAGGAAGCTTTCTTTCTTTTTCTTTAAAACACTTTACTTAGCCTCTTGAGGCTCATATTCTTTATAAAGAAATCTATTTCATATTGGTCCTTTAATGACCCTTATAAGCTTTTTAAATCTCACTTAAATTGGCCTCTCAATGGCCCTTGAAATCTTTCTTTTCCTGAAATACTTAAAATGGCGAAATGCTAACTGCTTTTCTTATTCATTAGGAAAATACTGTTAGCGTAAGATCATCGTTTATTAAAAGAAGCATGCACAACGACTTAATCACACAAGTGAGAAGTCTAGACTCTTAGAAGTACTTTGTTACTACCATCCCAAGTCGGCTAAGCCTGAGCGGCAACATACGCCTATCTGGAGAAACATCATACTATGCTGAGACATAACTTACATACTTAGACTTCAGGCGGGAATCAAACCTCCATCCCTGAATTGCCTTAACGTAGCTCACGTTATGCCAGGCGGGATAGTAGGCCACCATCCCTGGGCCTCAAACTTAAGCCTAAAGTTTCTACAGTAGCTCCTCAATGTACATATAAGCATGAACATAGTTATTCATACACATACGTACTTATACTTATTCATATATATGCTTTTGGAGTTTATGATACGAAAACATAATTTTCTAGCAACACTGCTCCCTTTTAAAATTCTTTGTACCTTAAAAACTGTATTCGTAAAGTTAAAAATAGGCCATCATTCGCTAATAGTCATGGCTACTTTTATTTTCAACCACGAAAACCTTCTTTTTCAAACTCACCCTCACACACATGATAAAGCTTAATGACATAAAAGGGGAGGGATTCACCCGGTAGCACATTCAAACACTTCATAATTCAACTTGAAAACCTCTTGAAATCGTAATGAATTTGCTAACTTGTAAATCAAAACTCATTCAACACATAAAGTACTCAGCTCGCTTATAATTCAAAGAAGGTTTCGTAATAGACATCTTCAGTTCCCCACTTTCAGCTTGTTTAAATTCTCTCTAAACTCAAAGAAGGGGACATAATCAAACAAAAGTCTTAAAATGTTTTCGAACTTACTACTAGCTTGCTTTTAAATTCCCTAGACCTATCAACTATTCAATTCGGTCATTTACTGAGTAGTTCGACGATGTAGGACCTTTTTTTTTACGCTTCAAACATCGTAACGAAATAATAAGCAAATGAAAAATGTTTAAAACATTCGCAATTATGAAAATGAGCCTTTATCGACCCTTTTTAAATTAGATATCTAAGTTCAAAAGTCAGTCATATAGCATCACTTAGCCACATTAGGAGGTAAGGGGTTTACAAGTGGCACATTCAGACACTTCATCATTCATCTTGGCAGAATCTGTCCAATAAGCCGCACATGGCTTCGCAATCCACATGATTGCATTCAATCACAACCCAGTCTTCCTCGTCACACAACGACAACCGCAAGAATCTTGAATTTCTCATTAATTCCATCTCAAATCATCCAACTAACAACTCCGGTCGATATTGTCATAAACGAATAAATAGTTCATGAAACCATCAAACACAAGCATAGTAAACATCCTAATTACCATAAATAAAATTTAAGCATAACCATTCTGATTTAACAACGACATTTAAACAGGAAATTGCATGCCCTACGAATAGCTCAAATTGCCTAATTAACATCCTTAACCTCCAAAACAGCCTTTAGGTTTAATAAACTGATGCAACAATAGTTTTATGACAACATTCTGCTTATTCTATAATTCTACAAACTGATTGTTTAGTAAAATCATGCATCAATTCAACATGCGAGAGGGCCGATATCAATATTACGGTACTAATTTCCCAATTTCTGTTCTAATTTCTCCAAAACTAATTTCTAACTCAAATTCGAACATGCATTAACTAAGATCAATGAAATTCGTTAGAAATTGACACTAATTTAGGAGGAGAAAAACACCCACCTCTCTTCCAAGCTAGAGATTTGATTCCAAGCCTGTTGGCTCGACTTTGAGTGCTAGAACAACCTAATTCCTCGGCTACTACTGACAGACACACGAACAGTCCCAATCCACGCTTGACACACATATGAACGAACCCCAATTTGACCCAAACTCTCACTCACTGACTTGATCTTATAGTGGTGTTTTGGGGTCGCGAATTACTCTCAATTAATAGAGGATTCGAAGCCACTAGGACCAAGATTGCATGGTCGAGCTTTAGCAAGTGTCTGGGCTTCGATCCAGCGCTCAAACCCACTAGAAATGTGATGAGTTCTTCTCTATTTTGCCCAGATTTTTACACCAGAAGTTTGTTAGCTTTTGATGAAGGTTAAATGAGTGGATTTTACAAGCTGGGTGTGGCAGAAATTTGGTGGATTCGTGGAGCTTGAGCTACGTGGTGGTGGTCTCAAAGGAGGAAGAAGATGAACAGGAGAGAGAGAGATGAACACGGGTAGGGGGGTTCGTGTGGTGAGGGACAAGAAAGGGGCCAAGCATCCTTTTTATAAAAATGGCCATCCCTTTTTTTTCCTTTTTTTGGTTCCAAGTTCTTCAATAAATAGCACTGCTAGTCTAATTTCGTATCCCGAACTCCAAACCCAAATCGATATTACCACCCTTCATCGATTATTCGATCCTAAATACGTCAAGGTTCGATTTAATAAACAACGAAACTAATTCTAAGGTTGACAATCTAGACATATTCGTGAATCTACTCGATTTGGTACTCGATAATAATCCTTATTAGTGCTTACCAAAATCATTGGAAAACCTCAAAACTAATAATAATGATAATATTAATAGTAACAATAACATTCTTGTTTGTAAAATTTCCACTTAAGCAAGCACATTGATATTTATGTAACTTAACTGAAATAATAAAATATGATTTGTAATATTAAGAAACAGGCTAGAAAATACGGATGTTACATTTTTCCCCTTTAAAAGAATTTCGTCCTTAAAATTCCCAAGCAATGTTCAGTCATACCTAAGACGTGTGCACACATGACGCATCTACACAACTTTCACTAAAATCTAAAAATCTTGTTTTCTAATTAATTAAAACCGAAAAAGACTTATGGTATCCAGTCTCCTCATCTCCAATACTCTTTAAGCATCTACTCACTCTATTTAGGCGCCGAGGGAAAACACATAATAGAGAGGCAAACAAGTTGGCGTGGAAAACCATATTAAGCTAATCTAAAAAGAAAGGTGGATTTTCAATTATCTAGACTCAATCCGCATAGTGAACAACAACTCTATATGCATGCATCATTATGAATTGAAATCTAAAGGTAGGACATTTGGGCAGTGATACCTCAAGGTCATATACAAGTCGTCTCGTTCTAAAACATGAATTCAGTGACGTTTAGGATCGAAACAGTTAACCTGAGGACTCCTATAACACACTAGGGTAACAAGGACATCACTTAGCACCACGTAGCATCACTTAAGCATCATGGCATCACATAGAATCAGCAATTCAGCATTCTCAAGCCCAGGAAAAATAAGCAATATGAAACCGTCTAATACGCACATAGCAAGTAATTTACAAAAGAGAGCATATACAATTGACACTCCTATATTCAACCATCAATTACAACTAACTTTTAGGCCTTTCATTCATGGCAACTTAGACAGGACATGTCAAAGTCATATGAAGGGGGTCAACCTACTTAGGTTCACTCAAAAACATGAAGATATTAAATCAATCTAAGGTTAAATTAATTAACCAGTAAGCTATCGAATTACACTAACGTAGCAGAGGCATCATAATATGTCATATTAACGTTGATGAAACTTGAAGTAGCACTCGAAATCACATTGATATCACGTAGAGTCAACAGCAGAGCACTGAAGATCAAGAGTCACAAATAGCGTAAACTAGCATAACATATCGATAGGTATAAATTGATAGGAAAATGCTATGGCAAGAATATAAGTTGATGGTTTTGATGGTGAGGAGACTTTGTAGGGTCCCCACTTAGAACTAATTATCTCCTTGGTCATAGATTCATACGAGTGAAGGGTTATGCTCATAAACGGATCTTGGGGCCTGTGGGTCATGAGCCCACCGCAGTTACGCTGCGCTAGTCTGGTCAATATAGGATACAAGGACAATATGCGAATGCAAGTTCTTGTGGTCGCTGTATTATACTTTAAATACATGTGGATGCGGTTATTCAGCTATAACATGGAATCATAGACATTACGAAATGCAAATAACGACTCAAAGGTCATGCCGTGTCATGACTTAAAAAGATTAAATCATTCGGATGATCAAGTCACATCAAGCAATGAATGCATCTTGGCATGCAAGTATTATATATATCTAGTTACACATAGAAACTTATATTCATAGAATGGGTCGAACATCATTGTAAAGTAAATGCAAGTCTTATGATGCAATAGCAAGGCCTAACTATGGAATTAGAAAGGTCTTTTATGCGAAAGAAAAACCTTAACCCACTATTTATGACGGATCTTAACTCTCGAAGTTCCTAGGTTGTAAAAAGGGGAATAGCTTAACTGCTTCTAGCTCTTTCTCTACCAACCTTTGAATACGTTCGCTCACTTCATTATGGGGTTCGAGGAGCCAATGATGTTTTACAGGCAAAAATAAGCTTAGAGTTAAGCCTTTTCTAATCATTTGAATTCAAGGTAAATGTATTTTAAACTTTTAATTAAAATGACTAGCATGTATATACGCAAACAATCATTGATTGAGCCAACACTTAGCTGATTCATGAGAATATAAGTCATTCAGCTTATACTCTTAGCGAATGGCTCATTGATTCAATCAATGAGCTCACTCAAGGAGCACATAGCTAGCTAAATGCACCAAAGTTCACACAAAAACCACATTTGCACCCAAAAGCATGCATATATCACATCATCGCGAACGCATTCCTAGATAACTATATGAAATGCATATATCACCTTACTCTAATAACGTCTGTAACACTCACAACCCCTCGGGCTAGGAGCGTTAATGACTTCTTAAATCCTGCTTAAAGTTTCACCTAAAAATTGACCATTTCTCAGGCTAAAAGCCTTACATTAAATCCCTACAATCAACGGAAGCACAAAGAACTCTGAAATAAGTTCAACGGCTACATGCTGGAGTCCACAACTCTACAAGCCACTCGCCCGGAGTACACCAACACAAAAGGTTCAATAATAAAGAAGGAAATAAAGATATAACTCAACGGATCACACATCTGGAGTACTGGGGTTTACATCCCAAAATATGACTAACATCAGCTAAAACAACAAAAGGGCTAATAAGATGGTTGGCTCACATGGCTTTCCAGAGCAACTTTTAACAATATGCGTTACATGAACTAGAATACTTTATTTACATACATTTATAACTGTAGGGGTACATTATAATACATCATTTGACACGTAAGTCCACTTCTATATGTGCACACATGACACTTTTTCAAAGTAAGCGTAGACTCCAACTCGGCATAAGCAAATTAACTTCTACTTGTCACAATGAAAACCTGGGAAACGAGGAAATAGTAATTTGATAAGCTACCACACGCTCAGTGACTATTTCTCGACTCCTTAAAAACCAAAACCATTTGCTGGCAATAATGATAAGTAACAAAGCACATGTCATTTGCATATTATTATCATATTGGATAATCATAGCCACCAAAAAGGAATCATCATCATCCTTAAGCTTCACACTAGCTGCTCAAGCTTATTGCTAAGCCTTTGATAACTAAACATCCCTAACGATCAAGCATTTAGACATATAAGTAAGTAAGCAATAAGGATAGAGTAAAAGGGCTTTGAAATACTCAATTTGAAAACGCGGTGACTCATATGTTACCCAACGAATATGCATATTAGAAAACTTATATGCTCGATGCATTACAAGGATTTAGCCATATTTTATTTGAAATTTCATTAGAACTATACTTAGAATCTCGTACATAAAATATGCACAGGACATGCGCAGGAAGGTTTCTTTCTTTTTCTTGAAAACACCTTACTTAGCCTCTTGAGCCTCATATTCTTTAAAAAGAAATCACTTTCACGTTGGTCCTTTGTTGACTCTTATAAGCTTTTTAAATCTCACTTAAACTAACCTCTTAATGGCCCTAGAAATCTTTCTTCTCCTGAAATACTTAAAATGGCAAAATGCCAACTACTTTTCTTATTCGTTAGGAAAATACTCTTGGCGTAACATCATCATTTATTAAAAGAAACATACATAATGATTAAATCACATAAGTGAGGAGTCTAGACTTTTAGAGGTACTTTATTGCTGCCACCCTGAGCCTGCCAAACTCGAGCGACAACATACGCCTATTCAGACAGACATCATACTTTACTGAGACATAACTTACATACTTAGCCTTTAGGCAGGAATCAAATCACCATCCCTAAATTGTCTTAACATAGCTCACGTTATGCCAGGTGGGATACTAAGCCACCATCCCTGGATTATCGTATCGTAACTTATATTATGCCAGGCGAGACACTAAGCCACCATCCTTGGGTCTCGAACTTAAGCTTAAAGTTTCTAGAATAGCGCCTCTACGTACACATGAGCATGAACATAATTATTCATAGACATACATACTTATACTTATTCATATACATGCTTTCTGAGTTTATAATACGAAAACAAAATTTTCTAGCAACATTGCTCCCTTTTCAAATTCTTTATACCTTAAAAACTATATTCGTATAGTTAAAAATAGGCCATCATTCACTAATAGTCATGGCTACTTTGTTTTTCAACCACGAAAACCTTCTTTTTCAAACTCACCCCCACGCACATGATAACGCTTAATGGCATAAAACGGGAGGGGTTCACACATAGCACATTCAAACACTTCACAATTCAACTTGAAAACCTCTTGAAATCATAATGAATTTGCTAACTCGTAAATTGAAATTCATTCAAAACTTAAAGTGCTTAGCTCGCTTATCATTTAAACAAGGTTTTGTACTAGACATCTTTGGTTGTCCATTTTCAGTTCGTTTAAATCCTTTCTAAACTCAAAGAAAGGGACATAATCAAACCAAAGTCTTAAAACGTTTTCGAACTTTCTGCTACCTTGCTTCTAAATTTCCTAGACCTAACGACTGTTCAATTAGGTCATTCATTGAGTTTTACGCTTCAAACATCACAACAAACTAATGGGCAACTGGTAGTAGTTCAAAACATTCGCAACTATGAAAACAAGCCTTTATCGACCCTTTTTAAAGATGCCTAGTTCAAAAGGCAGTCATATGGCATCACTTAGCCACATCAAGAGGGAAGGGGCTTACAAGTGGCACATTAAAACACTTCATAATTCAACCTGGCTAAATCTACCTAGTAAGCCACATATGGCCCCGCAATACACACGATTGCGGTCATTCACAACCCAGGCTTCCTCCTCAAACAACAACGACCACAAGAATCTCAAATGTCTCATTAGTTCCACCTTAAATCATCCAACTACAAACTCAGTTCGATATCATCATAAACGAATCAATAGTTCATGAAACCATCAAACACAAATGTAATATACGTCCTAATTACTATAAACAGAATTTAAGCATAACCATTCTGATTTAGCAACAACATTTAAACAAGAATCAGCATGCTCTACAAATACCTCAAATTGCCCAATTAGCATCCTTAGCCTCCAAAACGGCCTTTATGTTTAATAAACTGATGCAACAACAATTCTATGGCCACATTCTGCTTATTCTACAATTCTCCACACTTACAGATTAGAAAAATCACGCATCAATTCAACATGCGAGAAGCCCGAAATCAGTATCACGATATTAATTTCCAAATTTTAGTTATCATTCCTCCAAAATTTATTACTAACTCAAATTCGAACATCCACTAACTAAGATCAGTGAAATTCGTTAGAAATTAACTCTAATTTGGAAGGAGAGAAACACCGACCTCTCTTCTAAGCTAGAGATTCAATTCCAAGGTTGTTGGCTCGTCTTTGAGTGCTAAAACAACCCCAATTCCTCGACTCCTGCTCACTCAAGCATGAACAGCCCCAATCCACGCCTAACTGACGTAAGAACAGATCCTAATTCGATACAAACTCTCACTCACTGACTTGATCTTGTGGTGGGTGTTTGGGGCCACGAATTACTCCCAATTTATATAGGATTCAAAGCCACTAGAACCAAGATTACATGGTTGAGCTTTAGCAAGTGTTTGGGCCTCGATTCACTGCTCAAATCCACCAAAAACGTGATGGGATGTTCTCTGTTTTGTGCTAATTTTTGCACCAAAAGTTTGTTAACTTGTGACGAAGGTTGAATGAGTAGATTTTACGAGCTAGGTGTGGTGGGAATTTGGCAGATTCGTAGAGCTTGAGCTACGTCGAGGTGGTCTTAGAGGAGGAAGAAGACGAAAAGGGGAGAGAGAGATGAATAGGGATCGGAGGGCTCGCGTGGTGAGGAAGAAGAGAGTGGGCAGGAGCCCTTTTTTAAAAAATGCCCCTCCCTCTTTTTTTTTTTGTTCCAAGTTATTCATTAAATATCACCGCTCGTCTAGTTTCGTATCCCAAACTCTAAACCTAAATCGATATTAATAACCTTCATCGATTATTCGATCCCAAATACGTCAAGGTTCGATTTAATAAACAACGAAACTAATTCTAACGTTAACAATCTAATCGTATTCGTGAATCTACTCGATTTGGTGATCGATAATAATCCTTATAAACACTTACCAAAATCATTGAAAAACCCTAAAACCAATAATAATGATAATATTAATAGCAACAATAACTTTCTTCTTAGTAAAATTTCCACTTAGGCAAGCACATTGACATTGATCTAACTTAACGAAAATAATAAAATACAATTTGTAATACCACGGAACAGGCTAGAAAATGTGGGTGTTACATTCTTCCCCCTTAGAAGAATTTCGCCTCTGAAATTCCCATCCTTTGTTCAGTCGTACCTAAGATGTGTACATAGATGACGCATGTACACGACTCACTAAAATCCAAAAATCTTATTTTCCAATTAATTAAAATCGAAAAAGGCTTATGGTATCTAGTCTCCTCCTTTCTAATCCTCTGCAAGCGTTTACTCACCCTATTTAAGCGCCGAGGGCAAACGCATAGAAGATGGGCAAATGAGTTGGCACGGAAAACCATATGAAGCTGATTTAAAAGAGATTATAGATTCCATATGGTGAACAATAACTCCATGTACATACATCGTTATGATTTGAAGTCTAAAGGTAGGACATTTGGGCAGTGATACCTCGAGGTCATATACATGTTGCTTTGTTGTAAAACATGAATTCAATCACGTTTAGGATCGAAATAGTTAGCCTGGGGACTCCTATAACATACTTGGGTAACAAGGACATCACATAGCACTGCATAGCATCACCTAAGCACCATGACATCACATGGAATAAGCAATTCGGCATTATCAAGTCTAGGAATCATAAGTAATAGGAAACCGTCTAATGCGCATATAGCAAGCAATGTACAAAAGAGGGCATATGCAACTGACTTTCCGATGTTCACATATCAATCGCAACTAACTTTTAGGCCTTTCATTCATGGAAACTTAGACAGGACACGTCAAAGTCTCATGAAGGGGGTTAGCATAATCAGGTTCACTCAAAAACATGAAGATATTAAATAAATCTAAGGTTGAATCAATTAACTAGCAACTACCACATCACACTAGCAATGCAGAGGCATCATAATACATCATATTGGCATCGATGGAACTTGAAGTAGCACTCAAAATCACATTGATATCACGTAGAGTTAACAATAGAGCACTGAAGATTAGGAAATATGAATAGCTTGAACTAGCATAACATATCGATAGATATAACTTGAGACGAAAATGCTAGGGTGAGAATGCAAGTTGATGGTTTTGATGGTGGGGAGACTGAACTGATTATCTCCTAGGTCACAGATTCATGCGAGCGAAGGGTTATGCTCATAGACCGATCATAGGGCCTGTGGGTCATGGGGCCTGTGGGTTATGGGCCCACCATGTTTCCGTTACGCCACTCTAGTTAATATAGAATACAAGGGTAATATGTGAATGCAACTTCCTATGGTCGCTGTATCTTGCTTTAAATACGTACGGATTCGGTAATTCAGCTATAACATGGAATCGCAAAATTAACGGAATGCAAATAATGAGTCGTAGTACATGTTGTGCCATGAATTACAAAAATTAAATCATCTGGATATTCAAGTCACATCAAGCAATGAATCCATCTTAGCATACAGGTATTTGATGCATCTAGTTACACATCAGAAATTTATGTTCAGAGAACGGCTCGAACATCATTGTAAAGCAAATGTAAGTCTTCAGATACAACAGTAAGGCCTAAGTATGGAATTAGAAAGGTCTTTTATGTTAAAAAAAAAAAAAACCCTAACTCACTATTTATGATGGATCTTAACTCTCGAAGTTTCTAGGTTTTAAAAAGGAGAATAGCTTAAATGCTTCTAGCTCTTTCTCTACCAACCTTTGAATATGTCTGCTTACTCCATTATGGGGCCAGAGGAGCAAATCGTACTTTAGGGCCAAAAATGAGCTTAGAGTTAAGACTTTTCCAATCATTTGAATTCAACCCAAATGCATTTTAAAATTTTGACTGAAATCACCAACGTGCATATATGCAAACAATCATTGATTGAGCCAACACTTAGTTCATTTGTGAAAATACAACTCATTCGGCTTATAGTCTTAGCGAATGATTTATTCATTCAATCAATGAGCTCACTCAAGCCACACAAAGCTAGCTACGCACAACAAAGTTCACATGAAAACCACAGTTGCGCACAAAAGCAGGCATACATCACATCATCATGAATGCATTCCTAGATAACTACATGAAATGCAAGACTCAGATCACGGCCTGTGGTCGTAGGACCCTGCTCTGGTATTATATCTAACACCCCCAACCCCTAGGGCTAGAAGTATTAACAACTTCTTAAATCTGACTTAAATTCTGGGTTGAAACAGACAAAGTTTCGCCTGAAAATTACGATTTCCTAGGCTAAAAGCCTTATATAAAATATGTGCAATCAATGGAAGCATAAAGAACTCTAAAATAAACTCAATGGTAGCACGCCGGAGTCCACAACTCTACAGGCCACTCGCCCGGAGTACACCAAGACAAAAGGTTCAATAATAAAGACGGAAACAAAGATACAACTCAACAGATCACACTTCCGGAGTAGTGGGGTTTACATCACAAAATATAACTAACTTCAGATAAAAAGACAACTGGCCAATAAGATGGGTGGCCCACATGGCCATGCAGTATGACTTTTAAACAATATGCATTACATGAACTAGATTACTATGCTTACATACATTTACAACTCTAGGGATACATTATAATAGATCGTTTGACACGTAAGTCCACTTCTATATATGCATACATGACACCTTTTAAAAGCAGGGGTAGACTCCAACTCGGCATAAGCAAATTGACTTCTACCTATCACAATGAAAACCTGGAAAAAGGGGAAACAGTAATGGGATGAGCTACCACATGCTCAGTGAGAATTTTCGGACTCGTTAAAAACTAAAATCATTTATAGGTAATAATGATAAGTAGCAGGCACATGTCATTTGCATATTACTATCATGTTAGGCAATCATAGCCCCTAAAAAGGGATCATCATCATCCTTAAGCTTTATACTAGCCACTTAAGCTTGTTGCTAAGCCCCTGATAACCAAACTTCTCTAAAGATCAAGCATTTAGGTACACAAGCAAGTAACCAACAAGGGTAGAGTAAACGTGCTTTCGAATACTCAATTTGACAATGCGGTGAGTCATGTTTTATTCAAAGAATATGCACATTTGAAAACTTATACGCCCGATGCATTGCATGGATATAGCCATATTTTATTAAGATTTCATTCAAACTACAATTGGAATCTTGTTCGTAAAATATGCATAGGATATGCAAAGGAAGCTTTCTTTATTTTTCTTAAGAAACCTTTACTTGGTCTCTTAAGGCTCATATTCTTTAGAAAGAAATCTCTTTCGTGTTGGTCCTTTGATGACCCTTATAAGCTTTTCAAATCTCACTTAAACCGGCCCCTTAATGGTCGTTGAAATCTTTCTTTTCCTTAAATACTTAAAATGGCGAAATACCAACAGCTTTTCGTATTTATTAGGAAAATACTCTTAGCATAAGATCATCATTCATTAAAAGAAACATACATAACGATTTAATCACATAAGTGAGGAGTCTAGACTCTTAGAGGTACTTTATTACTGCCACCCCGAGCCGGCCAAACTTGAGCGGCAGCATGCGCCTAACCGGATAGACATCATACTATGCTGAGATAAAACTTACATACTTGGACTTCAAGTGGGAATCAAACCACCATCCCTGAATTGTCTTAACATAGCTTGCGTTATGCCAGGTAGGATATTAAGCCACCATCCCTGGGTCTCAGACTTAAGCTTAAAGTTCCTAGAGTAGCTCCTCCGCGTACACATAAGCATGAACATAATTATTCATACACATACATACGTATACTTATTCATATATATGCTTTATGAGTTTGCAATATGAAAAAATATTTTTTTAGCAACACTGCTCCCTTTCTAAATTCTTTATACCTTAAAAACTGCATTCTTACAGTTAAAAATAGCCCATCAGTTGCTAATAGTCATGGCTACTTTATTTTCCAACCACGAAAACCTTCATTTTCAAATGCACCTCACACACATGGTAAAGCTTAACGACATAAAAGGGGAGGGGTTCACACGTAGCACATTCAAACACTTCATAATTCAACTTGAAAACCTCTTGAAATTATAATGAATTTGCTAACTCGCAAAGTAAAACTCATTCAAAACTTAGAGTACTTAGCTCTCTTATAATTTAAATAAGGTTTCATAATAAACATCTTCAGTTGCCCATTTTCGGTTTGTTTAAATCCTTTCTAAACTCAAAGAACGTGACATAATCAAACCAAAGTCCTAAAACGTTTTCAAACTTCTACTAGCTTGCTTTTAAATTTTTTAGACATATCGACTATTCAGTTGGCTCATTTATTAAGTAGTTTGACGATTTAGGACCTTTTTTTTTTACACTTCAAACATCGTAACAAAATAATAGGCAACTGGTAAATGTTCAAAACAATCGCAATTAAGAAAACAAGCCTTTAACGACCCTTTTTAAAGATGCCCAAGTTCAAAACTCAGTCACATAGCATCACTTGGCCACATCAAGAGGGAAGGTTTACAAGTAGCACATTCAAACACTTCATAATTCAACGTGACAGAATCTACCTAATAAGGTGCACATGGCCTCGCAATCCATTTGATTGCGGTCAATCACAACCCAGGCTCCCTCCTTATATAACAACGACCACAAGAATCTCAAATTTCTCATTAGTTCCACCTTAAATCATCCAACTGCCAACTCGGTTAGATATTGTCATAAACGAATCAATAGTTTACGAAATCATCAAACACAAGCATAATATGCATCCTAATTACCATAAACAGAATTTAAGAATGAGACATTTAAACAGGAATCAGCATGCCGTACGAATACCTCAAATCACCTGATTAGCATCCTTAACCTCCAAAATGGCCTTTAGGTTTAATAAACGGATGCAACAACAGTTCTATGGCAGCATTCTACTTATTCTACAATTCTCCAAACTGACTCATTAGTAAAATCATGCATCAATAACATGCAAAAGCCCAAAATCAGTATCACGATATTATTTTCCCAACTTCTATTCTAATTCCTCCAAAACTGATTGCTAACTCAGATTCAAACATGCACTAACTAAGATCAGAGAAATTCATTGCAAATTAATACTAATTTAGGAGGAGAGGAACACCCACCTCTCTTCCTAGCAATAGATTCGATTCTAAGGCTATTAGCTCGACTTTGAGTGCTAGAAAAGCCCTAATTCCTCGATTCCTGCTCACGCACAAACAACCCCATTCCACGCCAAACCCACAAAGAACGGACCCTAATTCAACCTAAACTCTCATTCACTGACTTGATCTTGTGGTAGGTGTCTGGGGTCGTGAATTACTCCTAATTTATAAAGGATTCGAAGCCACTAGAACCAAGATTGCATGGTTGAGCTTTAGCAAATGTCTGGGCTTTGATTCAGTGGTCAAACCCACCAGAAACGTGATGGGTTCTTTTATATGCGCCCAAATGTTTGCACCAAAAGTTGGTTACTTGTGGGGAAGGTTGAATGAGTGAATTTTACAAACTAGGTGGGGCAGAAATTTGTTGTATTGTGGAGCTTGAGCTACTTGGAGGTGGTCTCAGAAGAAGAAGAAGATGAAGAGGAGAGAGAGATATGAACAGGGGCATGGTGAGGGGGAAGAAAGGGGCCATGCACTCGTTTTATAAAAATGCCCCTCCCTCTTTTTTTTTTTTTTTGGGTTCTAGGTTGTTCAATAAATAGCACCGCTAGTCTAATTTCGTATTCCGAACTCTAAACCCAAATCAATATTATGACCCTTTATAGATTATTCAATCCTAAATATGTCAACGTTCGATTTAATAAACAACAAACTAATTCTAAGGTTGACAATCTAGTTGTATTCATGAATATACTCGATCTGATAATCAATAATAATCCTTATTAACGCTTACCAAAATCATCAAAAAACCTCAAAAGTAATAATAATGATAATATTAATAGCAACAAGAACATCCTTCTTAGTAAAATTTCCACTTAAGAAGCACATCGACATTGATCTAACTTAACTAAAATGATAAAATATGGTTCACAATATCAAGAAACAGACTAGAAAATGTGGGTGTTACGTTCTTCCCCCTTAAAGGAATTTCATCCCTGAAATTCCCAAGCTATATTAGATCGCACCCAAGATGTGCACACACATGACGCATCTACACAACTCTTACTATAATCTAAAAATCTTGTCTTCCAATTAATTAAAACCAAAAACGGCTTATGGTACCCAGTCTCTTCTTCCCCAATGCTCTTCATGAATCTACTCACTCTATTTAGGCGCCGAGGGCAAACGCATAGAAGAGGGGCAAATGAGCTGGCGTAGAAAATCATATTAAGTTGATTCAAAAAGGAACATAGATTTTCAATTATCTAGACTCAATCCACATAGTAAACAACAACTCTAAGTATATACATCGTTATGAATTGAAATTTAAAGGTAGGACATTTGGGCAGTGATACCTCAAGCTCACATACAAGTCGTCTCATTCTAAAACATGAATTCAGTGACGTTTAGGATCAAAACAGTTAACCAGGGGACTCCTATAACACATTAGGGTAACAAGGACATCACGTAGCAGCACGTAGCATCACTTAAGCACCATGACATTGCATAGAATCAGCAATTCAGCATTCTGAAGCCCAGGATTCATAAGTAACGTAAAACTATCTAATACGCATATAGCAAGTAATTTACAAAAGAGAGCATATGCAACTGACATTCGTATGTTCACACATAAATCACATCTAACTATTAGGCCTTTCATTCATGGCAACTTAGACAAGGCATGTCAAAGTTGTATGAAGGGGGTTAACTTAATTCGATTCACTCAAAAACATGAAGATATTAAATCAATCTAAGGTTAAATTAATCAACTAGTAAGCTACCACATCACACTAACATAGTAGAGGCATCATAATACGTTATATTAACATCGATGGAACTTGAAGTAGCCCTCAAAATCACATTGATATCACATAGAGTCAACACTGTAGATCAAGAATCATGAATATGAACTAGCATAACATATCAACATGAATAACTTGAGAGGAAAATGCTAAGGCAAGAATGTAAGTTGATAGCTTTGATGGTGGGGATACTTTCCCTAAGGTCCCTACTTGGAATTGAACGTCTCCTAGGTCATAGATTCACACGAGTGAAGGGTTATGCTCATAAACAGATCTTGGGGCAATGGGTCATAGGCACACCACGCTTCTACTGCGCTAGTCTGGTCAATATAGAATATAAGGGCAATATGCGAATGCAAGATCGTACGGTCGCTGTATCGTAGTTTAAATACGTGTGGATGCGGTTATTCAGCCATAACATAGAATCATAGAATTCACGGAAGGCAAATAACGATTCAGAGGTCATGCTGTGCCATGAATTACAAGAGTTAAATCATTTGGATAATCAAGTCAATTCAAGCAACGAATGCATCTTGGCATGCAGGTATTAGATACATCTCATTGCACATAGAAACTTATGCTCAGAGAACGGCTCGAACATCATTGTAAAGCAGATGCAAGTCTTTAGACGCAACAGTAAGGCCTAACTATGGGATTAGGAAGGACTTTTATGTGAAAGAAAAACCTTAACTCACTATTTATGATAGATCTGAACTCTCGAAATTTGTAGGTTTTAAAAAGGAGAATAGCTTAACTGCTTCTAGCTCTTTCTCTCTTAACCTTTGAATACATCTGCTCATGCCATTATGGGTCTTAAGGAGCAAATCGTACTTTAGGGTAAAAATGAGATTAGAGTTAAGACATTTCCAATCATTTGAATTCAACCTAAATGTATTTTAAACTTTCAATTAAAATCACCAACGTGCATATATGCAAACAATCATGGATTGAGCCAACACTTAGTTCATTCATGAGAATATAAGTCATTTGACTAATACCCTTAGCGAATGATTCATTCATTCAATCAATGAGCACAATCAACCGGCATATAGCTAGCTAAATGGACCAAAGTTCATATGAAAACCACATTTGCACACAAAAGCAGGCATATATCACATCATCATGAATGCATTCCTAAATAACTGTATGAAATGCAAGACTCAATTTGCGGCCTATGGTCATAGGACCTTGCGCTGATACCATCTGTAACACGCCTAACCCCTAGGGCTAGGAGCGTTAACGACTTCTTAAATCCTAGTTAAATTTTGGGGCAGAACGGATGGACTTTTTGCCTAAAAATTGACCATTTCCCAGTCGTTACAATAAATCTCTGCAATCAACAGAAGAGCAAAGAACTCTAAAATAAGCTCAACGGTTGCACGCCGGAGTCCACAACTCTATAGGCCATTCGCCCGAAGTACACCAAGACAAAAGGTTCAATAACAAAGAAAGAAATAAAGATATAACTCGATGGATCATACATCCGGAGTATTGGAGTTTACATCCCAAAATATAACCAACTTCAGCTAAAAAGACAGCTGGCTAATAAGATGGCTGGCTCTCATGGCCATACAGAGGGACTTTTAAACAATATGTGTTACATGAACTAGAGTACTTTGTTTACATACATTTGCAACTCTAGGGGTATATTATAATACATTGTTTGACACGTAAGTCCACTTCTATATGTACACACATGACACCTTTTTATAGCAGGGGTAGACTCCACCTCGACATAAGCAAATTGACTTCTACCTATCACAATGAAAACTAGGGAAAAGGAAAAATAGTAATGGGATGAGCTGCCACGCACTCAATGAGTATTTCCCGACTCCTTAAAAACCAAAACCATTTGCATGCAATAATGATAACTAGCAGGCACACATCATTTACATTTACTTTAATATTAGGCAATCATAGTCCCCAAAAACGAATCATCATCATCCTTAAGCTTCATAGTAGAAACTCCAGCTTGTTGCTATGCCCTTGACAACCAAACTTCCCTAATGATCAAGCATTTAGGCACATAAGTAAGTAAGTAATAAGGATAGAGTAAAAGTGCTTTCAAATACTCAATTTGAACACGCGGTGACTTATGTTTTATTCAAAGAATATGCACATTTGAAAACTTATGTGCTCGATGCATTACAAGGATATAGCCATATTTTATTTGAAACTTCATTCAAACTATACCTGGAATCTCGTTCGTAAAATATGCGTAGGGCATGCAAAGGAAATTTTCTTTCTTTTTCTTGAAAACAATTTACTTATCTTGTTGAGGCTCATATTCTTTAAAAAGAAATCCCTTTCATATTGGTCCTCTGATGACCCTTCTAAGCTTCTCAAATCCCACTTAAATTGGCATCTTAATGGCCCTTGAAATCTTTCTTTCCCTGAAATAATTAAAATGGTGAAATGCCAACTGCTTTTCTTATTCATTAGGAAAATCCTCTTGGTGTAAAGTCATTGTTTATTAAAAGAAACATACACAATGATTTAACCATATAAGTGAGGAGTTTAAACTCTTAGAGATACTTTTGTTACTGCCCTCCTGAGCCGGCCAAACTTGAGCAGCAACATGCGCCTATCTGGACAGATATCATACTATGTTGAGACATAACTTACTTAGACTTCATGTGGGAATCAAACCACCATCCCTGAATTGTCTTAATGTAGCTTACATTATGCCAAATGAAATACCAAGCCACCATCCCTGAGTTATCATAACGTAACTTATATTCTGCCCGGCAGGATACTAAGCAACCATCTAGGGTCTCAAACTTAAGCTTAATGTAATAACCCCTAATTAAGCATGTTTCAAGTACAAATTCAACTGAACGAGCTAGGGTTATGAGAATTATGCATAGGTTAAGTGATGTTTGTCAACAAGCCTGTCATGTCTGTATTTTAGATTTGAAAATGAATCTCAGATGATTGTGAAGTAAAAATTATGGGTTATGCCTATCTAAAGTGATATTGAGGGTCACCCCATGTTTTGGTAATTTCAACAAGTGATTTTAGAGGGTAGTTATGTGAAAAAGGAGGATAATAAAGTAGGTAGCAAGGTGTGATGGGCCCATAAACATGGGTATGTTTCGGGAAAAACTAGTAATTCATAGCTGGTTGAATCACCTTAATCGAGTTCCATGCAAGAAGTTATGGCCGTTTTACTCCAACTATGCAGACCGGACCAAAACAGCATAGGGTGGTGTTTTAGCTCAATTTTGGGATTTGTGTGATGGTCATCGTGTTATGGGCTGTAAATGAAAATATTGAGGGACTTTTTTATCTTTTCATATTAGGGTTTCATAGCTCAACTGGAGGTCAAGGGTGAAAGTTATGAATTTTCTAACGTGGACTTTGAATCGATAACAGTTTTGATTGTACTTAGAAGCTCATTCGGTTTGGAAAACTAAGTGGTATAACATGTGCAACAAAATTGGAGAAGTGGGGAGATTGATAACTCAATATTAGTATTTGTTGGTCCAAACTAGCGTGTTTAAAATTATTTTGAGCCTACCACCACTCCAATTGCCCTCAAACCTTTCTTATCTATCTCAGAAATATCAAAAATCTGTGATGAATTTGTAACCATCAAAGTCTTTCTTTTATGATTCCAATTATTTACGTTGATCAATTTTACTTCACAATATTTAACTTTGAGTTAAATTACCCTAATTCATTTAGCTTTCAAATTATTTTGGTGTAACTTATCTTCTATGGAATTATTTGAGTTGTAGATGCCTTTTAAGGAATTTCTATTACAGTTACAACTATAAAAGTTAGCATTTTTTACTAATTACATATACCTATAATTACATTTCTTAAACGGAATCGGGCCTAGTCTATCATTTCCCATTGTGCATTAGAATTATCAAGTGAGATTACATTTTAAAGACATCAGGTACGTTCGTTGCCTGTATCGTTAGAAATCAGAGTGTATTTATCAAAGTTAATATGTTTTGGTAAGTACATCAATAAATCAGTTTATACAGTGATTTATCATATAATTAGTGACCCCGCCAGCTATCATCTATTGGATATTCGCCCTCCCGTTACCCGCGTAACTTCAGGCCTGGTCCCTAATCGGCTTAGCAGGTGTACACCTATCCATATATCGTAATAGTATCAAGGGTTCACCATCAGATAATAACTAGCAATGCAGTTTTACATTCATCTCATTTCCCGTTTTAACTTTATATGAATTGCAAGTGGGCGCCAAATCATTTTATGTAGAGATTAATTAACAACACTAGAATGTATACGCTGAGCTTCAGCTTATGGTTTGAAGTGTTTCATATTTTGTTTTAGGCAAATGCTAATTGAATCGCCCTCATGCTAGCAAACAGGATGAAGAGAATAAGTTGAGTAAGGGAATCTGGAGGGATCAAGAATGATATAGTACATATCTATTTTAGAGCTATACCTTGAAATCTTCAATCAATGGAGGTGTAGATTATATGGTAAATTGCTGTACTACGATGTATAAACCATACGTGGGTAACAGTTAATTGTATATGGTTTGACAGTGCATGAATGTGTTTGGTTGAAGCTATGCCTAACTATGTCATTTCTAATTCACAATCTAGTATACACACTTCTAGCCTTGCTCCTTTGGACGACGGTGATGCCCCTCTCATTGAGTTCATTAGTCCTAATTTAGAGATTTATTAAGGAGAATGCAAACAGTGGAACATGCTTAACTAGGGGGCGTTACAGATTTGGTATCAGAGCTAAGGTTTTAAGGGCTACTGTGAGCTATCAAGTGTTTATGAGTTAGCTATAAGGGTGTGTATGAGTTATGTTAGACCAGTTAAATGAGCTATGGACTATAATTTCATATGTACGGGCATATAAGGAAAAACCACTTCCATTTGGGTGATTCAATCATTTGGTGATATCCTAAGATTTGAGCATTAGATAAGTGGAGTGTGGAACCAAGTGGGCGACCTGTTAGTGAGGCATGCTCTCATTTATCTGGGAGTTGTATTATATGTTTCATTTTTCTCATTTCTTTATATTTTTACAGTCGTGCACTCTGGGTGTGTGACCCATTGAGTTATGAACTCCGGCGCGTGGCCATTGAGCTATTAATGTGCTTCTCTCCATTTCAGGTATCCATTATAAGGCTTTAAGCCAGCTTTTAGTTAGGTTTTGGGCAGAATTCTATCCGTTTTTCCCCAGGATTTGAGAGTTTTATTGAGGTGCGTTAATATACCTAATGTTGGGTATAGTAATGGTTGAAACCTAATGTGGAGAGACCATTTGCAACTTCTTAAGGGATTAATACAATGTTAAGTTAGATGTAAACCTCTAGAGAAGAAAATGCCCTGTGGGGCAATATTTTTGAAGTGAATCAGCATGAGATGAACATTACAATGAGTGCTTATATCTGGTGATAATAGTTTGTAGCTTATGGTGTGCTACTTTACATTATATGGGTGGTACGAATAAGATTAAGCTCCCATATATAGGAATTATCTGGTCTTGACACTAAGACCTTACATCAGCAATGCTCCCATTACTTCCGGTTATTGATTTATTGCTACCCTAGTTACCTTGAATTGTTAAGGAGCAATGAAAGCTAGATATATAGGACTAAAGGAAAAGGACCCAAAGAAGTGATATAATATTAATTTTATCAGTACCAAGCGCATTCATTTCATTAGTATTGAGAATATTCATTTTACCAGCATTGGGTAGATTTATTTCACTAGTATCAGGCGATATGTATGTACACATAATTAGTAGACTCTGCTTATTTGCACATTGTACTTTTAAGGAATTTTTGGAGATGGGGTGTGTAATTGTGTTATGAGTTATTTAGTGATCTAGTAATGGGTCATGAAGAGGATTAGAGAAGTATCATAGGCCATATCTTTTATTACCTTAATCTGTTATAGTTGACCAACCTTCGCTATTGCATTCGCAATGAGAGTCAGTGATATAAAGACCATTCGAAGCAATATCAAATGGACACATAAGACTAGATTACTTTACTTAGAAGGGCATCAGTTTAGCTCAACTCATGACATGGTAGCAAGATTATAGAATGAGTAGGATTCGTGAGGTTCCAGTTTAGTTCAACACTTGAGAAACCTTTCTTCTAGGTGGTACAAACCTTGACAATCATAATCGTTTTATTCTCTGTTTCCATAATTTAGCCTATAATGACCTCCGGTGGGCATTACTGTGTGATTTGCAGTTCTTTCTAAGCATATTTGACCCGTTCTACTTACAGTTCAGTCATCACTATGTTCATATTTTTAGTGTCACTTACTTTAATGCCTTGCTTCTGTTCGGGCACTATTCATTTATTGTTTGCAAGGCCTTTGGTTGCTTCAGACCCAGATATTGAGCGCTCTTTGAGCAATTACATGGATCCATATTATTTGTGTTTCTATAGCGCTGTAACATCATGTTGGCTTGCTAGTCTACGGTCATGACTGCATATCGTTACTCAAGTTATTTGGTAATCCTTTCTTTAGTAGTACAGCCTATCTTATTAATGATAAACAGCAATTTGTGCTATTTTCATCTGCCAGCAGTTTTCGAATTTATATGCTTACCCAAGACTTCCATTTACTATAGAATGTGTTATTGATGTATGCTGATACCATCATGTTCTATCGTAAGACTGACTCCTTCGTCTTGACTTAGTGGCCTTTCAAACACTAGATGAATGAAATTTCTCTTCTGGTGGTGTTGGCCCTCATATTCATCATTTTACTTACCTATGGGTACCATATGACTTTTCAAGTGCCTCTTTTATAATCTGTTAGATTTCTTCACCTTCAGTACTTAATACTCCCTCTCAACTTCGTAACATCGTTCATTTACTTTACTATCATGGCCATCATGAATGAACTACATGTCTTGTATATGCTGGTCATTTGTATGCCTTACCTCTTTTATTACGAATCTTCGTCCATTCATTCATTCATCTTACATGCCAGTCTTTAATAACCAATAGAGAAATATCTTTGCAAGAGTTCATAGTGTAGTTACATCTCTTTACGCTTTAGATTGTCCCCTTGTCTTTTAAATTTACTGAGACCAGTAGGCAGTTGAATGTATTATCTTTTATAAATGTGCCTCTATTAGCATTATCGGACCCATATTCATTGGGCATTCAATCCAGTTTGATTGGCATACCTTATTATCATTATAGGGATGAACTGACTATGTACTTATAGAAGATGACTTTTAAAGAACTTAAAGTTAGCTTGAGGAATGAGGAAAGACTAGACGTGCGTTTCCATGGACCAAGGGAAGAAAAATCCTATTTCTGCCCTTATTACACTGTGTAAGCAAGTGAGTTATCGTGTCAGTAATGCATTGAATGTTAGTGATATGAAGCTATACTCAGTATATACATATCCATAATTACACTTTGTGAATTTAAAGATGTTTCACCTAGGGACTTTCAGGACTATTTTCCCCCACGAAACATTGATTTTCAGATCAACCTAGTTCAAGCTGCTCAATCTATTTTTAGAACCCACATCATATGACCCCTAGATGAGTTCAAAAAACTAAAGATTTAGTAAGATGAGTTGTTACTTAAGGGAGTTATTTAACCAAGTGTGTCGTCGTGGAAAATCCTAGTTTTATATGTGTAAAGAATGAAGGCAGAACCTTATGGTTATATACAGTGTACAGAGAGTTGAATAAGATCATTATCAAAAACAAGTTCTCTATACCTTGAATAAATGATTTATAGGATTAACTGCCAACAATAGAAGTCTTTTCTAGGAATGATTTGAGGTTCGGTTATCACACCTAAATTATGTAACCACAGTTTATCTTTTGTAAGAATGGCCTTTCATAGCAATTTGTGTAATTATTTGCTTGTCTCATCTTCAAAACTTGATACTATCTAATATTGTTTAATCTCCCTTGCATTCAGCCCAATATTTCCTATTAGCGTGATCTTCCATGTCTTTACAAACCCATTATTTAATGTGCAATACATTTTTGTTCGACCTTATATGGTTGTCAATATTCCAGTGCTCTCGACCTTTACCATCTTTATTTCATGATCATGAGTTGTAGCTCATTCTGTTGAGAGCTGATTCACACATCTACCTTACATATCCTTTATTCATAATGATAAGCTCATATAACTTATTCTGAATTTATAATATAATTCAACTCTTATTGGTTTGGGTGATTGCGATTGTCATAATCCCCTTACTCTCCTTATTTTTAACTTCAACTCCCACACAAATATTTACATGCTTATAAGTAAACTCTACCTTTTCTATTCAATCCTATTGCTGGACTTGAATTGGTTTCATATGGGCAAAGGCATGTTTCTAATGTCACTTGTTCAATCTATTTACTTATCCATTGGCACTTTGCTCGTCCAATCTATTGATCTATCCATTGCACTTCACCGATTCAATCTATCGATCTATTTATTGCACTTGCAATCCTCACGCCTATATCTTATATCCTCATAAGTAAACTTCAATAATCCTTATTTAATCCTATTGTCGTACTTCACTTGGCTTCATATAAGCAAAGGCATGTTTCCACTGCAGCCTATGCAATCCATTTATCTACTCATTAAACCAAGCTTGTTCAAGCTATTTATTTATCAAGTGTACCTTGTTTATCGAATCTATTGCTCTATTCATTGTATTTTGTTTGGCCACTCCCTTGATTGCATTTATCCTGCCAATGGTATCTAGAAAGTCACCCTGTTGGAAATCTATTGCTGGGCCATTTTGTTTTTAAATCATTAGCTAAACTCGAGGGTGACCGGGCTATCTATCTTCTTCAATTACTATGTATTGGATCCTTTATAATCAATATGTATAAACCATGATTCATATGGTATTATGGCTCAGAATTCTGGATGCACTTATAGTTATCTTTATTCTAATCACCCCATGATAATCTCTCCTTTATTAGCCTTTTCTTGTCTAATCATTCATTTCTTTGTATGCAAAGATTTGCTTGGCTAACAATCCCATCGCTCTCATCCTTAATCATAGTCATTTCATCACCCATTATCAACCGAGAGCAGATCCTTGAGTGATCTAATGAGCTGAGATTATGTGATGCATTAAGAATATCAAGTGATAGCTTTTTGATAAGGGCATAATCGTAAACAATGTCTAGCGGTATTAGAGTAAGTTAGAAGAAACATCGAGAATAATAAGACAGTTCAAGTACATGCTGAAGTGACACAAGGACTACACAAGAGTCATATGGTCATATTGGCTAAAGAAGGAGACAATTAAAGTTTAGATGAGATATAAAGTATTCCAAAGGGCTTCTTTAGACAAGGGTGTCAAGAGACTGGATATCAGAGATAATTGAGTTCATTGAAGCTCATGTATGAGAAGTATCTGGATCTGCTACTAAAACATGGGATTAAGCAGTTGTACAATACACAGGCACCTATAACCCCAGAGCTTGTCAGCTAGGTCTGCCTATATAACTCAAAGACTTGCATAATGTGTTTCTTACCTCATAACTCAGGCAGTACATTGTACATCCTGACCATGCTATAGCGTTTGAACCCATCAAAGTTACTGGAGATCTAGTGTATGAAGAGCAACCAATACAAATACTAGATTGCAGGATTAAGCAACTGCGCAACAAGCAGATACTGCTAGTGAAGGCGCTATGGACAAACCATACCTCCCAAAAAGGCACTTGGGAGACCGAGGATGAGATGCAAGCCAAGTACCCACACCTATTTAAGATAAACTTACAAGTTTTATCAAAGCTCATAAGTTTCAAGGACAAAACTCTTTAAGGGGGGAGGCTATAATAGCTGGACCCCTAATCATGTATATTTATTTAATTAAGTCATATTATCAATTTTTCATATTTATTTATCTCATTTAATCATCCTGGTTGGGAGAATTCATTTTAGGCCCCACTTTACAATTTGGGTTTTTATTATTATAAAATTTCTAGCGAATCAATAGTAGGCCCAAAATAAATATGATTTAGGGGATTAAATTATTTTTCATAATGATCTGAAAATTTAATTTCGAGCCACAGAAAATTCAATCGTGTAAAGTGTATTTTCTTTCGGGCCTAAATTCATTTAGGCCTAATTTTGGGCCCAACAAGTTACTACTCATTTGCTTAGCTAGTTACCCTCCATTATACCTAATTATCATTCGCAAAAAGATGCTTTTTGGTGGTTAAAAACTCAACCAAGTTTTTTGCTTGGGTTAGCTCTGACCTTATACTCAATGTTTCTTCTAGCTTACTTAAGCATAATTAGACAGTGCCTGAGACTATGCCCCTACCAAAAAGTTCTCAGCTGATATTCTTAACGCATCACATGATCTCCCCTGATCAGACTACTCAAGGATATGCTCCCAGTTGATAATGGATGATGAAATGGCTGCGATTAAGGATGAGCGCGATGGGATTGTTAACCAACCGAATCATTGCATACAAAAGAAATGAATAATGAAACTAGAAAAGGCTAACAAAGGAGAGATTATCATGGGGTGGTTAGAATAAAGACAACCATAAGTGTATCAAGAATTCTGAACCATAATACCACAAGAATCATGGTTTATAAATATTGATTATAAAGGATCCAATACATAGCTATCCAAGAAGATAGACAGCCCGGTTACCTTCAAGTTTAGCTGATGATTTAAAAACAAAATGGCCAGTAACGAAGTTCCAACAGGGTGACTTTTCAGATACTATAGACAGGATAGATGCTATCGAGGAAGTGGCCAAACAAAATACAGTAAATAGAGAAATAAATTGGACAAACAACATACACTGGATGAATAAATAGCTTGAACAAGTAAGGTCTAATAAATAGATAAATGGATTGAACAAACTGCAGTGGGAACACGCCTTTGCTCATTTGGAGCCAAGTCAAGTACAACAATAAGATTAAATAAGGATTGCTGAAGTTTACTTATGAGGATATATGATATAGGTGTGAGAATTGCAAGTGCAATAAATAGATTAGTAGATTAAACCAATGAAGTGCAATGGATAGATCAATAAATTGGATGAGCAAAGTACCAATGGATAAGTAAATAGATTGAACAAGTGACATTAGCAATGTGCCTTTGCTCATATGAAACCAATTCAAGTCCAACAATAAGATCAAAAGGAAAAGCTGGAGTTTATTTATGAGCATGTAAGATATATGTGTGGGAGTTGAAGTTGAAAATAAGGAGAGTAAGGGCATTATAACAATCGTAATCACCCGCAACAATGAAAGTTAAATTACATTATAAATTCAGAACAAGTTGTACGAGCTTATCGTTATGAATGAATGAGAGGTAAGGTAGATGTGTGAATTGGCTCTCAATGGAACGAACTAGAACTTAAAATAAAGATGGTTAAGGTCAAGAGCACTGGAATGCTGACAACTATATAGGGTCGAACAAAAATGTGTTGCACATTTAACAATGGATTTGCAAAGACATGGAAGATTATGTTAATAGGAAATATCGAGTTGCAATGCAAGGGAGGTTAAACAATATTGGATAGTATCAAGTTTCAAAGATGAGACAAGCAAACAATTACAAGAATTACTATAAAAGGGCCTTCTTACAAAAGATAAACTGTGGTTCCATAGTTTAGGTGTGATATCCGGACCTCAAATCATTCCTGAAAAAGACTTCTATTATTGGCAGTTAATCCTATAAATTAGTTATTCAAGGTATGGACACTTGTTCTTGACAGTGATCTTATTCAATTCTCCATACGTTGTACACGACCATAGGGTTCTGCTTTCATTCTTCACACATATAAAACTAGGGTTTCCCCTGATGACACACTTTGTTAAATAACTCCCTTCTGTAATAACTCATCTTACTAAATCTTTAGTTCTTTGAACTCTGCTGGGGGTCATATGATACGGCTCTGAAAATGGATTGAGCACCTTGAACTAGGTTGATCTAAAAATTAATGTTTCTTGGGGGAAAATAGTCCTGAAAGTTCTTACATGAAACATCCCTAAATTCACAAATTCTAATTATGGATACATATATACTGAGTGCGATTGCATATCACTAATATTCAATGCATTACTGAGACGATAATTCACTCGCTTGCTCAGTGTAATTTGGGTGGAAATAGGGTTTTTCTTCCCTCGATCCATAGAAACACACATCTAGTCTTCCCCCATTCCTCAAGCTAACCTTAAGATCTTTACAAGTCATCTTCTATAAGTATACGGTCAGTTCATCCGTCCAATAACAACAAGGTCTGCCAATCAAACTGGATTTAGTGCCCAATGAATATGGTTCCGGCAATACTAATAGAGACATGTTTATAAAAGATAATACATTCAACTACCTACTAGTCTCAGTAAATTTAAATGACAGGGGGACAATCTAAAGTATAAAAGAGATGTAACCACACCGTAAACTCTTGCAAAGATATTTCTTTATTGGTTATAGAGGACTGGCATGTAAGCTGAATGAATGAAAGGACGAAGATTCGTAATGAAAGAGGTAAGACATATAAATGACCTGCATATACAAGACATGCGGTTTATTTATGATGGTCATGATAGTAGAGTAAATGAACGATGTTATGAAGCTAAGAGGGAGTACTAAGTACTGAAGGTGAAGAAATCTAACAAATTACCAAAGAGGCACTTAAAAGCCGTACAGTACCCATAGGTAAGTAAAATGATGAATATGAGGGTCAACACCACCAGAAGAGAAATTTTATTCATCTGGTGTTTGAAAGGCCAATACGTCAAGATGAAGTAGTCAGTCTTATAACTGAACATGATGGCATCAGCATCCTTCAGTAACACATTATGCAATAAATGGAAGTCTTGGGTAGGTATATAAACTTCGAAACTACTGGCAGATAGAAATAGCACAAATCGTTGTTCATCATCATTAAGATAGGCCGTACTAGTAAAGAAAGGATTGCCAAAATAACTTGAGTGATGACATGCAATCACGGCCATAAAGTAGTATGCCAACATAACGTTACGGTGCCATAGGAACACAAACAATCTGTGTCCATTTAATTACTGAAGGAGCGCTCAATGACTGGGTCTGAAGCAACCAAAAGCTCTGCAAGCAATAAATGAATAGTGCCCAAATAGAAGCAAGAAGTTAAAGTAGGTGACAGTAAAAATATGAATAGAGTGATGACTGAACTATAAGCAGAATGGGTCAAATATGCTTAGGAAGAACTGCAAATCACACAGTAGCGCAGACCAAGGGTTATTATAGGCTCCATTATAGAAACAGAGAATTAAACGACCATGATTCTTAGAGTCTGAATCGCCTATAAGAAAGGTTGCTCAGATGTGTTTAAGGGACTCGCCTCCAAACAATTCAAGGTAACTAGGATAAAAATAAGTTAATGACAGGAAGTAATGGGAGCATTGCTGATGTAAGGTCTTAGTGTCCAGACCAAATAATTCCCATACACGGCGGCTTAATCTTATCTATACCACCCATATAATGCCAAGTAGCACACTATAAGCTAATAACTGTTATCCCCATACATAAGCACTCATTGTAATGTTCATTTCATACTAGTTCACCTCAAAGATATTACCCCACAAGGTATTTCCTCATCTAAAGATTTACATCTAACTTGACACTATATTAATCCCTTCAAAAGTTGCAAATGGCATCCACACATCGGGTTTCAACCGTTATTATACCCAACATCAGGTATATTAACACGCCTCACTACAACTCTCAAATCCTGGGGCTAAACGAATAGAGTTCTGCCTAAAAAATGAGTAAAACCTGGCTTAAAGACTTACAATAGATACCTTAAATGAAAAGAAACACTTTAATAGCTCAGCGGCCATATGCCGGAGTTCATAACTCAATGGGTCACACACCCAAAGTGCGCGATTGCAAAAATTTCAATAAATGAGAGAAATGAAACATACACTATAACTCCCAGATAAATGAAAGCATGTCTCACTAGCAAATCACCCAAATGGTTCCACACTTCACCTTGCTAATGCTCGAATCTCAAGATATTATCAAATGATTGAATCACCCAAATGGGAATGGTTCCTCCTTATATGCCCATACATATGAACTTATAGTTAATAGCTCATCTAATTGGTCTAACATAACTCATGCACACCTTAATAGATAACTCATAAACACTTGATACCTCACAATGGCCCTTAAAACCTTATCTCTGATACCAAATCTATAATGCCCCTTAATTGAGCATGTTTTACTGTTTGCAATCAATCATTATTCTGATTTCCTTAATTACAACTGATAAACCCAATGATCAGAGCGTTACCGCTGTCCTGAAATGACAAGGGTTGCTGCAAGTGTACTAGAGATAACATAGAATTCGCCTTGTAAATAGAATGAAATGTACCCTTCTTGACGCCGTGGACCCCTAGTGACCTCAACATACAAGGTACTCAGAAATTCAGGGGTGAGGTCATTATATGTGTGGTACTTCATTTCAAAAAGCTGGCCCATTCCACCCTATGTAAAAAACTATCTAATGTTATCCAACAGTCTCAATTGGACTAACAAATCCTCATCATAGAAATGCATACTAACGGTTAGTCTGCTACTCAAGTTATAATGTGGAACATGATCAGGATGAGCCAAACCAAGAGGATGAGGAGCATTAACTCAGGTCCTAATAGTGGTGGATGTCCTTGAGGTCCAATGTGGTGCTTGACTTGATGTACCCTATCCTTAGGTGCTCCCAAGCTTCTTTTTGGATGCCATGGAAATTATGGAGGGAAGTTAGAGCAAAAATCCTCAACAATAGACGATATGGTGTATGAACAAAAGAAAATAAAGGAATGAAGGTGTTTTTGTGGTAATGGAGTCAGGGAAAGGTGAATGTAAAGGTAAAATGTGAACTTTGAAGGAGGAATAGATGATAGTGGTGAAAGAAAGCCAATAGAGTTGAAAGGATGGGTAGAGATGGAGAAAAGAAGAAGTGCAAATTTGTGTAAGAAAAAGAGAAATTTAGAGAAAAGAAGAGAAATAAGAGAAAAAAGAGAAATTTTGAGCGAATTAGGGTAAAAAAAAAGATAGAGAAATGGAAGGTTGATAGGTTCGTTAATTTTAGAGAGAAAATGAGGGAGCTAGAGAGAGAAAGTGTCGAACTAGAGAAGAATGTGAGGAGTCGGGGATGAATGACCGTGGCCAAAACCTGCAACAGCTCACTATGGACTGTGCTGAGCACCATGGACTGTCCGTGGTGGCTGCTGCCAAAGTAATATTCCAAATTTTTTCTCCTTTGCTATTAGAGCATCATGGTTCATGGGGAACCCTCAGACCATGGTGGTGACTGGCTGGTAACTTTGATTTTGCTCATTTTGCTCTTTTCTCTCTTTTGCTCTTTCTGTCCCCTCCTTTTTTATTTTTCTCAATCTAAAAATACCCTGAAATCTATATACATTAAGAAAAGAAAGCAAGAAAATGCTTGGGTGGCCTCCCAAGAAACACTCTTTTAAACTCGAGAGCTAGACCTTCTTTCCTATGCTAGGACAATAACTGATGAGTAAGGTACCACCTCAAGCTGATGGATAACGGTCCTTCTTAAGCATCAAACAACGCGATCCATATGCAAAATTATCTTGCAATGGACACCATCAGACGGGCAACTACCAAACTCGGCTCCCAAATTAAAGTCATACTCAATTCCGCCTGAAGGCGGCAAAGACAACAACACTCTTGTAAACCTATAATAATCACTCATAGAACCCTCATTAACAGCATAGGGCACATCCTTGACCATGCTAGGCGGTGAATTGGCAACCAACTTTGCTTTGGCACACCCAAGCCCAAGACCCTCAGCAGGTGTATAGTTAAGTAAATGAGGATCATTAGGGCATAAATCATCTAACTTCACAACATCATCAAGAAGAGCCACATCACATTCACAACAAACAAATGAAGAGGAAGAAGAGTCTTGGTCCTGAAACAAGCAAAATTCAGCATGGTGCTCTCCCATATCAAATGTCAACCACCCCCCTTTAACATCTATGCTCCAACCTACAGTACTGAAGAAAGGTCTCCCAAGAATAACTTGGGTATAGGCATCTTCCTCGATATCAAGAGCTATAAAATTAACAGGCACATAGAAATCACCCACCTTAATGGGAACATCTTCCAAATATCTGGTGGGTACTTCACAGAACTATCCGCTAATTGGAGTGAAATAGTGATGGGTTATAGCACTCCTAGGTCAAGTTTCTTAAAAATGGAATAGGGCATGAAACTCACACTAGAACCAAGGTCACATAAAGTTCTATCAATGGTCAAATATCCTATTACACAAGGAATAGAGAAGCTACCGGGGTCCTGAAGCTTTGTATGAAGCTTGTTCAGAACTACAACATTACACTCCTCACCTAAAGTTATAGTCTCTTGCTCATCAATTTTCCCCTTTTGGAAGAGGATCTCTTTTGCAAATTTAGCATACAAAGGCATTGAGACAAAGCATTAATGAGGGGAATGTTCACATGCAACTCCTTAAACACGTTAAGAAACATCCCAAGTTGGGCATCGATTTTGGCCTTAACAACTCTTTGGGCCAAAGCTAAGGGAAGCATGTAAGGTGTCAGGGAATGTGGCTGAAATGTGTTAAACCTCTTACTCTTTTTATAGTTCACCTCACTATCATCCTTATTGCTAACACCCTTAGGACCCTCTAATCCACTTCTCAAGATAAGACAATTACAATGTTCTCTAGGGTTAGGCTCGGGCTTACTAGAAAGCTGACAGGGATGTGTAGGTGAAGAGCTAGCTTGTTTGGCAATTTGGGCTTCCAACATCTTATTATGAGTAGTAAGTATATCATCCTTAGACGTTAATTGCTTAATATACTCATCATGTTTTTGTTACGTCATAAGCATGCCCTTCATCATGGCCTCTAAGTTAGACTTTTGTGGAGCTAGTTGGGGAATGAGAGGTCTTTGAGTCTTAGCGAGGTGGTCTAGCATTCATTTAAGGCATAGTGGCAGTGTTAGACTTATATGAGAAATTTGGGTGATTCCTCCGACCCAAATTGTAGGAGTTGGAATAGGGGTCATTGGTCGATCTTGGATTGTAGTTAACTTGGTCACTAGTATCTTGGGCAATTGGACTCCTAACTTGGCAATTTACACTGAAATGTTCGACTGAACCGCAAATTTCACATGGGTGAAGGGCACTTGAATTTACAGCATTAACATTCAAATGATCCAGTCTTTAACTTATAGCATCTACTTTACTAGAAAGTAATGTAAGTGCATCAACCTCAAGCTCACCTCCAACCCATTTGGGTTGGCATCTCATTGGACTATTAAAAGTTTTTGAGTGTTATCTCCTCAATCAAATTGTAGGCTTCATCCCCCGTTTGGTTCATCAAGGTGCCACCCGCCACCGCACATATGGCAAATTGGAGAAGTTGAGTCACCCCATCATAGAAAGTTTGCACAAACATCCATTTTTGATGCCTATGGTGAGGGCATAAACGCAATAAGTTCTTAAATACCTCCTCTCCTTCGTAAAGTGTCTCATCGTCCCTTTGAGCAAAGGTAGTGATTTGGTTCCTCAAACTTGCAGTCTTGCTAGGTGGGACGAATATGGTAAGAAGGGCCCTTGTGCGCTCACCCCAAGGAGTGATAGACCCCAGAGGCAAAGAATAGAGCCATGTCTGTGCCTTATCCCTTAATGAAAAAGGAAATAGGCAAAGGTGAATGGCATCAGTGGAAACTCTATTTAGCTTCAATATTCCGCACACCTCCCGAAACACCGAGAGGTGAAGATTAAGGCCTTCCATTAAGGCACCTCTAAATTGCAATTGTTTAACCATTGATGTAGTCCCCACCACCATTAGCAATGAAGAAGATCCAACAAGTCAATCAAGGTCTAACACAAGCTCCAAAATGCAAGCAATGGTCCAAATTGTCTAAGCAAGCCAAGGAGGTGCACACGGGTGCAATGACCAGAATTTACCCAGTTTTGTGCACTCGATTTCCTAAGCTCCAGGGAGGCTTAAGTCCTTTATTTTTGCATTTTGGTAAACCTTAAGATGTCCCCTTTCATGTCCTAGCATTAGGTCGCCATTATACAAATTGAAGAAAGGGAGAACGAGGTGTTTTGCTAAACCAGCCAGATTAGCACCCAATCTGCACGGTTTTATCTTTAAGTTTGATTACCCCACTTAGACTTTGTTTAACCTTAATTTCTTGGTTGGGGATTTTATACACATCCTAAACTTTCCCCCCATGGTCTAAAATCAGAGTCAAACTCACTTTTGTCATAGTTAAACTTAGTCACAAAACCGGCTGAAAAATTATCCTTGAACCCGGTTTACTATCCCGGTTGTTTTTGCCTTCACCGGTGCGATTCCTTCAATTCAGCAGATATAGCGCACTCCTCAAGGCTTGGCACACGTCCCGAGGCATCAATGATGGGCTGCAACCTTGAGAAGGTCGATAAATGAGAGAAGAGCTGCAATTCTCATTGGCTAGTCGAAAAGTAACCTTCACTTTACGGGTGTCCATTTGCAAGAGAGCTGAGTTCTTGGTTGTTTAAGCTTGCGTTTAAGCTAAGTATATTGTAAACATCATTTGTCTTGTTTTCCTTATTGTTAAAGAATGTAATTAAGCTAGCTAAATCAAGGTTGTAACCGGTTTACTCTAAATCGGATGTGATTAGCTAAGTAACACCTTTCCTCCTTTGGAAGGAAAGGTTAGTGAGGTGCTAGCTTGGTTGTGTGCTTGATTAGGCATGTATACAAAGGGGAAGGCACGGCCCTTAGGGGAGACATTCAGGTTTTGATATATGAAAAATCAATTTGAAGGCTTGTAGCTTTCTCTCTCAAATCTTGCTTGCTTATCCTTAATTAGGCCAATTAAGGTGGTGTTCAAGTCAAGTCTTAACCTTGATTAAGTGGTGATACCTATATCTTAATCACGATTAAGGGCCCTAGACTCAAGATTGGTGGTGTTTCTGTATCCTTTCATTGAGTTTAGTCTATCCTACTTTTGCTTGCAACAATCGGATTAAGAGTGGATTAAGGTACGGTTATTAGCTTGAGTTTATAAGTTAATAATTGCTTACTTTGAAACTCCTTCAAATCCCCTTACTCTTACATCCCTCATACTCTCCATTCCATCCAAATCCACGGCCTAAATCTCCCAAAAGGCCTAGGAAACACATCCATCACAAAGAACTCACAACCAGGCTAGAGGGAGTATTTTTCAGTCACGGCAACCAGAACATTGGCACGGCCTACCCGTGCTCCTAGGCACGACTGTGCCACCTTGAGCCGTCACATTCCCTTGTGTTTTTGGTCTCCTTTGATGTGTGTTAGCTTGGGATCCTTCCTCCCTTAAGACATACATCATATTTGGTATCAGAGCAAAGGTTTCACCTTGGCCTAGCATACCCTCCCACTTCCACAAATCATTCACTTCCCTTCTTTTCCACAAAACTGATTTTCGCTCTTAAATTCCAACATGTCTTCAACTAGGATGTCTTTAAAAGAAAGATTTGAGTCATTGATGAAGCAAAATGACTTCTTGACAAGCAAAATTCGAGAGGATTCATAAAGAAACCAAGAGGCTCAAGCACAGAATGAGTACCTAAGGAAGCAGTTGGATTCGTTCATGAAGCAAAAGCAAAGAATGAATGAAGAAACTCTTCAATCTGAACCTAGGGCACGTGAGCAAGTCCATAGTCATGATGTTGATTCATCAAGTGAAGAAGAAATGCCTAGGATGGCTAGAGGAGAGCCACATAATCAAGCCAATGCCAATGACTTCAGAGTTGAAGTTCCTGAATTTGAAGGTAAACTTGATCCTGAAGAGTTTATTGATTGGTTAAATACAGTTGAAAGAATCTTTGAATATAAGGATATTCCTGATGATAAGAAGGTCAAGTTGGTGGCCTTAAGACTCAGAAAGTATGCATCCTTATGGTGGACAAACTTGAATGCTAAGAAGCTTAGAGAAAGAAAAGCAAGAATCTATACTTGGGAAAAGATGAAGGCTAAGCTTAAGGCACGGTTTCTCCCACCTACTTATGTCCAAGATTGTTATTCTCAAATTCATAATCTCACTCAAGGTAATATGAATGTTGAAGAGTATACTCGTGAGTTTGAGAAATTGATGATTAAATGTGATATACGAGAACCTGAAGAACAAACCATAGTTAGATACTTGGGTGGTCTTGATCCTAGGTATTCTAATGTGGTGGAATTGCAGGCCTATGCTTCTTTTGATGATGTTTGTGTATTAGCTTAGGAACAGCAAAAGAAGGCTAAACAGCCCCAAAAACCTTCAAACACAAAGCCTTTCATTCGAAGCCAACCTTTTAACAAGGGGAGTTCCAACCCACCTACTAAACCACAAACTCCCTCTCCCTTTAATCCACAAAGAACCCCGGCTCCTCAAAAGGCTCCAGCAACCTCATTTCATCCTAACCCTAATCCCATGAGCAACAGAAGATGTTTCAAGTGTCAGGGACTCGGTCATATGGCCTCGGAGTGTCCAAATAGAAAGGTCATCACTTTGGCTGAATGGACCGCCGTGAAGGAGGACTTTGAAGAAGAAGAGAACGTGGTTGAATGTGAGCTAGGAACTAAAGAAACTCAGGATGAGGTTATTAAGGAAGCAGACGAAGGTGAACTCTTAGTCTTAAGAAGAGTTCTAAGCAATCAGAGAGGAGCTAAAGATGAACAAAGAGAGAATATCTTTCACACTCAATGTACCACTCAAGGAAAGATATGTTCTTTGATCATTGATGGAGGAAGTTATGCTAATGTAGTTTCTCGAAGCATGATTGAGAAACTAGGGCTGCAAACAATGACTCACCCACATCCATACAATATCCGGTGGCTAAATCAAAGCAAGGGCATTCAGGTGAACTCTCGTTGTTTGATTTCCTTTTCCATTGGAAAGAATTATCAAGATGAGTTATGGTGTGATGTTATTCCTATGGATGCATGTCATATACTTTTAGGGAGACCATGGTTGTATGACTGAAAAGTTATGCATAATGGTTACCTTAATACCTATTCATTTTCCAAAGATGGCAAGAAAATCACCCTAGCCCCTTTATCCCCCTCCAAGCTTCACGAAATTCAGCCACAAAAAAAGCCTAAACACATTGATTGCCTATTGTCCGTGAGTGAACCGATCTTAAAGGCTTCTTAACATGAGTTTAAGGCCTTTAGAGAATGGATATTAAGCGTCTAAGATGAACCAGAAAGTATGACACCCACTCATCCCACTACAAAGACATTCATTAAAAAATTCTGTCATGTATTCCCCGAGGAGATCCCCACGGGTTTGCCTCCAAAGAGAGATATTCAACACCACATTAATCTTATTCCTGGTTCCATCCTACCTAACAAACCTGCATATAAGATGAACCCAAAAGATACTAATGAGATTCAAAGACAAGTTGCAGAATTGCAGGAAAAGGGCTTGATTTGAGAGTCTTTGAGTCCATGTGTCGTTCCAGCTCTTTTGGTGCCAAAGAAAGATGGAGGAATGAGAATATGTGTTGACAGCAGGGCCATTAACAAAATTACGGTCAAGTACAGGTATCCCATACCAAGACTTGAAGATATGCTAGACGAGTTATATGGCTCCAAGGTATTTTCAAAGATTGATCTTCGAAGTGGCTACCACCAAATCAGAATCAGAGAAGGTGACGAATGGAAAACAGCTTTCAAGAAAAAAGGTGGACTCTATGAGTGGTTTGGTAATGCCTTTTGGTCTTTCTAATGCACCTAGTACTTTCATGAGGTTAATGAACCAAGTGTTTAGACCTTACATTGGCAAGTATGTGGCAGTATACTTTGATGACATTCTGATTTATTCTAAGAATGAGCATGAGCATCAAGATCACCTAACTCAAGTTATGCTTGTCATAGAACATGAGAAGTTATTTGATAGCCTTAAGAAGTGTGCTTTTTTCACTCCTGAAGTTACATTTCTTGGTTATATTGTGACTGAAGATGGTATAAAGGTAGATGAAAGTAAGGTAGAAGCCATTCGGTCTTGGCCTATGCCTAAGAGCATACATGATGTTAGAGCTTTTCATTGTTTAGCTTTATTCTACAGGAGATTTATTCGTGGTTTTAGCACTATTATGGCTCCTATGATTGAAGTAATCAAAGGTACATCATTTATGTGGACTTCTAAAGCACAATCTGCCTTTGAAGATATCAAGTCAAAGCTTACTCAAGCACCTGTCCTAGCTTTACCATGCTTCAGTAAGATTTTTGAAGTTGAATGTGATGCCTCTGGTGTAGGTATTGGTGGAGTTCTTACACAAGAAGGTAAACCCCTATCCTTCTTTAGTGAGAAGTTATGTGAATCTCGAAGCCCACCTATGATAAAGAGGTTTATACTATTGTGAGATGTTTAGAGTATTGGAATCATTATCTCATTGCTAGTGAGTTTATCTTGCATTATGACCATGAAGCATTGAAGAATATACAAGGACAGCATAAGTTAAACTCCAGGCATGCCAAGTGGGTTGAGTTTATGCAATCATATCATTTCACCATTAAGCACAAATCAGGTAAACTCAATCAAGGTGCAGATGCTCTATCACGGAGGTATCTCTCATTATTCCAATTAGATGCTTGTATACTTGCTTTTAAGCATCTAAAGATTCTATCTAACAATGTTGAAGACTTTGGGGCATTATATGCTAAATGTTCTAAACACCCCAAGGGAGATTTTCATGTTCAGGAAGGCTTTCTATTCAAGGGAGGTCGATTATGTATTCCAAAGTGTAGCACAAGAAAGCTATTAATTAGAGAAGTTTGTGGATGGTCATTAGCTGGGCATTATAGAGAAAACAAGACCGTTATCATGCTGAGAGAACATTATTATTGGCCAGCTATGGAAAGAGACGTCCAAGATATACTTAAAAGATGTGGAACTTGTCAAGTGGCAAAGAGTCATTCACTACCGCACGATTTTTATACTCCATTGCCAATCCCCACTTCACCATGGGTTGATGTAAGCGTGGACTTTATTCTTGGATTACCTAAAACACAGGGGAGCAAAGACTCTATTTTTGTTTTTGTTGATAGATTTTCTAAGATATCTCATTTCATTCCATGTAACAAAACAAATGATGCCACTCATATTGCTGAATTGTACTTTCGAGAAGTAGTGAGGTTGCATGGTATTTCCAGGTCGATCATTTCTGATAGGGATACCAAGTTTTTGAGTCATTTTTGGATTACATTGTGGAAAAAGATGGGTACTAAGCCGAAATATAGTACCACTTGTCATCCACAAACTGATGGAAAAACTGAGGTTACTAATCGAACCTTAGGAACTCTCCTAAGAGCTTTGATTAAACCTCATGCCAAAGCTTGGGATTTGCTTTTACCCCATGCAGAGTTTGCTTATAACAGGACACCAGGCAGGGCTACTGGTCTCTCTCCTTTCAAGGTGATCTATGGGATTGATCCCCTAGGTCCACTAGACCTCATTCCACGGTCCTTCGATCAGAGGCCACATCCAGATGCAGCAGCAAGGGTAGAATAAATCGAGAAGGTTCATGAGTTGGTAAGAAGCAAGATTGAAAAGTCTAATGAAGCCTATCAAGCTCAAGCCAACAAGCATAGGAGAAAGATTGCATTTCAGCCTGGAGACCTCGTATGGATCCATCTTAGGACGGAGAGATTCCCATCCAAGCAGAAGAACAAGCTTATGCCATGAGCAGATGGTCCTTTTGAGGTACTTGAACATATTAATGATAATGCTTACAAGGTCGATTTCCTAGGTGATTATGGAGGGTCAGCCACATTCAATGTAGCTGATTCACAAGCTTACCATGAAGATGATTACCTTACCGATTAGAGGATCAAATCTTCTCAATAAGGGGAGGATGATGTAGTCCCCACCACCATTAGCAATGAAGAAGATCCAACAAGTCAATCAAGGTCCAACACAAGCTCCAAAATACAAGCAATGACCCAAATTGTCCAAGCAAGCTAAAGAGGTGCACACGGGTACAAGGACCAGAATTTACCCTGTTTCGTGCATTGATTTCCTAAGCTCTAAGGAGGCTTAAGTCCTTAATTTTTGCATTTTGGTAAACCTTAAGATGTCCCCTTTCATGTCCCAGGATTAGTTCGCCATTATACAAATTGAAGAAAGGGAGAATGAGGTGTTTTGCTAAACTGACCAGATTAGCACCCAATCTGCACGGTTTTATCTTTAAGTTTGATTACCCCACTTAGACTTTGTTTAACCTTAATTTCTTGGTTGGGGGAGTTTATACACATCCTAAACTTTACCCCCATGGTCTAAAACCAGAGTCAAACTCACTTTTGCCATAGTTAAACTTAGTCACAAAACCGGCTGAAAAATTATCCTTGAACCCGGTTTGCTATCCCGGTTGTTTTTGCCTTCACCGATGGATTTCCTTCAATTCAGCAGATATAGCGCACTCCTCAAGGCTTGGCACACGTCCCGAGGCATCAATGATGGGCTGCAACCTTGAGAAGGTCGACCAATGAGAGAAAAGCTGCAAAAAAAGATGTTCCTTGCTTCTTATTGGCTAGCCGAAAAGTAACCTTCACTTTACGGGTGTCCACTTGCAAGAGAGCTGAGTTCTTGGTTGTTTAAGCTTGCGTTTAAGCTAAGTACATTGTAAACATCATTTGTCTTGTTTTCCTTATTGTTAAAGAATGTAATTAAGCTAGCTAAATCAAGGTTGTAACCGGTTTACTCTAAATCGGATGTGATTAGCTAAGTAACACTTTTCCTCCTTTGGAAGGAAAGGTTAGTGAGGTGCTAGCTTGGTTGTGTGCTTGATTAGGCATGTATACAAAGGGGAAGGCACGGCCCTTAGGGGAGACATTCAGGTTTTGGTATATGAAAAATCAGTTTGAAGGCTTGTAGCTTTCTCTCTGAAATCTTGCTTGCTTATCCTTAATTAGGACAATTAAGGTGGTGTTCAAGTCATGTCTTAACCTTGATTAAGTGGTGATATCTATATCTTAATCAAGATTAAGGGCCCTAGACTCAAGATTGGTGGTGTTTCTGTATCCTTTCATTGTGTTTAGCCTATCCTACTTTTGCTTGCAACAACCGGATTAAGGTGCGGTTATTAGCTTGAGTTTATAAGTTAATAATCTCTTACTTTGAAACTCCTTCAAATCCCCTTACTCTTACATCCCTCATACTCTCCATTCCATCCAAATCCATGGCCTAAATCTCTCAAAAGGCCTAGCAAACACGTCCGTCACAATGAACTCACAACCGAGTTAAAGGGAGCATTTTTTTCAGTCACGGCAGCTAGAGCATTGGCACAGCCTACCCGTGCTCCTAGGCACGATCGTGCCACCCTGAGCCATCACATTCCCTTGTGTTTTTGGTCTCCTTTGATGTGTGTTAGCTTGGGATCCTTCCTCCCTTGAGACATACATCAACCAGAGAGATGAGTGCCAGTTTTAGCTCAAAGTTATGAGCTTCCACATTGGTCTGGCAATACCAGAAGTAATGCCTTCGACTACTGCGGTAACGAAATCCCAGAGTGTCCTTAGATCACCATCGGCCATTGTGTGAGTATTGTGGGCCTTGTAACTTTCCTCTTCTAGCCTTTACTTCTTCCTTCTTAAATAGAAAGTCCTTTCAATCTCTAAATCAAGTTCGTATCAAAAAAAACTTCGTAAAAAAGGGGAAAATCACCTACGAGCACCGACACAAACACTACCAAAGCAATGAAAACGGTAAAAAGTAAGAATAAAAGCGAAGCGCTTAGTTGATTTCTTAGGATTAAATCAATACTTGATAAATTTTGGTCCCTAACAATGGTGCCAAAAACTTGACACATCCCATAAGTGCACGGTAGATAAAATATCATCCTCATAAACCAATGCAATCTATTGAGTCTTATCCAATTGAAAATGTTAAGCAAACAAATTTTTAATGGGTTGTTTAAACTATGCTAATTAGCTATTCGTGAATTCAATCAAAGCTGAGTAGCTAGGGATTTATTTTGCCGAATTAAAGAGTTGAATCTTTATATTTAACATGTACTTTTCTCTAATTTGGATGATTCAAAGGTTGCAATCTAACTTAATTCAATCTTTTCTTTCTGAATAAACTGAAGTACCCACAGTAATCTGATTATCATTCATTCAAATGTCCTCATTTTGGTGTAGATTGTTGATTTTTTTGATTGCTAAAAGTCTCCTCTCAACTTACAATTCTCTTTTAAGGATTGCTAAGTCAAGTTCTTTCTTATTAGTCTAGTAGTGAATTTCTCCTTTCGATATTTCACTTAACTATCTAACACATTCAAGCAAACCTGGTCAAACTTAATCACATGAATGTAATCATAAGATATAATAAAACCATTCCAAGATAAATTGAGCACAAGAGATAGAGATTAAAAATTTAACATTAATACTTTAGAAAAGAAATCCATAGACAAAATTAAACTACTTACTCATGATTAAATTAAACAACATCCAAATCAAATAAACTAAAGTTCAAGAAGAGAGAGGAGAAAGCTTAGTAATAATGGAGGTTCTTTGATGATCTTTCAACCTTCAAGGATCCGATTGCCAGAACCTTCATTCAAATCTTCTATGCTTTAAAAAAAACTATAAAATCCTAAAACTAATGAGAGATGAGATTTAGGATTAGTGTTCTCTTGCTGCTCACTGCCAAAAATGCCCTCAAATGGATGAACTCAAGCTTTCTCAGCTATATAATCGAGGGAAAATAAAGAGGTTTACAGTTACTAACACCCCACGGACCATGGCAACCACCACAGTCTAATCGTGGTCATCTCTATCCATAAGATCATCTTTCTTTCTTTCTTTGCTCGATAGGCATATGGGATGGGGGTAACACCGCGATAACTCAAAACTGCATACAACTGAGGTTCAACACTTGGTCAAAAGGCCCTTCAAAGTGCACCAAAGACACATACTCGAGCATAAAATAAGAAAAGGGATACAAGTCATATGCTTAAACACACAAACCCCTAGGAAATGCTATCAAATGAGCCTGAAATGATGCACATTTTAGGCACTTGTAAAGAAGCCTCTAATCTAGCTTAAACTAACTTGATTACAAAGTATGCTTAGTACTATCTAATTACATTTGATAAGGGTAGTAAATACACATTGTTTAATGACTAAACTCAATCTTGAACATGTTAGTTAGCTCAGAAGTGATCCACTTGCACATGGGAGAGAGAAAAATGGTTGCTCATACTGCTATCTTTTCAGTAATCTGATCAAACTGCTCACATATCATTGTTTCCTCTCGTAGTACCCATTTCTCTTCCAAAGCTGCAAAAGACCTAATCATGATGTTACTAGTTTCTCAAATAGCTAAGCTAAGTAAGTAGGAAGGCCCCTAAAGCTTCCTCTAGAAGGCAGAAACATTGCAAAGTCAAAACAGTCAAATAGCATGGTTTGGTGCCAATTTTGTGCAAGCTGACTCTTTGACCTCAACTTGCTTTAGATTTGATTTTGATGCATGGATGAGCTCCTTAATATGTTAATGAACACCCACGTGTAAAAATCAAGCCTAAATTAGTCTAAGGAGGAGAACCAAATAGAAACTCAAACTAGGTTAGATTTGAGCGAAAACTACAACGTTTAACTTAATGACATTGAATCCTTATGAAGCACTTGACTTAACTTGTATTTCTCTTTGTGGACTGATATGTGACGATGTTGGCTAACATCTAAGTAAAAAACATGGCATTAAACCTTCTGGAGATTTGGGAAATAAGGTGCACAAATTCGAGCTTGTGCACTGGATCAGACCTGGGTAAAGCTGTACTTTGGCTAAGCAAAGCATGGATTAATCTTTGACCTTAGTGCTAGAACTTGGACTTCCTTGACTATTTTGAGGGCCTGAAGCATGCATCATGGATGGACCTACATAACACATGATACGAGAAAGCAACTAGAATGTTCAGGTACTGTCATGCACCCCATGGATGACGTATGAAGTGTTTGGGTCACGAGAGGACAATTCTAAACCCTACCTACACCTTATAACATAGAACTTTTGCTTAGGTTGGAACTCACATGGATGCATGATTTTGTGAATGTTTAGAATTCTAATTGACCATTTGATCTGAGCTTTACCTACAGACCAATGTACGGATGCTTTAGTGTTCATAAAGTCACCATTGCGTTTAGGAGCTCAAACTAGGGAAGATCGAGTCTTGTAACTGGATTAGGAACCAAAGCAGCTCTTACGCTAATTAAGTCCTTAAAAGACTCTTGACCCTATGCTCGAGTAATTTCTAATTTCAATTTAGGTCAATGAAATTTTATCCTTAAAAAAAAGAGAGAAACCTAGTCCTGTAAAAAACAAAAAAAAATAGCTAGGTCGTTAACTTGCCAGTCTGTGTCCTTAAGTCCATCATCAGTCTACATTCATTGAACAAAGTCCATATTATTACCTCAAAATGTTATATTTTAGTTCAGTAATCATGGATCATTTCGTGTCATCATGTATAATCCATGAGTCCATCTAGGCCCAACGTGCATAATGTAGCCCATTAGGCCTTTAGTGTCCTAGCCCATTCAAGATTGCATTCCATCATACATCACGTTCCTAATGCATAGTTCAGTTAGGACCAAGCTGCATGATCCTTGTATAAGTCCATGGTCCATGGATCATACACTCCTTAGGTCTACAATCTGTGCATGAGTCCACCTAGATCCACCAATGTCCTTAAACTAGCCGTTTTTAGCAAACTAAGCAACAGTTATGCTTAGGTCCACACTACAAAAAATAACGCATCCTCCCGCATTTGTATCCCCATACTTAATTAAAGTGTAGGGACAAAAATGATAAGATTTGGTAGTTTTCTAAATTCCACATTTAACAAGTGTGGATAATTTATGAACCTTTTCCTATACTCACAAGTGTGGGGAATTAAAAAGACCTTTTATAATTACTTTTTATCATATTAATGAGGTAATTTGTGCAAAATATTTCAATATTTATATCTAAATATATTAGCTAAGGGAAAAACCTAAATAAATCTACCCAACCCCCAGCCACATGACCCTCACATGCCTACCCCCTTCCCCTTTAATCCCTCGCATTCCCTCTCCTCTCTCGACTCACCAGACAGAAATCCCACCCCTCTTCATCCTCATCATCTCATCTTCATCCTCTCTCTCCCTTTGCAAACTCATCTCTTTCTCTCTCTACGCAGCTCATCCACCACACCACGTAGGCATCCACTATGTCCATCCATCTGCACCATCACCAAGTGCCAGCGCAACATGCCAGATGATAGCATCTTCACCGTCCATGTCTGGGTGAGATTGACGGCTAACAACTAACCAAGTTCAGCTATAAATTAGAGGCAGCGGCGATTGGGTATTATTCTAGGTTTTAGTTTAAGTTTCTTAGGTTTAATTTTGGGTTTCTTATTTCAATTCGAGTTATCAGGAATTCAAGGTTTCTGTTTTCGTTTCATCCTTTCAATTTTAGATTTAATTTCCAGCTTTAAATTCATGTGATCAGACTTGATTTCATAATTTGAGTCGACATTCTTGATTTTCAGCTTGCAATCGTAGTATTTTGGGTTCAAGTTTAATTCATTTCGACATATTTCGCTTCTGCTATTTTGGATCTATTTGGAGCATCATTAATGACGTGCCCAACATTGTTGGTGAACTTTGAACCTCTGTTCTGGGTTGTCCAATTCGACATTTGAATTTTCCCTCCCTGGTTTTAGTTTGAGTAGTTCTAGTTTACGGTTAATAGCTCAGTCCTATTTTTCGTTCTGCTGAAACTGTGATAATGGCGATTTTGCCATTTTTTTTAATGGACTTTGAAGCATGTTTATGGGTGGTTCTTTGCCAGAACATCCGACATTTTCCATCCCCTGCTCTTGATCTTGTAACATTTCTAGCTATGAAGAGTAGTGTAACATCAAGACTGTGGAGGAGTTCTAATGGCTTGGATTGATGTTATATGTGGCAGTGCCTTTTCCTGGAATAGGAGCATGGGCTAGCCCTATAATTACTTTAGTGCTCGACATGCCTTTTTGGTCTGCTATATCTGCTAACTTCTTTGGCGTAGTGCTGCTACACTTCTTGTGAACTTGCTAGTGAACGTCAGTCTTAAGCATGCCATCATAGTTAGTGTTGTTCTTTTTATTCTCTCGACTTTTACATGAAGCATGCTTCGAAGTCTTAGAAGTCCTTAAGCTCAATAAACTAACTACTGTGAATTAGATGACTTCTATTATCTCTCTCCCTTAACTTCTATCAGTAAGAAAGCTATAACCTTTCCTGTCAATGGCTTATGGGTAGATCGATTTCTACTCTTATGCATCACCCTATTAGTTTTTTAGAAATCCAAGATGAAAGAATAATAGATGACTGGGGCCGCATTTTTTATGGCCTCTATTCTTGTTATATCTTGAAATAGCATTATCAAGTTAAGAACTAAGGAGTGAAATTAACATGCTTCCTTTCCCTAACATCTTATTGATAGTGTGTTGTTTATTGGATGAGAAAGAGTAGTTCACTTTAGCTTTCTGGAACTATAGAGATGTAAGAGGAGTTCATATCATACATTTACTCCATTTTGGGGGTCAATTATGTTTGTGTCGTATAACACAGTGATATAACTTTAAATCTAACATCATCATTTTAAGCTGCCAGCATGTTGGTATTAGTTTAAATTTTTATTGGAGGATTGATAAGTTCATTGAGTTAGCTCCATTTACTATGTTCAGCCTTATGATCACTATTTATAGCCCATGATCTAAAGTGGCATAAAATTGAGTGTTGAAACTAGTAATTTGGCAGTATTAATACAGTGGCCTTGGAAAACGAAAAATTCATGCTTCGTAAAAAGATTTCCAGTGGAAATCCAGCTTTAATCAGGTTGATTAACTTCCTGAATCCTTATAATTTGTGCACCTTGATTCTCCAACCTCTGATAAAATAAATTTTAACTTTTGTAGTCTAGTTTGAAGGGCATCTGGGCTCGAGAATGAGCCAAAGTTCTTTAAAAGGTGCTTCCTGTGAATCAATCCTTAGAACTAGTAGTCATATGATCTGCTTATAATCATGCCTTCTCCTATCGGGCTTGGGTTTTATAACTTATCCATACTTTGATTAGTAATTCCTTCTTTTCTAGATAAAAGATAGATTCTATTGTAAAAGACAGAAAATACAAATATTTCATGTACCTAGAGTGAACCAAGTTATGTGATGAAGTTTGTATAAGGGTAATATCCTGTAAGCTACTCCTTTGCCCAACGATGAGCCAAGTAAATCATTGGACTCCAAAGACAGACAGGTAGTGACATATGCGAGAATATATTCTAGCATTCTTTCTCAGCATTTTTTAAAATGACTCTGCTGAATCTCCTGCTGAAAATCAATGTTAGATTACTTCTTTTTTCTGGGGATCATTTTCTCCTCAGAAATATTTGCCTTGGCTCGTATACATCCATTAGGGTGCATGTGTGCTAACCGCATGCACACCTATGGGTGTTCTAATGTATACTTATATTTGGGCAAGTCTGTTTAACCTATTTTTGGCACTTTTAGGTGTTTTCTAGGAATGAGTAAGGCAAACATTATATGCACCAGATGACATTGTGCATACAGAGCCAAACTAATGTTTTGCCAAATGACGTCTCACCTAAATATCCCAGTTACGCTTGTCTTCTTGGGAATATATTAAAAGCTACTTCTGTTGCTCTATCGCAGGCTGGTGGCTCATTTGAGAAGGAAATGATAAATCACAATTTCTTGTTAATTTCTTTTCTTTTCTATTACCCGGAAACACATCCCATGTTAGTCTTGTTGACTGTAGATGGATCCATGGTAAAGTAACTTGTTTCTATTTGGATTGGTGATTTACAAATTTATTCTAGTCACCTTGACTTTGAACCTTTTCCCGCCATCTTATGTCTCCTAGGTATTGTATATGTTTGTTTATTAAAAGTGCTGAAAATGGCACATTCATAATGTCATCCCATGAGGAAAGAAAGAAATGACAAGCACATTTGCCCTGTTGGAGATCAATACTTGCTTTGAGATCAATGAACCTATTTATTTACAACAGTATTAGTGGAGAGCAAATGACAGAAAAGCTGAGCAAAAGATGAAGTGTTTAAAAAGATTAGAGCCGGATGAATTCCAATAGTCTTACATGGATCAACTTGCCCTGGAAGTTTCTAACATCCCTGACAATTGTTTTTAGAAAACATTTCGTTACATTGAAAACTTTTGAAACACATTTCATGCTGCTGTTATAAATTTCGAAAATCAATTTACATTCATATGCCTTAGCTTATTATGGTTGTCTTTATTTAATTGCAGGTCGTTGATCTAGTAGAAGTGGTGACATTTTTATTAGAGATGCTTCTACCTCTGAGGTCATTCAGTAGAGAAGTTAAAGAGAGTATAAGTATTACATTTCCTTCTATTTCATGCCGTTTACATTTTCCTTTCCTTTCATTTTGGAATTATCATGAATTATTATGACTCTTTTCCACATATATTATAATAGTCCAACCCTAAATTATATTTATTCATTTTATTAATCTATGTGATTTCATCGCATTTAAATCATCGTTTTCTTTATTATTTCAAGTGGGAAAACCTAATGGGCCCTTACCTTGTAATTTGGATTTTTGTTTTTGTGAAATCATCGATATTAGGCCTTGATAGGCCTTGATATTTATGAATGCAGTGATTTAATTATTTTTATGTCAATCACAAACATTTTGGGGGGGAAATTTTTGCATACGCGCTCGGTTTCAGTTCTTTTGCTAAACCCGAGCCCGTTTAAGGCCAATTTCGACCCAACAAGACTTCACCCTCATTTGTTTGGCTAAACTCTCTTAATTAAGCCTTAATTAAGCTTAGTAAAATTGACTTTTCTACCTTTATTTTCAGCCAAGTAAAAGCCTCATATAAATTGCTAAAATTTACATTTAACTTCATTTTACACCAAGCAATTTCAAGACACTTTCTCTCTCCTATTTTCTCTCCTCCTTCCCTCTAAGCCACGGCTAGCAGAGAAAGCAGTAGCACCATCACCATTTCAGCCACCAAACAACCACCACTCACCACCCCAACCATCCCTCTCCCTCCTTCAAGCACCAAGCATCATTTCTACTTTTTTTTAAGCTCAAAGTGAGTATTCTTTTCACCTCCTATGCTGAATTTGTTCTTGATTCTTAATCTTGTTGGTTTTTGTTTATGATTTTGGTTGTTTTAGTGATGGATTATGCTATTTTTATGGTATTAAGAATCATCTAGTTGATAGATAATGTTGGAGTTGAAATTGGATGAGGTTAGGGTTAGGGCTTCATCTTAATCATGCAAGCTTCTTATTCAAGTGTTGTTTAGTGATTGATTTGTCCTTGTTTTTGCTTATCTCTTAATATATTAAAGTTTTTTATGTTGTTTGTGGTGTTTTGAAAAGTTGGGAGTGAGTTCAAAATGACCCAAAGTTAGGGTTTTGTCTAAAATGCAAGATTTGGATCAACTAATGGTAAATTTGAGGTGCGTGCCTATATGTGACTAGAAAAGGAGTTTTATTTGATATGAATATGAAGAGGAATTATGTATGGCATTTTTATGTGAGGTTAAGATGTACCAAAGTGTGTTTACATACTCTTAAGAAAGAGTTTGAGTTGAGAATTGGTGTAAAAAAATGAAGGAACACACTAAAGCAGTGCTGCTGGAATTTTCAGAAAAACAAGACACATTTTAGAACGAAACTGGTAATAATCAGCCCAGCCAAAACTTTTGATTTTTGGTGGGTAGATAGGTCAGTGTGCTAGCTTTAAAATGGCTTTTGAATCGCATTAATCCGAGGTCTGTGGAGGAAGTTATGGCCTTTTTACTGAACCTAGGTAGAATGGATTTGCCAGCACTGCAAACTGGCATGTTGGTGTTCTAACCCCATTTTATGCAACCTGTCAAGGGAATCAAGTTTCATATCCTTAATAAAAGTTGCAGAGGACTTCCTAAGCTGTTTATATTAGGGTCTTACGTCTCATTTTGAGGTCGGGAGTTTAAGTTGTGGATTATTCTTTCCGTACCCTCTTTGCAAGCCCTTATGCTCTAAACTTGCTACCGTGCCTTACATCACATTTCTTTGGTTTATGTCGCCTTCTTTTTGGTTTAATCATTAAACTGCTGTGTAAAAGTTCTTCATAAGCCAGTTTTATTTAAAATTATCCATTATAAGACTAAGATCGTTCTGACCTCATGTTCCTATAATGAACCTTTGAACAGAATCAAGGTCTAAGCTTTCATTTCCTTCACTTTAGTGCATCTCATTCCTCTGTGAACTAGCATTTAAAACTTCCAGGTACATTCATTGCCTGTATCTTTAGTAATCAGCACGTATTTATCAAAATCATAATATTTTGGTAAGTACATCAATGAATCATTTTAATCAGTGCTTCATCACATAATTAGTGACCCCGCCAGTTATCAGTTACAGGGTATTGCCCTCCAATTACCCGCGCGGCTTCAGGCCAGGTCCCTCGGTCGGCTTGGTAGGTGTACACCTATTCACAAATCGTAACAGTTACTAAGGGGTGCACTAACAGATAATAAGTGGCAATACAGTTTTATATGCATCTCATTCCCTGTTTTTAATTAAAATGAATTGCAAGCGGGCCCAAATAACTTTTCAGTGAATTTTTATCAGTACAGGGGTGCATGTACTGAGCTTTGGCTCATAGTTCGAAATGTTTTATATTTTGTTTTAGGAAAATGTTCAGTGAACCGCCCTCAGGCAGGCAGGGCGGCCGGAGGTGATAAATGAGACAGGACCGTTCATGTGGTTGATGGTGTGGGAGAGCTAAGATGCTATCTTGGCATATTATGATGTATTTTGGAGTGTCTACTGTATATTTAAACTGAATAATGTATTTTGCTGTTACAACTGTATTTCTAAACTGAGTTATGTAAGTTGGTGTTATCCTTGGGATGTTAGAGCCTTTTTGTATGCAACTTAATGGTTTGAGTGATTATGATAGTGAATGCCCCTTTATAGGGTAACCTTTGGTTTATGGCAAGTTTTCATGCATAACGAAGGCCTTGTCCTTCATGGATGGTGGTAACGCCCCGTTCATTAAGTTATTATATCTTATTGATAACCTTAAGCAGGTGAATGCAAGTAAGCGAATGCAGGCAATGAATCATGTATATTTGGGGCGTTACAGATTTGGTATCAGAGCCAGGTTGAGATTTTCTTGAGGAATGTAGAGTTACAGTTAGAAATTATAGGGTGAGAATGGTTGTAGTGAGGGGGCTATCGTATATTGCTAGAATGATATTAGAAGTGCAATAACGATATTAGACTGCAAGTTGCTTCCATTTGTATGCTTCTTGTTTATGGATATGCATGCCTCTCATATATGTGTTTTCTTCATTAGATGGATCCTTATGGCATTAATATGCTGCCAGGGGGATCTATGATAGCTCACATTGCGTTGTTACATATGAGTATGGAAGCACATGCACAGGACCCTTACTCTGAGTTTCACAATATTACGGCCCGTGTACAGAGACTGCTTGGGTCCTTACCCTCGGTTGGCCCGTGGGTGGAGTTTAGGCAACGTTACCACGACTTTATGATGACAGGGAACCCAGGCTTAGACAGGCCTAGGTTTCAGGCCCGAGGGGCGTGGACGACTCTCACTACGGAGCTGTTGTTGAGAGAGGAGTTTAAATTGAGGGGAATTACTATAGAAACTCTTCAGCACGTCTTTCCCCTACATCAGGTCCATCCCCCACCTGTAGCCCCAGTACCAGCACAGGGGCCACCCTCCCCGCCAGCACCAGTACAGGGGCCACCCATTCCGCCCACACCAGACACCCCACTAATGCCTGATAGCCCTGGGGAGGCTTACGTGGTGATAGACATCCCCGGCACCCCAGAAGTAGTGGTGATTAGTTCGGGGGATGAGGACCACCAGGAAGATGAGGACGATCCAGAGGAGGATGATCCCGAGGAGGATCAAGACAGTGATGAGATGGGGATAGAGCAGCAAGGAGAACAAGAGGCGAATGATTTGATGGTGGACTTAGAGGAGGAGCATGAGCCATAAGTTCAACAGGAGGTTGATAATGCCGAGTCAGAGGCATCTACGAGCAGCTTCGATTCAGGTGAAGAAACTGATGATGAGTCTGACCTAGATTACAATCTATCTAGGGATCGTTAGGTGGTTCTAGGGGCTGGCCTAGTGGTTTTCATTTTGAGCCCTATATGTAGATATGGTTTGGTTAGATTGGATAATTATATTTTGTGGAGCATCTGATATTGTACATAGTTAGTTCAATCCTCTCTGACCGTGATGACATGGTCCGTACCTCTTTTTAGTTATGTGACGGACCTAGTGTCTAGGGGCTATTTAGTGTTTAGTGATAAGGTAGGAGTCAGAGCTAGTCTTGCTTACTCAGCTAGGTGTAATATGCTTTTGTTGCTCATGTATATAAATCAACTATGTATGTAAGTAAGCAGTTTTGAAATGAAACGATGATGCTTTGAGTTATGATATAATCTTCGAGCCATCTCCTATGTATTTATTGGGCATGTTTATCTGATATGTCTGGAGGTTCCAGTGTTTGAATTGCTTTATTTAATGTATGATCAGAATGTCCCAGTCAGTGCACAACAACATGAAGGTTCATGTAGAGGACAATACGGAACAAGGCCAGGGATCGGGTGATCAAGCCTCTTGCTAAGAGCCACAACATGGTGACACGCCACCATTGCCCTCTGTATTAGCTAGCAACTTAGGAAACCCGAGTTATTGGCCAACCTTAGTTGCTGAATTGATGAAACAAATTCCCCAAGTACTTGCTGAAACCCCTCTTAAAGAGGATAAATTGGCAGATAGGGTAGCACGGCGCAACCCTAAAGTTTATAATGGATCGTATGATCCAGTAGTACTAGAGGAATGGATAAGGGGAATGGAGAAAGTTTTCATAGTAGTTGAGGTACTAGAGGAAAAGAAAATGAACATTGGGATGTATTATTTGTCAGGTGAAGCTAACATTTGGTGGAATACTGTGAAGGATAAGCTCCTAGGGCCTGAATTCACGTGGAGTAAATTTTTAGCAGAGTTGAGGGTGAAATTTTACCCAGCTGCGGTGCAAAGGCAAAAGGAAAAGGAATTTTTGGAGTTGAAAATGAGTGGCAGTATATCAGTGATGCAGTATGCTAGTAAGTTCACAGAACTATCTAGGTTTGTCCCTGAATTTGTGTCATCTGAAAGGTTAAAGATGAGAAGGTTTGAAGAGGGTTTGGCCTTCTATATTCGAAACCAGTTAGCCGGGCAACCCATTGTGACTTAACAAGAACTGTACGAGTGAGCCGCTTAAGTGGAACGAGTGAAGATGCAGTTGAGGACACTGAATCCAATCAACCATAAGAGAAAGGGGTTTGAGCGGGGGACTCCAAGTGAGAGTGTGAACCAGAATCAGCAGAACCAGAAGAAACCTACTCCTGTTCCCTCTAAGAGCCGTCTTGCAGGCTCGACAGCACCCTGTGCGAAGTGTGGAAAAACAAATCACACCACTCCTGAATGTCGAGTTGGCACCAACAAATGCATGTAGTGTGGAAGTCCTGAACACCTCATCGCTGCATGCCCCCGATGACTGAAAGCTGCAGACAAGGGCGCAGTAAAACCCTTGGCTCTGCCCTGCCAGGGACCCCCACCTGCAAGGCCTGTAGTTGCAGGAAGGGCATTTGTGATGAACAACAAGGAAGCTGCTACCTCTGGTACGGTAGTCACTGGAACTCTCTTTTTAAATTCAAAGCCATTTTGTGTATTATTTGATTCGGGCACCACTCATTCTTTTATATCTACCCGATCTGCTATACAATTGAGTCTGGAGAATAAGAGGATGGAAACCAATTATAGAATTAAGCTACCCAATAATTTTGTGATTGAGTGCCCCCTCTCTTATGAACTTGTCCCCATCATCATTGGTGAAGCTACTTTCCCTGTGGATTTGATTCAATTTGACTTATCTGATTTTGATATCATTTTGGGGATGAATTTGTTGCACACTTATGGAGCCAAAATTGACTGTGAAGATCTTAAGGTTATCTTGAAGGATGAGAAAGGGAGAAAAGTGTGTTTTTATGGGCGGAGAGAGACAAAATCTTGTTCTTTGATTTCCGTTATGAAAGCAAGTAAGCTGTTATGTCAGGGGCGTATTGGATATTAGTGTTATGCTATTGACACCCAAACGAAAGAAGAGAAAGCGGAGAATATACCTGTAGTTTGTGAATTTGAAGATGTTTTTCCTAAAGAGTTACCAGAACCACCCCCACAAAGGGAAATTGATTTTGGAATCGAATTAATTCCTGGGGCCCAACCTATTTCGAAAGCCCCATATCGTATGGCACCAACTGGGCTTAAGGAATTAAAGATTCAACTAGATGAACTGTTACAGAAGGGCTTTATTAGGCCAAGTGTGTCACCATGGGGTGCTCCAGTGTTATTTGTCAAGAAAAAAGATGGAACCTTAAGACTCTGTATTGATTACAGGGAGTTGAACAAGATTACCATCAAAAATAAATATCCTCCGCCACGAATATATGATTTGTTTGATCAACTACAAGGAGCAGGAGTATTCTCTAAGATTGATTTGAGGTCAGGGTACCATCAACTTAGGATTAAGCTTGAGGACATTCCTAAAACAGCATTTAGGACCAGGTATGGTCACTATGAGTTCACAGTGATGCCTTTTGGTCTCACTAATGCTCCTGCAGCCTTCATGGACCTTATGAATAGGGTTTTCAGACCTTATTTAGACAAGTTTGTAGTGGTATTCATAGATGATATCCTTATCTATTCTAGGGATAAGGAGGAACATGCTGACCAATTGCGGATAGTATTGCAAACTTTGAGGGAACATCAACTTTATGGCAAATTCAAGAAATGTGAATTTTGGTTGGAGGAAGTGGTATTTTTGGGGCATGTGATTACCAAAGAAGGAACTAAAGTTGACCCCCAAAAGATGAAAGCAATCACAGAATAGCCAAAGCCTACCAATGTCACTGAGACTAGAAGCTTTCTGGGTTTAGCAGGTTATTATCGAAAGTTCGTCGAGGACTTTTCGAAAATAGCTTCACTACTGACCAATCTACTGAAGAAGGTGAATAAGTTTGAGTGGACTGAAAGGTGTAAGAAAGCTTTCCAAGAGCTAAGACAGCGACTAACTACCGCCCCAATCCTAACGTTACCAATAGAAGGAAAGGAGTATATTGTTTATAGTGACGCTTCGAAGAACAGTTTAGGATGCGTACTGATGCAGGAGGACAAAGTAGTAGCTTATGCCTCTCGACAACTCAAGCCATATGAGAAAAACTACCCTACCCATGACCTGGAATTAGCGGTCATGGTCTTTGCAATAAAAATTTGGAGACATTATTTATATGGGATACCGTGCAAGATCTATACCGATTATCAAAGTCTAAAGTATATCTTCACCCAGAAGGAGCTCAATTTGAGACAACAGTGTTGGCTTGAGTTGCTTAAAGACTATGATTTGCAGATTCAATATCATCCTGGTAAAGCAAATGTGGTGGCGGATGCCCTGAGTAGGAAGGCGCAACATAGCTCGAACACTATGGTGATTACTCAATTGAATCTCTTAAGAGAACTTGAGGACTTTGGGATTCAATTGGTATCCCACGGGCAAACGAATGCTCAATTGTCAGCACTTATTGTACAGTCTTCCCTAGTGGAAGAAATTCGACTGAACCAAGAAAGTGATCCCAAACTCCAAAGAACAAAGCAAAATTTAGAGAAAGGGAAGTCTTCGAAATTTGTAGTACACAAGGATGGGACTTTGCAGTTCCACAATCGCCTATGTGTGCCCAAAAATGAGGAGTTAAGAAAGCAGATCCTAGAAGAGGCTCATAACACTCGTTATTCAGTGCATCTAAAAGGCACCAAGATGTACAGGGATCTGAGATAATATTTTTGGTGGAATAATATGAAGAAGGACGTCGCAGAATATGTGGATAAGTGTCTAACTTATCAGAAAGTTAAAGCAGAGCATCAACGTCCTGTGGGTGAACTACGACCCTTAGAAATTCCCACTTGGAAGTGGGATTCGACCTCAATGGACTTTGTTACGGGTTTACCCCTTTCTGCCTCGAAAAAGAATGCTATTTGGGTCATAGTTGATCGACTCACGAAGTCGGCTCATTTCTTGCCAATTAAGGATACTTGGGGAGTTGAAAGACTAGCCCAACTATATGTTAAGGAGATAGTCGGTCTGCACGATATTCCTTTAGACATAGTCTCAGATAGGGATCAAAGATTCTAAGCACGTTTCTGGCAAGCGCTTCAAAAGGCCTTTGGAACCAAACTAAACTTCAGTGGCTCCTATCACCCAGAAACAGATGGACAAACTGAAAGGGTGAATCAAATTTTAGAGGACATGTTGAGAGCTTGTGTATTGGAGTTCCAAGGGAAATGGGAAGATGATTTACCTTTGGTGGAATTCTCTTATAACAACAGCTATCAATCTACCATCAAAATGGCCCCCTCTGAGGCTCTGTACGGAAGAAAATGTAGAACCCCATTGTGCTGGAGTGATTTGGATGAAGCACTGATTATAGGTCCTGAAATGATTCAAGAGACCACAGAGACCATAAGAAAGATTCAGGAACACATCGGGGTTGCCCAAAGCCGATAGAAAAGCTATGCAGACAAAAGAAGAAGGCCTCTATAATTTCAAGTAGGTGATAAAGTTTTTCTGAAGGTTTCACCAACTAGAGGTGTCAAGAGGTTCGGAGTACGGGGTAAATTGAGTCCAAGTATATTGGACCTTATGAAATCATTGAAAGGTTGAATCCCGTCGCTTATCGTCTAGAGTTGCCTGTCGAACTTGAGCACGTGCATAACGTGTTTCATATCTCTCAGCTTCGAAAATACATTCCAGATCCAGACCATACTATTGTATCTGAACCTATCGAAATTACTGAAGATCTAGTATATGAGGAGCGTCCTATCCAAATACTAGATCGCAGGATCAAGCAGCTGCACAACAAACAGATACCATTGGTTAAAGTACTCTGGATAAACTATACCTCCCAAGAAGCTACTTGGGAGACCGAGGAGGCAATGCAAGCCAAATACCCACATTTATTCGAGGTAACCATGTTTGTTATGGTTAAGTTCATTAGTTTTGAGGACGAAACTTTTTAGGGGGGGAAGACTGGAATAGTCCAACCCTAAATTATATGTATTCATTTTATTAATCTATGTGATTAATTTCATCGCATTTAAATCATCGTTTTCTTTGTTATTTCAAGTGGGAAAACCCAATGGGCCCTTACCTTGCAATTCGGGTTTTTGTTTTTGTGAAATCATTGATATTGGGTCTTGATAGGCCTTGATATTTATGAATTAAGTGATTTAATTATTTTTATGTCAATCACAAATATTTTGGGGAAAAAAAAATTCGCAAACGCGCTCGGTTCCAGTTCTTTTGCTAAACCCGAGCCCGTTTAAGGCCAATTTCGACCCAACAAGACTTGACCCTCATTTGTTTAGACAAACTCTCTTAATTAAGCCTTAATTAAGCTTAGTAAAACTGACTTTTCTACCTTTATTTTCAGCCAAGCAAAAGCCTCATATAAATTGCAGAAATTTACATTTAACTTCATTTTACACCAAGCAATTTCAAGACACTTTCTCTCTCCTATTTTCTCTCCTCCTTCCCTCTAAGCCACGGCCAGCAGAGAGAGAAGCAGCACCATCACCATTTCAGCCACCAAACAAACACCAAACAACCACCACTCACCACCCCAACCATCCCTCTCCCTCCTTTAAGCGCCAAGAATCATTTCCACTTCTTTTTAAGCTCAAAGTGAGTATTCTTTTCACCTCCTATGCTGAATTTGTTCTTGATTCTTGATCTCGTTGGTTTTTGTGTATTATTTTGGTTGTTTTAGTGATGGATTATGCTATTCTTCTGCTATTAAGAATCATCTGGTTGATGGATCATGTTGGAGTTGAAATTGGATAGGGTTAGGGTTAGGGTTTCATCTTGGTCATGCAAGCTTCTTATTCAAGTGTTATTTAGTAATTGATTTATCCTTGTTTTTTCTTATCTCTTAATATATTGAAGTTTGTTACATTGTTTATGGTGTTTTGAGAAGTTAGGAGTGAGTTTAAAGTGACCTGAAGTTAGGGTTTTGTCCAAAATGCAAGATTTGGATCAACTAATGGTAAATTTGAGGTGTGTGTGTATATGTGACTAGAAAAGGAGTTTTATTTGATATAAATATGAAGAGCAATTATGTATGGCATTTTTGTGTGAGGTTAAGATGTACCAAAGTGTGTTTACATACTCTTAAGAAAGAGTTTGAATTGAGGATTGGTGTAAAAAAATGAAGGAACACACTAAAGCAGTGCTACTGGAATTTTCAGAAAAACAGGACACACTTTGGAATGAAACTGCTAATAATCATCCCAGCCAAAAATTTTGATTTTTGGTGGGTAGATAGTTCAGTTGCTAGCTTTAAAATGGCTTTTGAATCGCATTAATACGAGGTCTGTGGAGGAAGTTATGGCCTTTTTACTGAACCTAGGTAGAATGGATTTTCCAGCACTACAAACTGGCATGTTGGTGTTCTAACCCCATTTTATGCAACTTGTCAAGGGAATCAAGTTTCGTGTCCTTAATAAAAGTTGTAGAGGACTTCTTAAGCTGTTTATATTAGGGTCTTACGTCTCATTTTGAGGTCGGGAGTTTAAGTTGTGGATTATTCTTTCCGTACCGTCTTTGCAAGCCCTTATACTCTAAACTTGCTACCGTGCCTTACATCACATTTCTTTGGTTTATGTCGCCTTCTTTTTGGTTTAATCATTAAACTGCTGTGTAAAAGTTCTTCATAAGCCAGTTTTATTTAAAATTATCCATTACAAGACTAAGATCGTTCTGACCTCATGTTCCTATAATGAACCTTTGAACAGAATCAAGGTCTAAGCTTTCATTTCCTTCACTTTAGTACATCTCATTCCTCTGTGAACTAGCATTTAAAACTTCCAGGTACATTCATTGCCTGTATATTTAGTAATCAGCATGTATTTATTGAAATCATAATATTTTGGTAAGCACATCAATGAATCATTTTAATCAGTGCTTCATCACATAATTAGTGACCCCATCAGTTATCAGTTATAGGGCATTGCCCTCCAGTTACCCATGCAGCTTCAGGCCAGGTCCCTCGGTCGGCTTGGCAGGTGTACACCTATTCGCAGATCGTAACAGTTACTAAGGGGTGCACTAACAGATAATGAGTGGCAATACAGTTTTGTATGCATCTCATTCCCTATTTTTAATTAAAATGAATTGTAAGCTGGCCCAAATAACTTTTCAGTGAATTTTTATCAGTGCAGGGGTGCATGTAATGAGCTTTGGCTCATAGTTCGAAACGTTTTCTATTTTGTTTTGGGAAAATGTTCAGTGAACCGTGCTCAGGCGGGCAGGGAGGCCGGAGGTGATAAATGAGACAGGACCATTCATGTGGTTGACGGTGTGGGAGAGCTAAGATGCTATCTTGGCATATCGTGATGTATTTTGGAGTGTCTACTATATATTTAAACTGAATTATGTATTTTGATGTTACAACTGTATTTCTGAACTAAGTTATGTAAGTTGATGTTATCCTTGGGATGTTAGAGCCTTTTTGTGTATAACTTAATGGTTTGAGTGATTATGATGGTGAATGCCCCTTTATAGGGTAACCTTTGGTTTATGGCAAGTTTTCATGCATAACGAAAGCGTTGTCCTTCATGGACGGCGATAACGCCCCATTCATTGAGTTATTATATCTTATTGATAACCGTAAGCAGGTGAATGCAAGTAAGCGAATGCGGGCAATGAATCATGTATATTTGGGGCGTTACATACACACACACACACACACACACACACACACACACACACACACACATACATACATATATATATATATATATATATATATATATAATATATATATATATATATATATATATATATATATATATATATATATATATATATATATAGTTTTGAACCATAATCATTCCTATTTAAGATTTCTGAACTGAAGAATGATTTGGTATGCGATTACAGGTTTTAGTCTTCTTAGAGTGCTGAGCTTTCCTTTCATGGTGTTTCTGCATTTTAGTACTATGCAAAATTGGAGGAGAAACATAAAGCTTTAGAGGCAGAGAAGCGAGAGTATAAAGTGAGGACTAAGGTATAACACTTGCTTGTTGTTGACCTACTGGTACTCACTTGGGTTCTATTGTTCACTAAACTCGATTACAGTTCTATAGTTAGTTGAACTTGATTGTGGTTGTATTATTAGTTTTACTCGATTGTGGTTCTATTGTTACTTGAACTAGTTAGGTCCTATTGTCAGTTGAACTCCATTATCATTCCACTGTTGGTTCAACTCTGTTGTGGTTCTATTATTGGTCGAACTCGATTGGAATTCTATTGTTTGAATGAACTCACTTGGGTTCCATTGTTGGTTGAACTTGGTTGCAGTTCTATTGTTGCTTGAACTCGATCGTGGTTGTAGTATTGGTTGAACACGATTATGTTTCTATTTGTAGTCTAACTCACTTATGTGCTATATATTGTTAGTTGAACTCGATTGTGGTTCTATTCTTGGTTCAACTTTATTGTGGTTCTATAGTTTAGTTGAACTCTGTTGTGCGTCTTTAAACTTGATTCTGTCGGGTCTGTGTCTTAGTTAATCTCTTTGGTATCTTTTCTAATAATTTATTTTTTATGTGTTTCAATTATCTAATAGGTTGCATTCTTAGTGAAGAAAATGAAGATAGAGATTTTTTTATATATTATTGGATATTAGGCCTGTTTTCAAACTATAGTTTTAGATAGTATATAGAGCAATAAAATATTCAATCAGCTACCTACAATAAAAAAAATTAGCAGGACGGATTCAAAACAATGTAAGAATATATAGTTTTGATTACCTTAGTCCATGTTACTGTGTCTACAATTAATTTTTTTCAGGAACTAATGTGTAATTTATTTAATTGATGTCTAATCGATTTTAATTTGTTAGTTTGTTAATTTTATTCATTTATATAGGGTGATGCACGCTAGTAATTAGTGTAAAACTTGTTAATTAAAAAAAGAACAATTGTATGCAATTGTTCTATTTTAACTTAATAAGTTTATATTAATTACTAGCATTATTTTTTAAAAAACTAAAACGATGCCAGTAACACTTTTAAGTGTGGGAAAACTATGACTTCTTGCATCTTTCAGAGTGGACATAGCGTAAAATGGCTACACATAAATTGTAGGTAATTAGTACTTACTCTGTATTTATAAGAGTGGGAAATATAGCTCCACCTGCATTTCCATCAAATGTGGAGAATATTTCCACACACTGAACTTCTCCACATTTAGCCTAAGTGTGGGCAACTGCTATTTCTATACTTCTAAGTGTGATTATTAGCAAAATTAAATATGGAGGGAAGCAGCCTTTTTTTGTAGTGCCAATATAAGCCCATAGTTCACCTAAGATAGACTTAGGTCTAACTTTAGCTTGTAAGTCAACTCCATAAGCCTAACTTAGGACCTAATCTAGGGTAACATCTGATTTCAGCCTAAACCATCAAGCCCGTCAAGCCATTGTGCCTTTCTCTTCATATTGCAAGTTATTAACTACTTCGTTCAACCCATATCCAGCATGGTTGACCACTCATAACATTTCACATCTATAAATTGTCACTTGATTGCTCAGGATATGGCAGAGTAAAAACGTATATAAGCAAAGTCCATAAATAGGGAGACTTCTATCTTGAGAAAAGTCGAAGAGAATTCCATCAGCTTGGTCAAAGTTAAAATATAAGCCAAAGTCCAATACTTCACTAATCCTAGTGGCCAGATGTAAAGAATTGCTCAACTCATGGAGATCATAGGAAAAATGCAAACTCGACTGGATAAGAGTGAGAAGAAGATGGAATTGATGGCCACTACACTCCACGCCCTTATCAAGGACACCCTAAAGGAAAATAGTGAGAGACCTGGTAACAGAGGAAGGGAAGATGATATCAGGAAGGAAGGAAAAGGGTAAAAAAACACTCCTCTTACTGATCCACAAGTGGATCGAATAGAATAACTGCTTAAGGAATCTTCCATGCTCAACAATTACTTAATTGACAATGTGAGATTGACTTCAACCCTGAAAGGGAAATTAACCCAAAAATCTCTATGTTATATATCATGTTCCATGGAACTAAAAATTCTCACCATCATATGAGACATTTTCTTAGTGTTATGACTGTGAAAGGAATTGACAGGGACATCTTATATTTCCTTGGACCTTTAACATGGATGTTAAACGAGGATGATCTTTGTAAGAAATTCCTATGCCAGTAATTCATATATAGTTAAGCTACCAATCATATTTAGGGACATGGAAATGGTCCAGCACGATTCTAACGTTCTTAACTGAGGGAGGGTAAAGGCTATCCATATGGTGGACCAATCCTCAAAGACTGACTAAGTGAGGCTATTTATTAGAAATCTTCAACCCATACACAAGCGACATCTAAAGTTCATACCATTTGAGAACTTCATAACACTAAGGAATGTTGGCATGCTCGTGGAAAAAGAGTGAGTTGGAGAAACGCCCACAAAAGCCACAAATGCTTAAAAGGGCAGCAATCAGAATAAGGATATGAAAGATAAATGCTCCACAAGTAATAAGGTGGATGCTCTAGATTCCTACACAAAATACATCCCTATTGGAACCACTCATGAAGGGCAACAACTCGCTTAGCTTCCATGCTGACATTCTAGCCATTTTAGACAACCAAAGTGAGAAGTGTGGCCCATCTATTCACATAATGAGTATAGTTAAATCAAAACCCAAGATGTCTCCACATAAAATACATTGAGTTATGTTGAATTTATAAGACATGATGTGTCATGCATTTAATCATAAAGTCATTCACTTTCTTTCCCATCATAAATACAAGTCTGAGATAGCCTTAATTTATGAATAAAATCATCTCTTCTATTGATTCTTTTGCATATTATTATATGCTTTTCCACTAGAATGCTTTCGGTCGATGACAAATCAGGGGTTGAAAAAGGAAGAAGAAAAAACAGAGGGGCCAGCTAGAAGACTTGACAAATCGAGGGACACTACTGCAAGTGCATGGTGTGTAGCATAGTTTTAATATTGTTCCCATAAAGACTAAATATAATCTATTGAGTTTTGGCCTATTATAAAAGAGGGAAATTCAATCAAATTAAACACATCAAAGGAATTGTTTTTCCTATTAAAGAGTTGGATCGTTGGACTTAAATATGCACTTTACCTAGGTTTGGATGATTCAAACGAGCATAATCAAACTAAAAATTCAATCTTTTCTTTTAAAACAAACTGAATTGCCTAAACTAATCCAATTAACATTCTTTTAAATGTCCTTGTTTTTAGCCTTGGCTATAGATTTTTTATTTCTAGGACTTCCTCTCAACAAATAACTCTCTTTCAAAAATCGTTAAATTAAGTTCTAACTTGTTTTAGCAGTGAGTTTCTTCTTTCAGTACTTCACTCAACTACCTAGTATAAGTAACCAAATCTGGCCATAAATTTACTCATAATAGTTCATTCACAAGATAGAATTCAATCATACCAATTTAGATAAAGCAGAACCACTGAAAATTAAAGATATGACATCAATACTTTCGCTAATAAGTCCCTAGATTGAGTAAAACTACTTATATATAATTGAAATTAACAACATCTAGAAAACATAAAGTTGAGTGATAGATGCTTTTGCTCTCTTTCTTCTGCAGCTAAAAAACCCTTTTTAAGCACAAACCCAGGCATCCTCAGCTATAAGATGAAGGAAGACGAAGAAGTAAGCAGTTTCAAGCTCATCACGGACAGTGGCCTTCACCATAGAGCATCCGTGGTTAGCTCTGTCTCAAAATTCTCTTGCTCTTCTTTCTTCTCCATGGGCTTCATGACTTGGGGTCATCTGTAGGGAGTCAAATCATACTCAATTGGGGTCAAAGCAAGGGTAAAAATGTCTAAAAATTTGTAAAACATAGAAAAGAACCATACCTAAGTGTAAAATGGGAATAAGAGTATAGATTATAACATGAAGTTCATAATTCTCCCTAAAAATGCAGCAAAATGACCCCAAAATAAAGTATACTCTAAGCATTTATCAAACTCCCCCATGCTTGAACTGTTGCTTGTTCCCAAGCAACTATGAAAACCAAAGCAATAATGACGAACCTCCTCTGGTAAACATAAGTAGCAACATTAATAGCCTAACTAACCTAAGAAGCTAGCAGGGCTGAGCAAAAACATTACAAAATAGAGAAGAGAAGGCAGCTTCCGAAATAAGAGCAAGTATCATCACACCAAACATTGAATCTATCACCCAAATTAACTTAAACAATCATATTGGCACGTACAATAGGTAGACTTAAAAGAGCCGGTAGACCCTCACTTTAGGAAGGAAGTGCTGTTAGATGCCTAGAATGTACTCCATTTTAGGGTCATATTGCTGTATTTCAGGGAGAATTGTGCACTTTACATTGTAATCTATACTCATTTTCCCGTTTTACACTTGGGTATCATTTTTTTCTATGTTTTGCTGGTTTCTCGACCTTTTTGCCATTTCTTTGACCTCAATTGAGTGCATTTTGACTCCCCATGGATGCCCCTAAGTTGTCATGCCCATTGAGAAGAAAGACGAGACAAGGAATGCTAAGTCAGAGGTGACCACAGACCCTTCATGGTGATAGCAACGGTCCATGGTAAGCCTGAAATTATTGCTCCTTCGTCTTCCTTCATCTTATGGCTGAGAAGGGTTGAGTTTGAGCATAAATAGGGTTATTTTCTGACTGCAAGAAAGGAGAACAAAGAAAACCAAAGCATCTTACTCTCATTTTTATCTTTAGTTTTAGGATTTTTTAATAGTTTTCTTTAGAGTTGGAAGAGGATTTGGGGTGGAAGATTGGCAATTTGGAGGCTTAGAGTTTGGGAAGCCATTGAAGACCACCATTGTTGCTAAGTTTTTCTTCCTTTCTATTTTCTTCTTGAACTTTTGTTAGATGTTGAATATTTCCATTATGTGTGAGTAGTTTTCCTTAATCTATAGACTTGTTAGCTAAAGTATTGATGTTGGATCTCTAATTTTCAGTAGTTGTACTTTATCCAATTGGTTTGATTGAACTCTATCTTGTGGATGAATTGTGTTGTGAGCAAGTTTTGGCTAGAATTGCTTGCATATACTTGATTGTTGAGTGAAGTACTGAAAGGAAAAACTTACTGTTAAAGCAACAAGCTAGAACTTAATTTGATGACTACTTGAAAAGAAGTCGTTTGTTAAGGTAAAAATAGTGGCAGTCAAGAATCCCTAACCAAGACTAAACCAAGGGTATTTGAAAGAATGTTAATTGGGTTAGTTTAGGCGATTTAGTTTGTTTTTAATGAAAAGATTGATTTGTTAAACTTGATTGCACTCCTTTGAATCACCCAATTTTGATAAAATGCATAACTATATCCAATGATCCAACTCTTTACTAGGCGAAGCAATTCCCTAGATGCCTTTAATCTGACTGAACTTTTGGTAGTTAAATAGCGACAGTAGAGACATCCAATTAAAAATTTGGTCCCTTAGCCTTTTATAATAGGTTAAACCTCGATAGACTACACTTGGTCACTATGAGATCGATACTAAAACTATACTGCAACAGCCGTGCGCTTACGGTAGTAATCAAGTTTTTGGTGCTATTGCTGGGGACGAATTTTCTCAATATTGAGTTCGCCTATTGAGATTAACTAAGTATTCTTTTCTATTTTTTTTCTTTTATTCTCTTGATTTGTGTTGGTAGCATTTCTGGTGAATTCAAACCAGAAATAGAAAGGACTTTTTGCTCTAGGAGAAAGAAGTTGAAGTTAGAAGAACAAAGAGCCAAAGCTCAAGGAGCCTATTCGACGGTGCTAGGAGGTGGGGATGATCAAAGGTTACTTCGGAATTTTGTTACCCCGTGAGTCCAGGGCATTGCCTCTAGTATCGCCTGACCCAACATCGTAGCTCACAACTTTGAGCTTAAGCTGACTCTTATCTCTATAGTAAACCAATCCCAATTTGGAGGCACCCCACTAGAAGATCCTAACTTACACCTCTCCGTGTTAGAGGTGTGCAGCGCGCTGAAGCTCCATGATGTCTTAACCAATGCTATAAGGTTGCGGTTATTTTCGTTTTGATTAAGGGACAAGGCAAGAGTGTGGCTTCATTCTTTGCCTTCGGGATGCTTCACGACATGGGATGAGCTCCCCAAAGCCTTTCTTGCGGAGTTCTTTCCTCCTAGTAAGACGGCAAGTTTGCAAAACTAGATCACTACTTTCGTTCAAAGGGAGGACGAATCATTATATAAAGCCTGAGAGCATTTCAAGGACCTATTGAGGCTATGTCCACATCATGACCTTCAACGGTGGATGTTAGCACAATCTTTCTATAATTGAGTCCCCCAACTAGTAGGAGGAACACTATTGAGCAAAACTGAAGATGAGGCTTACAATCTTATCGAAGAGAAGGCACTGAATAACTACCAATGGTCTAATGAGATAAGCGAACCCAAGAGGATTAGGGGTAAGTTGGAACTTGATGTTATTTTTATGCTTTTAACTAAGGTAGATTCCATATCTTAAAAGCTAGAAAGCTTAAATGTTAATTCCATAGGTTCAAGTACCGCTTCCCCATCATGCGAGATTTATGGGTCAATTAATTATTTAACTGTCAATTGTCAAGTCTTGGGTCCATTTGCTCCAGATGCTGGTGAATCAGTTAACTATGTAAACAATTGCAATCCTAGACCGACCAATGATCCATTCTCAAATACTTATAATCCTGGTTGGATGAATCACCCAATTTCTCCTATAGGTTTAGTGGCCCTCATATGCCTCAAATGAATTTTATACCACCTCCTGGATTTCAAAGACCTCGACAAACTCCTCAAAAATATAACATAGAAACCATGATAGAGAATATGCTTTTTGCGCAGGAAAAACAAGATGAGTATATTAAGTAATTAGCCTCTAAGGTTGATATGCTTACTACTCATCCTAAGATGTTAGAAGCTCAAATTGCTCAATATGTAACTTCTTTATGTACACCCCCGGTAGACTTCCTACTAGGCCTGAGGCTAATCCCTGTGAGCAATGTAACTATGCTACCTTGAAAGGTGGGGTAGAGGAGTCTATGGGTATAGAACTTGAGGAAGGTGGAGAAGTGCACACAGCCATAGGTGAGGGGAAAAAAGCTGAATTTGAGACCCTGCCCTTTAGAAGGAGGAGTAATGTAGTGGTACCTGAAGACTTTCCCCCTAAACTAAAAAACCTAGGTAGCTTCTCCATTCCTTATATGGTCTCCTGAGTGAAGATTGATCGGGCTTTGTGTGATCTTAGTGTAAGTGTTAGTCTTATGCCCTATCCCATTTTTAGAAGCTTGGTTTAGGAGAGTTACAACTAACGCCTATTTTACTTTAATTTTTAAATGGTTCCACGAAGTGCCCTTCAGGTATTCTAGAGAATGCTATCGTTAAGATATGTGACTTTTATATGCTTGATAAATTTATCATCCTAGATATGGCTGTCGATGCATACGCCTAGATTATTCTAGAGTGACCCTTCTTGGCCACTTCAAATTCCAATGCTGATGTGAAGGGGGGATGTTTGACATTTGATGTAGGGGTTGTGTTGAATTTGTCTTGTTTAAAACTAGAATATCCCCTCCCTTTCATCTGCTTTAGAAGAAGATTTAGATTTTTATGAGATTGGCTCATTTAATGATTAGGGGATAATGACCCTTTTGCATTTGAATATATTACATCTAAAGAGCTCAGCCTAGATTTTGCTAGGGTGGAGTTCAATTTGCCTAGGCCACCTAGCATTATCAAGGATGAGACTTATGCTACTAATGAGGTGTCTATGAGTGATTATTACAAGTTGGCTCAAATAGTACAGTCCATGTCTCAAATTGATGATATCAAACATGACTTTGACCTTGGATTCGAATTTAGAAGTGGCCCGTCTAATAGAGCCCACTATAAATTCATTTTGTATTTGGATGGAGTTAAATGGAGTCATTTGGTGGCAAAGAAGGACCTCTATCCCGAACTTTTGTAGTGGTACCTTCTGGTGAAGGATTTTAATTTCAAGGTCTGCGATAAAGGCAAATTAGAAAATGTGGGTAACCCTATTAACAAGTCTATTGTTCATCTCCTTTTTGATCCTGAGTCCTCCCAGAAAGGATGGTCATGCTCTCGACCCTAAAAGAGTGCTTCTTGGGAGGTAACCCAAGTTGTTTTTCATTTTTTAATTTTTCTTTTCTTTGATTGTATATATTGTTTTATTTTTGCTTGAAAAAAAGAAGGAAAAAAACAAAGAGAGAAAGCATAAAAAAGAAAGGGGGGAAAAAAGCAAAAGCATAAAAAGAAGGAATCAAAAACAAAGGGAGCAAAGAGACGTTAAGAAAACTGAGCTCTCCAAGAACCCTCCTGTCTCCAATTAGGTCCATGGAGAAGCAGCTAGGAAAACTGAAGAAAATATGGAGATAGAGCTCACCACAGACCATCCATGGTGGACCTATGGTCCGTGGGGAGACGCACCACCCTTAGTTAAGGGTTTTGGACGCCCTTTTGATCGAGTACTCATTCATCTTTCTCATTTCTTTGTCCCTTCTCTCTCTAAAACCATCAAAACCACCATCACTAAAACCTTCAATTTTTCATCATTTTTTTCTCAAAGTTCTCTCATTTCTTCTCATTTTCTTCACTTTTTTCACTAAATATTCTAAAATTTTCTCATTTCTTGCTTTCTTTCTCTCACATTCTACCCATCTTCATACCTAAAGTTTCAACAACTCTAATTAAACCTACATTCTTCCAAATTCTCTCTTTTTCTTTCAAATTTCTTCCTACTTCACCTTCTTTTTCTCAATTTTGCATTTTTATTTTTCTTTTCAATTTTTTACTTAATTAGATTTTAACTTTTCACCTATCCATGTCACCATTTCAATGGCACCCAAAAAAAAGGCAAGAACCACCAAAGAGGTGGGAACATCTATCAAGCACCTCAAAGAGCATTCTGAACTTCCCAAACCTCAACGAATGCGCAAAACCAAGGCAATATCCCAAACCCTCTTGGTTTAGCACATCCCGAGCATATCACTAGATATACTAATTTCAGTAGTAAGTTAGTTGTTGCTACTCGTTATTGTGATGAGGATTTGTTAGCTAGTTGGGTTTATTGGATGATATCCATTGGTTGTTTGCTAAGGGAGGTATGGGGCAATTCTGAGGGACTAGAGACTACACTTGTTGTGATCTCACCCTTGAATGTTTTAGTACATTGCATGTGGAGGTCATGAGTGAGCCTTGATGTCAAGAACGATACATTTTCTTCTATCTAGATAGGGAGTTTTATGAACTAAACTTAAGTGCCTTTAATAGCATATTCGGTTTTCCACCAAGTATGGACTTACCCTATCACCATGTCCCTAAAGAATTTAACCTGAATGCAATTTTGGCATGAACTTTCTGGGGATCATAGGTATGATACAATCAACTCTAATGGCACTATAATTAGAAACTCTTATGTTCGAGTAGCAAAACGATTGCTTGCCTGTGGTTTTTTTGCGAGGGAAGATAGTTTAAATGTGCCTCACCTATCTGAATTATATTTCTTATACAGCATGCTCCAAGGTGATCGACATGACCTGGGTTCATCCTTTGTTAATCAGTTACATAATGCAGCCACTAGTACTGCACAGAGGATTGTTATTGGGGGCCTTATTACCCCCATTGATAGTTTGGTAGAGGTAGAACTGAACCCCAATGATCGATTTCTCGGTTCCGAGCAGTTAAACTTAACTGCTTTTGAAAAAATGAAATTTTATAAGGTAGAGGTTGGGCGTATTTGTTAGATTTACCCTAAGAACTATCTTATGCCTCTACCTAATGTTGAAAGAACCATTCTCTTGAACCGGGTCAATATATACTTTTTGTCGGGTGATAAAGCGTTGGCAAAACCTGCACCACCTTCTCCCCTGCCTTACCTTAGGGTATCTAGTTCATTCCAACCACCCTCTTCCTCTGATTATGCTGGTTTGCATGCTACCCTACAGTCAATTCAAGAGGAGTAAGCATCCCTCCGGGCTTACACTTAAACTGAACCTACCGTGCTCCGCGACTTTGTCTAGGAGTGGCATGATGAACTTCATGGGATGATTGCTTCCCAAAACCTATACTTCCAAGACTTTAGGGCCTATTTAGAGACTTAGTGACTGGCATATTTCTCATTCCCACCCCCTTCCTATCCCCCTCCTTCTCCTTTTTAGTTCTTCTTTTTCTTCCCCATTGATTAATATGTCCTTGCATTAAGGGTAATGCTTTGTCTAAGTTTGGGGGAGTTATGTGAGCATATGTATTCATGATGTGGATGTGCAAGTAGTTTGAATTTTTGGTGTCATACTTAGTAGTCGTTTGCATTTTTAGTTTATTGTTTCATTTTTCTTTCTATTTTTAGGTTCATTTTCTTAGGTTTAGCTTTGTTTTAGCATATTCAATTTTTAGTTGCATTTCAGTTTTTCAAAAGGGAAAAAAAAAAGCAAAAAATAGCCAAAAAAAAGAAAACAACAAAAGAGAAAAAGCAATAAAATCCTCCGATGATGAGTCTTCGACTAAGTAGCTTTCTTTGGCATATTTTGACCCTTTTTGTTATGCCCATTTACGAATAAATGTTTGATTATATGCTTTCGAAATATGCTTCATGTTTTGTCTATCATGTTGGCTACAAGTTGATTGCTTTACGAATCTTTGCATGAATGTCTGGCATATATAATCTAATGAGCTAATTGAGCTTTGGTAGTTGTCCTGTGGGACTTTGAGCCTTATTTGGACTAATTCATTATTTTAGTCTCATATTCTTTTTCATGTGTGTCTCTTCCTTGATTTCAAATCCCTAGAACTTACTTTGACTCTTGTTCAAGATCACATTTAGCATGCATGTTTAGGTAATATGATTGAGGTATTATTTGAATTTTTGAGCTACATTAACCAAATAGCCACCCTTTTTATGATTTATCCCTTGCTATCCCCATTGAGCTTTGAGCTTTTTCCTCTCTTAATACATACCTATAATATTGAACCTTGGCCAAATGCATATCTTGCTTTCTTAACTAAGACTGTAGAGTTCCATCAGCGATTAGGAGTATTTTGTGGGTAATAATGGCATTGTTGTTGGGTGTGGTTTGTTTGAATGCAACGAGCGATTAATGTGATATATTCCTTCGAGTTATTTTGGGTTGAATTTTACGAATTGTTATCAAAAGAGTTGAAAAGCGCATAGTTTCTCTTGCCATAATCCTTCTCTTATCCAAAAAGAAAAAAAGAAAGAAAAGTTTAAAAATCAAAAGAGAATCACATAATTAAAAGCAAAAAACAAAAAGAAGGACAAAAAATGCTGAGAAGCAAAAATAATGCAAGGATTTGGTTTCTTTTTTATTATGCTTCAACACTTTTTCACATACTCGATGCACTCGGGGGTTACTTTGTGTATTTGGAATATATTGGTGTTTGGTGTGAGGAATATTTTTTGTGAAAGTTGGGTGAAGATGATTCATACTCATAGTCTTTGGCTTTGAGCTGCACAAATCCCAACATATTCTTTCGCCTCTTACCTTTACCCATAGCACCGTTACAACCCTATCAAAGTCCTTATGATTGTTTAGCATGCGTTGCTTTTTTGTGGCGGCGAATTTAAGAGTCTTGGCAAGCTTCTAGTTTTTAACCACATGAGTGATAAGTGCTTTATTCCTAAGGTAAGGGTCTACCGATCTTTTTAGCTCTCCCTAATGCATATGTCGATATGATTATTTAAGCTGATTTGAGTGATTTATTCAATGTTTCATGTGATGATAATTGTTCTATTTTGAAAACTTCATTCCCTCATCTATTTTGTAACATCTTTCAACACTTTTGGGCTAGCTTCTTGGGTTGATAGGCTATTGATGTTTCTACTTATATTTACCTGAGGAGATATTTCATTTTTAGTTTTGGTTTTTATGATTACTTAAGGACAAGCAATTGTTTAAGCATGGAAAGTTTGGCAGATGCCTAAAATGCACTCCACATTAGGGTCATTTTGCTGCATTTTTAAGGAGAATTAGGTACTTTATGTTATAATATATACTCTAATTGTTGTGTTTAGGTTTTCTATGTGATGAATTAGAAGTTTTCCTTCTTCTCAATTACCTATAGCTATAGCTAATTGCTTGGCTTTGTCACTTAGCTATAGTTTATGAGTGAGATTTAACAATATGCATTTTAGAATCAATTTCTTAGACTTTAGAATCAACATTTTACACAACAGAAGTCAAGGTGCTAAGAGAAGAAATTACCTTATCTATAATAGAGCTCCTAGGTAGAGCTTGATGAGAGGGAGGAGGAGCATATCTTTGATTTTTTGAAACCAGATAGGTCTACTATATTGGGCTTGAGGATTCTTACCGTTTTGAGACCTCCATTAAAAATTAGGATGATTCCTGCAACCATGATTATAAGTATTCGATTAGGGATGATTGATTGGAGGAAATCCTTGAGTAGCATTCACTTGTTCAATCATACAGTAAGACTTACCAACACAAGGACATTCAACAGAAGCATGCATGCATGGGACTAGCATAAATTGAACACACATCTTGCATAGAAGGGTCACTAGACACTTTGTTCCTGGACAACAATTGATTAAATTTCTTAGTTAAAGCTTCAACTATACTAGAAAGGTCCATTGAATATGAAACCTCTTAAATCCGTCCTTTACTTCCCAATTTCCTAGGCAAATCAGAATATAAAGTAGGCATGCGAGTGTGAATTTTCACTTAAATGTTCAAATAATTCTCAATCTTCTTCAGGAGTTTTATACAAGAAACTACTACCACAAGATGTATCAACCATTTGCCTATTATACTCATCTAAGTCATAATGAAAACTTTGGAGAAGTTACCACATAAGGACCTCATGGTGAGGATAACTTCGCAAGAACTCTTTAAATCTTTCCTAACTTTCATGCAATTGCTCTTTTTTACTTTGTGATAAAGTGGTTATAGCATGCCTCAAGGCAGTTAGTTTACCAATAGAGAAAAACTTTTTTTAGAATTGCTTCTGCATTTCATCCCAAGCGGTGAAAATTTTCTCAGTATCGAACCAAGCTTTAGCTTTGTCTTGCAAAGAGAAAGGAAGATGACGCAAACAAAGAGCATCACTAGAGACATACAAGAAGACAGTAGAACGTATCTCTAAAAATGCATCAACATGCTTGAAAAGATTTTCATACTCTACCCCATAAAAAGACGGAACCATTTCGATGAAAGAATGCTTAATCTTAAATAACTCCATAGCAATGGACATATGGGTACTTGTAGGTGAGTTATAAGTAGTGGGAGTTAAATACTCTTTACATTACCTAGGTGGGGTTGTTCTTCAGCCATCTTTTTCTTAGATTCACTTTCCTTAGCTCTTATCCTACTAAGAGAACATTCAATTTCAATACTATATTCTTCAAGATTTAAGAATAAAAAATATGTTTCATGCATATACTCACAAACAATCAAGAGAATAGTAAGAAATCACCACCACAATAACCCCTAAATGAAATAAGAAGAAAAGAAAAAAAAAATAATTTTAAAAAGAATGATCCAATGGAAGGGGAAAAATGAAAAATAAAATAAAATAAAAGTGAACAAATGAAACAAAAGGAGGGGAATTGTTAGATTAAATAAAATACACAAAATAACGCAAATGAAATAGCTAGATTGGATTAGGAGGGAATGGAAAATGAAATAATGAAAAAAATAAAAATAAAAAGGATGGCCGTTGAGAATAAAGAAAAGAAATAAAATTGTCAGATTAATACGGAATAGGAGGAAAATAAAGATAAATAGATAAAAAGAATAAAAGGAAGACGAAATTCAAAAATCACTACTCGTTCCCCGGCAATTGCGTCCAAAAACTTTATGTGGATTTCATGTTTAGTTTAAAAGTCATTTTTACATGCAACTGCACAAGATCAATTGTAGACTAACGGGTATACGGTGTCTATCCCATGAGAAACGATAGCAATTTTAAATTTAACTTTGTCAATTATAAAGAATAATTCAAGTGAGCAGTTCAACTATCAATATGAATTAAACAAAGAAAAGAAAACAAACGAGTCAAGAAAACAGAGACAAATCAAATAAAAGAAAGATCTAGGATTTTGGATTTCAAAAATGACACAAATAGTTAAATACTAACTCAAATGGGGTTTAATTAGTCTCTTGTTCTACCTAAGCTACAAGCATTAGGCCATAAATTAAACAGATGAATTAATATTATCAAATGATATTTTTTATCTAGTAGTTAGCATGAGTCATTCTTTTGAGACATAACTCATGTAATTTCTCACATAAATTATTTAGTTTTGACAAATATAATTTTAAACCCAATTGCATAACATTATATTAGCCTACAAGGTCTAATATTCATTTGCGAAAGCAAATTAACCTATTGTGATCAACATGAATGAACAATAGTGTTCAGATGCATAAATAGGTTAGTTTCAAATATAAACTCAAAATTATGCAACATAAGAGATAAAAATAACCCCAAGAAAAATTAGTAATCAATACTATTAATCAAGGCCATCCTAATCCTAGAAGAGCAACTTAGCCAGCCATAGCGAAAACACCATTGAAGTTGGTGTAGCCATACTCTTAATATTGGTATGTTTTACTTTCCATGTCCAAACTTTGGTCCTTAATTACAAAACTAATTAACACAAAGTCTTAAATTTAAATCACAAATGAGATGAGAAGAGAAGAGAAAAATAGCTAACAAAGTTATTTTCTTCTACACCCCTCAACCAAATGATTTTATCTTACAAAAGACTGTCTCAAAATATTGAAAGATGGATAGTGGAAAAGTGCTTGGATGAGTGCATGAATGAATGACTATTAGTCCAACCTTAACCCATTTTATAGAGGAAATTCCACATCTCTTAGTTCCCAAAAATTAATGAAAAATTAATTTCAATTAAATTTTTGGCTGTTATATTGCATGCAAAAGGGATAGTCTTTTGCTAAAAATCAATATTGATTAATTAGCCTTAGTAAGGTTAACAATGAAAATCAGGCACATGATAAAACCAGAGTTGCTGAGAGTTGGGAACTTACTGCTATTGGTGAACTAAGGTCTACATAACTAGCCCAAACATGAGGAGAAAGAGAGAGGAGGGAGAGTGAGGAGCGGGCATTGCATGGAAGGTTCAGACTAGGCCGAGTGGTAGAGCTAGAAAACGGGTCGGGTCGGGTCAACCCATTTAATAAACAGGTCAATTTCATGTCGGTATTAAAAATAACCTAGATTCGCTTTAGATTGAAAAATAACATGTTTTCATGCTAAAAAGTCTAAATGTGTCGACTTCGGGTCGAAATCGGTTCAATTCGGGTCGGGTTCGGGTTTTTCTCAGTATCTTCGGGTCGGGTTCGTGTCGTGTTATCGTGTCGGGTTAGACATTCCCAACTCTACCGAGTGGGGAGCTGACTAGGAGGCTGCTGAGAGATTGTGTGAGGAAGATAAGGTGGCAGATTCGGCACAAGATGGGTCGTGAACTACTGGCCCATTCAAAGGGAGTAAGAAGAGAGAAGTGAGTGTGGGTGATAAGTGATGGCGATGGGTCGTGATCTTGTACAAAAGACCAGGCCCAACCAAGTGATGAAGAGAGAGACATGAAAGACAGATGGGGTATGCATTGGGGTGCAGACTTGGCTGATGAGCCACGGACTACTTAATTAAGTAGGCCCAAACGAAAGTGAAGAGGGAGCTGAGGCTGTTTGGCTAGGTTGCGTATGAGCACTAGGTTACAGAGAAGAACACAGGCCCATGGTGAGAGAATAAGAGGGAGTCGGCTCCTGTTGGCTGATGGGCCACACAACTAGGCCTAGGCGGAGGGAGGAATGAGATAATGGGGCTGGGTTGGATGCTAGGTGCTTCGGTTGACCCGCGATACTCAGGCCCACATGGATGAGGCAAAGAAGGGAGTTAGGATTGGGTTGGACAAGCTAGGGCGCGACTCGACTTCGGCAGCGAGGCCCACATGGCTAGACTTATTCTTTTTCTTTTTTTTTATTAGCTGTTGGGTCAGGCTTTTGAGCATCCACACTTAGGAGCTTGGACAACACTGAATCCACTTGATCAATTTCGTACCCAAATTCATTTATTTCATTTCCAATTAAAAATCATACAAAATATGCATTAGTTACTCTTAAAAATATATTTCAAAGACTTAATAGTAGGTAAAATGAAGGGTAAAATTTCATATAAATATGAATTATCACTCGTCAAACAGGAATCATAATATCCCATCAACTACATTTACCATAGAATAGGGGCACTAAATATAGTCTTCTACCTCTCTACTAATGTAGTAAAAGATCATATTTGCTAAGGAAGAAAAGATAAGTAGTAGTCAAGCTTAATAGTCCCTTAGTCAACAAATAAATAAATTATAGTTAAGAATGATAATTAAAAAAATTTTGATTTTCAATCCTTAAAAGTTTACAGTCCAGGTTCTCCCTAATTTTAGTGTAGCTCTTATTCCCATACTAATGAGGCATCCTATGTAATTTTTGATTTTTTTTTGGGCCTTCACACTTTCCATAAATAAAACAAGAAAAATAATAAATAATTTATAAATCCATATGATTAAGAATATTGTTTTACAATATCACATCTTTTACCTGAAATTAAGGACTATTCCATAGATGGTATAAGTGGTTCCCATCATTTCTATGTACATGTCGACACGTGTTGACTCCTTTAATGTCTTAAATGCCTTCTTCTTTTTCATAGTCAAAATAGTTTGCCTTTAATTTATGCCTGTTATATCTCTATAGGTGGCTCATGCAGCTCATTATATGTTCCTTTCTCATATCGAGGAAATCAAATATGAACTTTTCCTAAAAGATCAATCAAGAATATGAGCAAGACTAAATATCATTTATTTTTTTCCTCTGTAATACAAATAATAAGCCATAATTCACATGTAAGCAAAGTATGGGAAGTGTTTTCAAATAATAACTTACCATACATACTCTTTTGGTAAATTGCTAATTTCCTTCCACAATTTCACTTGTAAAGGACAATAAGTATGGTTTCTAATAGTTTGATCCAAAAAGAATGTAAATTCAGTAGCATTATCCCCAATAGGATGACAGCCATTGTTGAATTCCTTCCAAGTTTTCCCCTGGTGCTAGATCAATGATCTTTTAATAATATACCACACTTGCAGACCTTTTTTTCTTTCCATCTAGTTTGGGGAAAGGGGCCACACATGACCCACCATTTTCAATTGTTTACAAATTATTACTAATGATAATAAAAACATTACAACAAAAATAAGTGAGGTGACTATGTACTAGAATTAGAAGCATTATTTTGCATATTTGTAGAGATTGGTTCTTGTTCACTTTCTACTTTATGAGTTTCCTCTTCTTGATTTTGTTGATTTGGCTCAGAAAAAGGCATCAAACTTAGCTACTATGTAGCCTACATTTCACCTTGAGCACTACAAATATTAATATGTTTCCTCCCTTATAAACACATATCAATCATGCGTCCACTTTTCCCTCCCCTTATCACATCCATGTTTTACCTATTCATCATACAACCAATAGTAGTTAGGTCCATTATTTTTAAAGACACATCAAAATCTATCAAAATGAAGAATTAGCCTCATTATCATCAATACAACCATTAGTTTATCTTAGTCAACATCACCATTAACATCACTTTTGATAATAATATGATCCAAAGTAATGTCATCATTTTCAGCATCATCATCATCAAACCAATCATTATTTTTGTATTTTCACCAAAGACCACCCTAGGTTGATTCTCTTCATTAGCCTTGATAAAAATTGCATCAACATTGTATCTATTTTCAAATATCAATTCATTACAATGGCTATTATTCAACGATCTATTAGTTGAGGTTCTTATTCCCTCATATTGAAAAGGCTCTTTATCTTCTTGGGGGTTTTCTGCAATTGATCCTTGATCCAATGATATTTCATAATGGTGTCAAGGTTAAGTATTAACAACTACAAGCCAATTAGGATCGTATTCATCTCGGACATAGAATACTTGTCTTGCTCGAGACCCAAGAACATATGTCTCTTCAGTTTTTAGGTTAAAGTGAGTATTCACCCTTACATAACCATGCTTATCCATCTTTGATTTTTTATCCCTTTTAACAATATCCCACTAACCATAGTTGAATAAAACCACTTGCTTTTCTCCTAAGTGCTATACTAAATTAATTTCCTTTAGAACTCTGTTTTACTGCAAATCTCTAGAATTTGTTTCTCCTTTCACCACAACTCGACTATTTTGTTTTTCCTTTTCTCCTTTACCACATGAATTCTGAAACCTTTTACCAAATACCCCTTAAATCATTGAACACCTCTTAGTAGGCCTAATAAAAAGGACATCAAATCTTAAGCCACTTGTTCACTGCTTTGGTCAGGGCTTGCAATAACCTATTTTATAAGCAAGAAAGATAGTTATATATTATGGACTAAAAGAGTGCCAAATGTTGAAAGTAAATAAAATTTACGTACCCTATCAATAAGTCATGTTGTAAACATTCTTGTCCTCATTTATTTCTTTATATTCACTGTAAACTCTTTGTCAGTTAAATATTCATATGTATCAGCAAACAAATGGATATCGGAAGGCTTAAATATTATTAACTGCAGTATTCAGGCAAGGATTACGGCATTCATTTATAGAATGCAAGCTAAGCCTTAACTGAATAAAAATTAAAAATAGGGTTCAAAGGAACCCAAGAGTGAACTTTGAGCATAGATAAGAACTAATCTCAATCTTGGATATAGATTTCACCACCAGGAAAGGGATCAGGGCGCTTAATCATTCTTTAGATATAGGAACACCACCAAAGGATGGATTAAGAATCTCTAGATCACCACCTTACTCGGCCTTGTTAAGGACAAGCCAGATAAGTGTTTAGGGGATTAAAGGAGCAATGCTCGGACTTCTATTCATTGTTAAAATTTGATTACAAAGAATGAACAAGTAAGCATAAATACAAGCTGCTCCCTTGTTTCGTAGGTAACTAAGAGTTTCCTTATAGCTTAGGAAATCTGTTAATCACGTTTAAACTAATCTGAATACAAAAGCAAGATTAACCTTAGCTAATTACAAATAATGAGCTTTGAAAAACACAATGCTTAGAAGCTAAACTTAACCCTAAACATGGTGATTAGCTCTTAAGTGACTCACTTTCACATGGGAGAGAGAAAAATGACTGCTAAGATAGGCCGCTTTTCTTTCATCCAATCAGCATTCTCTAAGATCATTATCTGCCCTCCTAGTGGCCAAGTTGCCTTCCAAAGTTGTAATGAGCTCCATGATGATGTTCTTGGCTCCTTAGGCTAGCAATAAAGCAAGGAGGTAGGTTACCAAAGCTTCTCTTGGAAGGCAAAAGCAAGGCAAAGTCAAAACAATCAAATCGCCTGGATTGGCGCCAACTTTGAGTAGCTTGGTTGCATGACTTAAACTTGATTTCAATTTGTGGATGTCTTAATTTGAATGTTAATAATCAGCCCAAGTAAAAAAATCAACCCTAAATAAGGTTTACGGAAGGGAACCAAGTGGAAACTCAAAATAGGTCAGCTTGGAACTAAGACTACAATGGTTGATTTGTGGCTGCCAAAACTCCATGAAACACTTAAGTTAACTTGAATTACTCTTCGTGGATGAATATGTGAGGATGTTAGGTAACACCCTAAGCAAAATAATGGTTCTTAACCCCATGGAGGTTTAGGAAATCAAATGAACAAAACCGGGCTTGTGTAGAGATTCAAATCCAGGTAGTTCTGGAATTTGCCTTAGTAAAGTTTGGATCAGGGCTGGAGCTTGGTGCTGGTACCTGGATTCCCCTAATTAGTTTCAAGGCCCAAATTATGTTTCTTGGATGGACCTCCATCATCCTCGCCTTGCTGAAGAGAATTTACCATCAAATTCGTAAGGTGATCATCCCCCAGGTAAGGATTCAAATTTGCCACAATGAATGTGGTTGAAGCACCATAGTCCCCGAGTAAATTAACCTTGTATGCATTATCATTTACTCTTTCTAGCACCTTAAAAGGACCATCAGCCCTTGGCATGAGCTTGAATTTGCATTTTGAAGGAAAACACTCTTTTCGTAAATGGATCCAAACTAGATCTCTAGGCTGGAGCACCACTCTCTTCTTCTGTTTGTTTGCTTAAACTAGATCTCTAGGGAGTTCCCAAAGTTCTTTTTGCCACATCGGTCTAGTCATCAATTTGGGGTTGGCAAGTGGTACTGTACTTGAGTTTGGTAACCATTTTCTTCCACAAGGTGATCCAGAAGTGGCTAAGAAACATTGTATCACAGTCAGAAACAATGGACCTTGGGATACTATGTAATCTCATCACCTCTTTAAAGTACAGCTCGGTAATGTGAGTAGCATCATTAGTTTTGTTGCAAGCTATAAAATGATCGATCTTGAAATCCTATCCACCACTACAAAAATAGAATCTTTGTTCCTCTGAGTTTTATGCAAGCCAATGATAAAATCTATGCTTACATCAGCCCAAGGGAGGGAGGGAATTGGAAAAGGTGTGTATAAACTGTGAGGTAGCGAGTGACTCTTAGCCACTTGACAAGTAGCACACCTTCTCAAGATGTCTTAAACATCCTTTCTCATTCCTGGCTAGAAATAATGCTCCCTTAGCATGGCAAGGGTCTAGTTCTCTTCATAACATCTTGCCATGGAATTGTCATGAATCTCTCTAATTAACAGCTCATGGGTGCCACATTTTGAATACATAATCAAGTACCCTTGAACAGGTACTCCTCTTGCACCAGAAAGTCACCTTTGGGGTGCTTTTAACAAGATGAATAAAGCTCCCCAAAGTCTTCATCATTAGAATAAAGGGACATAAGGTGCTCAAATCCTAGAATGCAAGAATCAAGTTGAAACAATAACAAGTGTCTTCTTGATAAGGCATCAGCTCCTTGGTTTAGCTTCCTGGACTTATGCTTCATTGTAAAGTGTAATCATTGTGATATTCCACCCATTTAGCACGTCTTGAGTTAAATTTGTGCTGCCCTTGATTGTACTTTAATGCCTTATGATCGGAATGCAAAATGAACTCAATAGCCATTAGATAATGGCTGTAATGCTCTAAATTCCATACAATAGTATAGAATTCTTCGTCACAAGTAGAGTACTTCCTTCTTGAGTCTCATAATTTTTTCACTAAAGAAGGCTAGGGGCCTTCCTTCTTAGGTAAGGACTCCACCAATACCAACCCCAGAAGCATCATATTCAATCTCAAAAACTTTGTTAAAGCATGGGAAAGCTAACACTAGGGCTTGTGTAAGCTGAACTTTGACCTTTTCAAAGGATGAATGGGCTTTAGGGTTCCATTTGAAGGATGGCCCTTGATTACGTTAATCATAGGGGCCATGATAGTGCTAGCATTTCTAATGAGCCCTCTATAGAATGAGGCAAGTCCCTGGAAACTTCAAACATCATGTATGCTCTTTGGAATGGCCAAGCTTAAATGGCCGCTACATTGCTTTCATCTACCATGATCCCTTAGATAATCACAATATACCCCAAAAGGTCACCTCATTTCTAAAGAAGATGCACTTCTTAAAGTTTTCATAAAGCTTCATTCTCTCAAGGACCACCATGACCTGAGTTACATGATCAAGGTACTCCTCTTATGTCTTGTTGTAAATCAGCATGTGATCGAGGTAAACCACAACAGACTTACCAATGATAGGCTTAAGCACTTGGTTCATAAGCCTTATAAAGGCACTTAGTGAATTTGACAAACTGTATGGTATGACTAGCCACTCATATAAACTTTCCTTTGCCTCAAAAGCTATTTTCTGCTCATCTTCCTCTCTAATTTGAATTTCATAGTATCCACTCCTTAAATCCACCTTGGAAAATACTTTGGAACCATGTAATTCATCTAGCGCATCCTCAAGCCATGGTATAGGATGCCTGTACTTGTGGTGATCTTATTGATTGCTCGGCTACCCACACAAATTCTCATGTTGCCATCTTTTTAAGGGACCAAAAGAGTTGGGACAGCACAAGGACTATGTGACTATTTGAATAACCCCTTGAAATCAATCTTCTACTTACCTTTGGATCACTATGGTCTCCTTGGGCTTCATTCTGTAAGCTAGTTAATATGGTAGTATGGCCACGGGAATTAGGTCCATGTGATGCTGGATGACTCTTTTGGGGGATAGGTCCGAGGGTATGTCTCTAGGGAAAACATGTTTAAACTGTTCCAGAAGTGAATGGCTGAGGGATGGCTTAGGGAAGAACTCTCGAACTCATCTTCCACAGTGAGAATCCACTCCTTAAAAGCTCTAAATGCATGGTAAGAAGCTCTAAGTAATGGCTTGCTATAAGTGAGAAACAAGGCCAATTGTTCTTGGCTTTTTCTTTTTTTTTTGTTTTTATGGAACCGGGATGGGCTTAAAGGGGCAAAGTTAATCTTCTTTCCATCTTTGGATAAGGTATAAGCGTTTAGGTAACTATCATACATTACCTTATTATCAAAAAGCCATGACCTTCCTAACAGAATGTGACAAGCATCCATAGGAATAACATCACACCAAAGCTCATCTTGATAGTCTTGCCAATGGTAAAGGAAATCAAGCATCTAGAGTTAACTTGTAATCCGTTACCTTGATTGAGTCACTGGATGTTATAGGGGTGAGGGTGAGCTGAGGCATAGAGATTAAGTTTCGGCACTATGCTAAGAGAAACCACATTAGCACAGCTCTCACCATCAATGATCATTGAGCAAACTTTACCATGGACAGTTCACCAAGAGTAAAAGATGTTCTCTTGTTATTCTTCCTTGGTTTTAAGTCCACTCAAGGTGCACCCTAGGACTACCATTTCACCTTCATTAGCCTCCTCCGTAACTTCCTCTTTGTCCTCCTCTTGATCCTCCATTAAGTACACATCATTTTCCTCCTCATTCTCCTCCTCCTTTACTGCCTCCCACTAGGCCAAGTGATTATCTTTCTATTTAGGAAATCCAAGGCAACGTGACCAACTCCTTGGCACTTAAACACATTTTAGTGCTCATGGGGCTAGGATTAGTTCTATTTTGTGGGGCTAGGGTTTTTGGTGGAGCTTAGGGTTTTTGTGAGGTGGAAAGGGAAATAGCCATGGGCTTAGGCGGCGGACATGAGCGCCCCTTATTAAAGGGATGGCTCTTGGGTGGAGGTTTAGGAAAGTCGCTTTTATAGGTTCTGGTCTTTCTTTGTTGTTAGACTTTGTGAGCTAAGACACAAACTTCATCAAAAGTTTAATATTGTTGTATTCAACAACATTGGCGTACCTAGGATCAAGTCTTCCTAAGTATGTCACAATAGTCTGATCTTCAGCCTCTTGTAAATCACATTTAATCACAAGTTTATTAAACTCCCTATTATACTGCTCTACAGTCATGGTGCCTTGTGTCAGATTATGTAGTTGGGAGTAACTATCTTGAAGGAAAAAAGGGGACAGAAAATGGGATTTAAGCTTAGACTTCATTTTATCCTAAGTTTTGGTTGTTTCTTTTCTTTGTCTAACTCTTTTAGCCAATATGCTAGCCTACCAAAGAGATGCGTACTTCCAAAGCTTGAAAGCAACAAGTTTTACCTTCCTTTCTTCTAGGATATACTTGAAATCAAAGATTCTTTCTATGGTGTGCGTCCATTCCAAGAAATCATCCAGGTTTGACTTGACTTTAAACTCAGGATGTCAACTTTAAAGTCATTAAATTTGGACTAAGGTCTTCTTTCCCTTCTTCTTGGTCTTCTTAGAGGCTCTTCATCACTAAAAGAAATGAAAAAATGACTATCTCTTTCACTTTCTCCTTCTTGAGCAAAACCGGGTGTGTTGGGAGAGTTAGTAATGTCTTTCCTATTCTATTTCACTTAATCACCAAGCTGGTGTTTCAAATATGCATTTTGGTTCCTTAATTCTTCATTATAGGTCGTCTCAGCCTCATACTTCTTCATGAGAGCTTCAAACATTTCTTATAAAGTCATGCTAGCATTCATGACGGAAGTTAGGATCAAACTTGTGAGAATGTGTTTGGATTGTGTTTAGGGGTAGGGGAAGTGTGTTTAGGCAGAGGTTCAAGGCCAAGAAGAAACTCCGGTCTGATACCAAACATGATATATTCAGGCAAGGATTAACACATTCATCAAGGGAATGCAAGCTACACCTAAACTGAATGCAAACTGAAAACGGGATTCAAATGAACCTAAGAGTGAACTTTGAGGATACATAAGAACTAATCTCGATCTTGGACACAGATTTCACCACCAAGAAAGGGATTAGGGCCTTAATCGTCCTTTATATACAAGAACACCACTAAAGGATGGATGAAGACTCCCTAGATCACCACCTTACTCAGCATTTATAAGGACAAGCTAGATAAGTGTTTAGGGGATTAAAGGAGCAATGCTCGAACTTTCACTCAATGTCAAAATCTTATTACAAAGAATGAAGAAGAAAGTATAAATACAAGTTGCTCCCTTACTGCCTAGTTGACTAAGAGTTTCCTTATAGCTTAGGAAATCTCTTAATCATGCTTAAACTCATCTGAATACAAAAACAAGATTAATCTTAGCTAGGTACAATCGATGAGTCTTGAAAAACAAATTCTTAGAAGCTAAACTTAAGCCTAAACATGTTGATTAGTGCCTAAGTGACCCGCTTGCACATGGGAAAGAGAAAAATGGCTGTTGTGACAGGCCACTTTTCTTCCATCCAATCAGAGCATGCTTTAAGATCATTATCTGCCCTCCTAGTGGCCAAGTTGCCTTTCAAAGCTGAAATGGGCTCCATGATGACCTTCCTGGCTCCTTAGGCTAGCAGTAAAGCAATGAGGTAAGTTAACAAAGCTTCTCCTAGAATGCAAAAGCAAGGCAAAGCAAAAACAATCAAATCACCCGATTTGACACCAACTTCAAGCAGCTTGGTTGCTTGCCTTCTACTTGACTTAGAATTGATTTCAATGCATGGATGCCTTCATTGGATGTTAATAATTACCCTATGTAAAGAAATCAGCTGTAAATTGGGTTTAGGGAAGGGAACTAAGTAGAAATTGGAAACGGGTAAGTTTGGAGCCAAAATTGTAATGGTTGACTTGTGGCCATCAAAACTCTATGAAACAGTTGATTAAACTTGAATTAATCTTCATAGATGAATATTTGAGGATATTAGGCAACACTATAAGGAAAAGAATATTTCTAAACCCATGGATGTTTAAGAAATCAAATCAACAAACTGGGCCCGTGTAGAGATTTAAAGCCACGTAGTTCTGAACTTTGCCTTAGCAAAGTTTAGGTAAAGACTTGGACATTCATGCTAGTGTCGGGATTTCCTTGATTGGCTTGAGGGACTAAATCATGCTTCTTAGGTGGACCTCCATCAATAAGCCTTTATAATCATCATCCATTTCATATGAATTTCTCTCTAGTTGGTTGAACATTGTCTCAACATCATTCATGTATTTAGAGCAAAAAAGCATACATTCTTCAACGAGATACCTTCTGCAATTAATCTGCTCTTATTTTGTAAGAGGTACTTTAGTTTTCCTAAAAACCTAATATAAAAAATTGTATTTTGTATTGTTTAATAAACATGATTCAAAACGTGTGGAAAAAAATTAGTGAGGAGTTGGTAACAAATTATCAATAATACCTTCCTATAGGATACATCCACTACTATTGGACTTGTTCACCAAATTTTGTCTCCTCAACAAGGTGAATGCTCTAATGGATTTTGACATCAAAAAATATGGGGAAAAAAAGCATTTCAAGCCTACATAAAGTGCTTACAATATGATCCTGAAGATGATCCAATTCCTCTAATCGATGTGACTTAGAACACAGCTCTTTGAAAAAGGGACTAAGCTTAGCTAGTGTATTTTACGCCTTAGGAATTGAGATTCCAAGAATACTAAGTGGTAATAATTTCTCCAAAAGAGCATAGCAATTGTGGATTTCAAGTCTCGAGATATGACATCTCTTTACATTTATACATCTTGACAAGTTTGAAGAGTACCCACCTAGAACTTTAATCTTGTCTAAAAATTTGCACGTCTTAGCCTTATCACTTGAATATAACATGCAAAGTGCTAGAGGAATGTGCCTTTCCCATCTATCAAGTTCCGTTGCATATCTTTCATAGTCTTTAAAAGTGTCAAAACATGCCTAGCGTTTATACTATCCTTCGTCCCTCCCTCAATGTCAAACAAAGTGCCAAAATATTATCACAAATATTCTTTTCACTATACATAACATCAAGGTTATGGTGTATAAAAATATTATCATAATATGGAAGTTTAAAGAGATACTATTTTTGTTCCAATTATCATCCTTCTTAGGATGTTATATATTTTTGCTAAGTTTCATGCTTTCTAGGTCATTCACTTGGGTTAACATATTATTTCTAGACATTGGAACATGAGGTTACGTATTTTCTATTTTCCCATCAAAAGTCTTGCTTCATCACCAATTATGTTGAATAGGTAAAAAGCAACGATGAGCCATATAGCATATTTTTTTAATAATTTTTCAACTTAATAGAGCAACTTTCCTAGGCACATAAAGGACATGCCATATAACCTTTTGTAGACCATGCTAATAGATTAGCGTATGCTGAAAAGTCATTTATAGTCCATAAAATGGTAGTGTGCATTTAAAAACTTTCTTCCTTCGAAGCATCATACGTGTTATGGTTAATGTCCCACAACCTTTTCAAATCATCAATCAGTGGTTGAAGATACATATCAATATCATTTTTAGGAGCTTTTGGTCCTAGAATTAGTGAAGATAATGTGAATATTGTTGTTCTATGCACATCCATAAGGGAAGGCTATAAGGCATAAGTACGACTAGACATGTGTTGTACTCACTTCTAAGACACCTATAAGAATTGAATCGATCACTTGTTGGTCTCAAAATTACATTACGGGGGTCTAAGGCAAAAAATGGATATTTCTCATCAAGAGATTTCCAAGCTTTGGCGTCTGCTGGATGTCTAAGAACTTCATCATTTGTTGTTCTCTTCATGATGTCATCTCATATCAGAAGCAGTTCTTGATTTCTATTACATGTGCACAGCTGCTGCAGTATAGTTTTTATATTAATCCCATAGAGACTAGGTGTAGTCTATCGAGTTTTAACCTATTATGAAAGGCTAAGTGACCAAATTTTCTATTAGACGTCTCTACTGTCACTATTTAACTACTGAAAGTTTAATTAGCCTAAAGGCATCAAGGGAATTACTTCCCCTCTAAAGAGTTGGATCGTTGGATATAGTTATGCATTTTATCTAAATTGGGTGATTCAAAGGAGTGCCAAAAAAAAAAAAAAAAAATTTCAGTGTCGAAACAAACTAAATTGCCTAAACTAACCCAGTTAACATTCTTTCAAATATCCTTGGTTTAGTCTTGGTTAGGGATTCATGATTGCCAATATTTTTCCCTTAACAAACAACTCTTTCTTAAGTAGTCACCAAATTAAGTTCTAACTTGTTGTTCTAATAGCGAGTTTCTCTTTTCAGTACTTCGCTCAACTATCAAGTATATGCAAACAAATCTAGCCGAAACTTACTCACAACAATTCATCCACAACATAGAATTCAATCAAACTAATTAGATAAAGTATAGATATTGAAAATTAGAGATCCAATATTAATACTTCGGCTAATTAGTCCCTAGATTAAGACAAACTACTCACACATAATGGAAATATTCAACATCTAAACAAACGTTCAAGAAGAAAATAGAAAGGAAGAAAAACTTAGCAATAATGGTGGTTTTAATGGGTTCCCAAACTCCAAGCCTCCAAATTGCCAATCTTCCACTTGAAATCTTCTTCTAACTCTAAAGAAAACTAGAAAAAATCCTAAAACTAAAGATAAAAATAAGAGTAGGATGCTTTGGTTTTCTGTGTTCTCCTTTCGTGTAGCTAAAAAAGAACCCTATTTATGCTCAAACTCAGCCATCCTCAGTCACCAGATAAAGGAACACAAAGAGGCAACGGTTTTAGGCTTACCACAGCCCGTGGCCATCACCACAGTGGGTCTGTGGTCACCTCTAGCTCAGCAATCTTTGGTACTTCTTTCTTCTCCACGGGTATAGCAACTTAGGGGCATTTGTGGGGAGTCAAAATACACTTAATCGGGGTCAAAGTAAGGGCAACAAGGTCCAGAAATCTTCAAAGCACAGAAAAGAACTACACACAAGCATAAAGTAAGCAAAGGAGTATAGATTATAACATAAAGTGCACAATTATCCCCAAAAATGCAGCAAAATGATCCTAAAATAGAGTGCATACTAGACATCTATCAAACTGCCCCATGCTTAAACCATTGCTTATCCTCAAGCAATTATGAAAACCAAAAGTAAAAATGAAATATCTCCTCAGCTAAACATAAGTAGCAATATCAATAGCTTATCAACCCAATAAACTAGCCCAAAAGTGATTATTCGTTTGCTTTCTATTGCAATGGCCACAGGAAATTCTTTATAAAAATATTTTTCTAGTGGTCATATTTGTAATAATTGTTTTTTTTTTTTGAGGTCGACCATTTTTTAAGTTACTTTAAAAATCAAGATATATTAAATTGCATATTGACAAATAAATATGTAATCTATAATAAAAACCACCACAGTTAATGCAAATGATGTTCATTGTACATAACAACAAACAAGGCATCTCGCAAGGATAATTGTTTCTAAAATTAAAACACCAAATTTAAAATAGTTGAAAGAAAAAAGTTGACAAATGCATGCCACAAACATTTTCAATCTAAAACTCATGCTTAAGAGTTTTGGTCTTAAGAGTTTTGGTCAAGTTGGTGAGATGATCCTAGTTCTTATATCTTAATGACCTTTCAGACTTTATTCACTATACACTTGGTCTTTCTTTATATCTTTTTATTATGGGTTATGAACCCCCCCTCTCTATGCTGAGTGTTGAAGAGTTGAGCTTGCTATTAAGGGCCAAACTGCTGCAGGGATGAATGGCATGTTATTAGCAACGGACCATAATTTCTTCAACTTGTTACTCTTCCCATTTCTTTATTAGTACTATTTTCTAAAATAAAAAGATTAATATGACAATGTTTTAATTATGTATGAATGCTAGCGACTTTTTTAATGAGATTTCTTTTCACTAACACTCTATATCTAGTTTTAAAGTGGGCATATTTGAGCAACTCTTCAAAAGTTGATTGCCATTTTAGCTTTTCTTTCTTTTAGAAAATTAAGTGTGTTAGAATATATAGACCAAAGCATGACAATGTTTACCATAATTTATCATATGTTTTTTCTTTCACTTACAGGGACCGTGCTGTAAGTACGCAACAGAGGTCGAAGACTATCACTACTTTAACTTACTTTAACTTTTCCCCCCTCAAAAATTCTCATGAAGTGATGTAATCCAATCAGACACATCCTAGTTAAATTCCCCAAGTCAAGGTAGTCCAGTTACATAAGTCCAAGTCCATGGAACAAGTTCCATTTTGCAAGTCCAAAAGGAGATGGTACCCGAGTTCACCCCGTGCATGTACCCAGTATTGTTTTTATGATTTCATAGTCCAAACGACAACCAAATCATGTAATTATTTTTTTGTTAGTTCTGCTAGCATGTCTAGTTTATTTCTTATGTTAAGTATAACGGTAGACAAGCACGTTAAAGGGGTCAATTCAGTCAATTAAGTGAAGCTACCCAGGAGGCATTAGGATTTGCACGGTTTGAAAGATCATGGGGATTAAGGCACTTAATGACGTCCCAATAAAGATTTTCAAAATGGGAGGGTTTCTAGACATCTTGAGGTTTCCCCCTTAAAGGAAATCCCAGCTTAGTCATCAAAATGCAGTGGCCCAATAGCGTGAAAGATCAGCCTGCATGCGCCACCCAGGCAGTCGTTTGCTTAGCCTAGGAGTTTTCCCTCTTAGGTGGGTTTTCTCCTTCAAGGTGTGTGTGTGCTTGGCTGGAAACTTGTGCTGACTCACTAAGAGATTCATGAAAATAGCACACGCCACATGGAAGAGGAACATTCAACCATTTTGCAAGCATTCATTCGTCCACTTCAGCACGAGGTGTCACACATGCATTCCTCTTGTACTTTTCAGGTGGCAGCCGTGTCTTCTTTCCTTCCAAGGGAGGAAACATAACTCATATAGCCTAGAATCAGCAAAGATTGGCTTAAGTTAATTAGTTTTAAGCCATTGCATTCAATTGTGCTTGTTTTAGTCTAGTTATGTACTAAACCGTATATTTTGCTAGCTAACCATACTTAGTGACTTTCCTAAGCATTAAGTAATCAATTAAGGATTACCTAATGGTTAAGGAAAGGGTTAGATGTGCCCTATAAGAAAGATGGACGTCCTTTTGTAAAGGGTGTTGAAGAATTGAAGTCAAAAATTGAGTATAAACTCCTCTATGTGTTACTTTAAATTCTCTACTTGCTTATCCCTAATTCGGACAATTAGAGTAGTGTTCAAGTGAGTCTTAAGCTTGATTAGGTGCGGAAATCTGTATCCTAATCTAGGATTAAGGGCCTTAAAAGAGTTCTTAGTGGTGAAATCTGTATCTAAGAAATGTTTCAGTTTTATCGATCTTTCAGTTCAAGCCATTGAACCTTGTTCAAGGCACTCTTTTCTCCTTCCTTCTCCACGCCATTTTTATTGTTTCCCCATGCCATCTCCTCTTCTTTCACTAAACACTTAAGCTTTCCTTTCATTCCCTCTCCTTCCTAGTGTGACTATATCAATTTTGGTATCAGAGCGTGAGTGTGGTACATCAATTTTGGTATTAGAGCAAGTTTTATCTTGGCCTGAAACCAAACCCCACACGTTTCCTGCCCTAGTCACGCCATAAATTTCAAAACACAAAAAATTTTTCCAACCTTGGTTTGTGTTCTTGAGTTTCAACATGGCTAGTACCAGTGAAATGGCCTTTGAAGAAAAGTTTGAAGCTCTCATGAAGAATTATCAAGCGGTGTCTTCATCAAAGGTAGAATTGGAGAAACAAAATGAGTACTTACGAAAGCAACTGGGAGATGACATGAAACAGAAGCAAAAGGCTCTTACAAGTCCAAGTGCATCTGTTCATGATGAAGATGAAGCAAGCAACTTGAATAGTTCTTCAAGTGATGCAGAACCTCAAAGAAGGACTAGAGATGCTAGAAGAACACCCCAAAACTCAAATGATTTTAAAGTTGAAATTCCTGAGTTTGAGGATAAATTGTATCCTGATGCATTTCTGGAATGGTTACACACTGTGGAACGCGTTTTTGATTACAAGGACATTCCAGATGATAAGAAAATAAAGCTGGTTGCACTTAGGCTTCGAAGGTATGCGTCCCTTTGGTGGACAAACCTTTGTGCTAAGAGAACCAGAAACAGAAAAGGCAAGATCAGAACTGGGGAGAAAAATGAAGTCCAAGTTGAAGTCTCGATTCCTCCCAACAACGTATCTCTAAGACAGTTATTCCCAATTGCATAATCTGACTCAAGGGAATTTAACTGTTGAGGAATACACAAGAGAGTTTGAAAAGCTCCTAATTAAATGTGATATTCAGGAGCCTGAAGAACAAACAATTGTTAGATACTTAGGTAGCCTTGATCCTAAGTATTCTAATGTTGTTGAGTTGCAGCAATATACCACATTTGATGAAGTTTAGGTGTTAGCACACAAAGTTGAACAACAACGGAGAAATAAACCAGTCAAATGTGATTTTTCGAAACCTCCAATTCATACTTCACTTTTTAATAAGGGGAGTCCAAATTTTCCTCCAAGATCATACCCGCAAAATTCGTCCTCCCCTATGCCACAAAGAACCCACCCTCCAGCACGGTCACTGTACCCCTAGCCACGACCTCAGCCTGGTCCAGAACATCCCACTCCATTTCCAATGAGTAATCGACTCTGTTTCAAAGGGGCTTGGGCATATTGCTTTTGATTGCCCAAATCGAAGAATTATTACTCTTGCTGAATGGGATGCAATGAGAGAATAGGATAAAGAGGACGAACAGAAAGAGGGCGAAGAAGAAGAACAGGAGGACGAACAGGAGGAAGTAGTTGAAGCTGCAGATGAAGGAGAAATGCTAGTACTTCGAAGGGTACTAAGCAATCAACGTGGAGTTAAAGATGAACAACGGGAAAACATTTTTCACTCCCGTTGCACCGTTGAAGGCAAAGTATGCTCATTGATAATTGACAGAGGCAATTGTGCTAACGTCGTATCATTGAGTATGATTGAGAACTTGGGCCTCCAGGCTATGGCACATCCCCACCCATACAACATCCAGTGGCTCAATCAGAGTAAAGGTCTTCAAGTTAATTCCCGGTGTTTGATTTCATTATCGATCGGGAAGAATTATCGAGATGAGTTGTGTTGCTATGTGATCCCAATGGATGCATGCCATATTCTGCTAGGGCGTCCATAGATGTATGACCGTAAGGTGATGCACAATGGATTTCTGAATACCTATTGCTTCTCAAGAGGAGGAAAGAGAATCACCTTGACACCGTTATCCCTATCCGAACTTTCCAAACACAAACTACAAAAAAGCCCTGAAAGATCGGATATGTTATTTGCCTGCACTGAGCCTTTACAAAAGCATCTTACCATGAGTTTAGAGCTTTTAGAGAGTGGATTTTAGCCACTCAAGAAGAATCTGAGTCACCTTTACCACATCATCTAATAGCTAAATCATTACTCAAACGGTTTAGTCATGTATTTCCATAAGAGATACCCTCTGGATTACCCCCGAAAAGGGATATCCAGCATCACATCGACCTTATTCCTGGCTCAATCCTTCCAAACAAACCTACCTATAAAATGAACCCAAAAGACACTTCTGACATTCAGAAGCAAGTGAAAGAATTGATGTCTAAAGGATTAGTTCGAGAATCCTTAAGTCCCTGTGCTGTTCCTGCACTCCTAGTACCCAAGAAAGACGGGAACATGCAGATGTGCGTCGATAGCCGAGCTATTAACAAGATTACTATCAAGTATCAGTATCCAATACCAAGACTTGAAGACATGCTTGACGAGTTGCATGGTTTGAGGGTATATTGAAAGATTGATCTGCGAAGCAGTTATTATCAGAGAAGGTGACGAGTGGAAAACCGCTTTCAAAACAAGGGGTGGTTTATTTGAGTGGTTGGTGATGCTGTTCAGTTTATCAAACGCTCCGAGCACCTTTATGAGGTTAATGAATCAAGTATTCAAACCTTATATTGGCAAGTTCGTTGTCGTTTATTTTAATGATATCCTGATCTTCAGTAAAGATGACAAAGAGCACCAGAATCATTTGACTGAGATTATGAAAGTACTTAAACGTGAACAATTGTACGGGAATCTCAAAAAGTGTTCCCTTTTCACTTTTAAGGTCACTTTTTTGGGATATATCGTGACTGCTGAAGGAATTGAAGCTGATGAAGCCAAGATTGAGGCATTCGGAGTTGGCCTACGCCAAAGAGCATACTTGACGTCCGTAGTTTTCACGGACTTGCTTCGTTCTACCGGCGTTTTATTTGGAATTTCAGCACTATTACTGCGCCAATGACCGAGGTGCTTAAGGGCACATCTTTTAGATGGGCCCCTAAGGCACAAACAGCCTTTGAAGAAGTGAAGGTTAAGCTAACGTAAGCACCAGTGTTAGCACTTCCCTGTTTTGACAAAGCGTTCGAAGTGGAATGCACCGCATTTAGCGTTAGAATTGGCAGTGTTCTTACTCAAGAGTGCAAACCATTAGCCTTCTTTAGTGAGAAACAGTGTGACTCATGACGAAAATATTCCACTTATGATAAAGAATTTTATGCCATAGTTCGATGTTTGGAGCACTGGAGTCACTATCTTATGGTCAGCGAGTTTAATCTCTATTCTGATCATGAAGCCTTAAAATATATTCAAGGCCAGCATAAATTAAACTCTCGGCATGCTAAGTGGGTGGAGTTTCTCCAGTCATTTCATTTTACTATACAGCATAAATCAGAGAAGCTGAATAAAGGCGTTGATAGCTTATCCAGAAGATACCTATTATTATTCCAGTTAGATGCATGTGTTCTGGGTTTTGAACATCTAAAATTATTATATTCTGGAGATGAAGACTTTGGGGAACTTTATGGTGCATGTCAAAAACACCCCGAAGATGATTATTTGATTCAAGAAGGATTTCTGTTTAAGGGTACACACCTGTGTGTGCCTAAATACAGCACTCGGGAACTTCTGATTCGAGAAGTCCATGGAGGATCATTAGCAGGTCACTATGGTGAGACTAAAACTCTTACCATTTTGAAAGAACATTATTATTGGCTTGGGATGCATAAAGATGTACAAGATTTATTGAAGCGGTGTGCAACATGTCAAGTGGCTAAAAGTCACTTACTCCCGCAAGGGTTATATACGCCACATCCTGTTCCAACCCAACCTTGGTTAGACGTGAGTATGGATTTCATTCTAGGCTTGCCTAGAATGCAGCGGGGCAAAGATTCAATCTTTATGGTGGTAGATTGGTTTTCAAAGATGGCCCATTTTATCCCCTGCAATAAAACTAACGATGCTACTAATATTACAGAGTTGTATTTCAAAGAAGTGACTAGATTACATGGTATTCCTCAATCTATTGTTTCAAATCAGGATACTAAGTTTTTAAGTCATTTCTGGGTCACTTCATGGAAAACGTTAGGAACAAAACTGAAATATAGCACAACCTGCCATCCCCAGACCGATGGTCAAACAGAGGTAACAAATCGAACCCTAGGAACACTCCTTAGGGATTTGATTTCGCCCCAGTCCAAGAAAGCTTGGGATTTTCTGTTATCATATACAGAATTCTCCTACAACAGAGCCCTAAGCAGAGCAACTGGCGTATCACCTTTCAAGGTAGTATATGAGACTGATCCCATAACTCCCTTAGATCTGACACCACGCCCCATGGATCAAAAGCCCAGTGTAGATGCAGATTAGAGAGTCAATGAAATTCAGAAACTGCACGAGTAGGTTAGAAATAAAATTGAGCAATCTAACCTATCCTATTCTGCTCACGCAAACAGGAAAAAGAAGCAGAAGACGTTCCAGCTAGGAGATTTGGTTTGGATCCATCTCTGAAAAGAGCGTTTTCTGGTAAGACGCACGAACAAGCTTATGCCAAGAGCGGATGGTCCATTTGAGATCCTAGAACGCATCAATGACAATGCTTACAAGGTGGATCTCCCTAGGGACTATGGAGTTTTAGCTACGTTTAACGTAGCCGATTTGAGCCCATACGAAGAAGATGATTACCTGTACGATTTGAGGCCAAATCATTTCAAACAAGGGAAGGATGATGTAATTCAATTAGGCACATCCTAGTTAAATTTCCCAAGTCAAGGTAGTCCAGTTACACAAGTCCAGGTCCATGGAACAAGTTCCATTTTGCAAGTCCAAAAGGAGATGGTACCCGGGTTCACCCCCGTGCACGCACCCGGTCTTGTTTTTATGATTTCATAGTACAAACGACATCCAAATCATGTAATTCTTTTTTTGTTAGTTCTGTTGGTATGTCTAGTATGTTAAGAACAAAGGCAGAAAAGAATGTTAAAGGGGTCAATTCAATCAATTAAGCGAAGCTGCCCAGCAGGCATTAGGATTTGCACGGTTTGAAAGATCATGGGGATTAAGGCACTTAATGACGTCCAAATCACGATTTTCAAAAAGGGGGGTTTCTAGATATATTGAGGTTTCCTCCTCGTGAAGGAAATCCCAGCTTAGTCGTCAAAATGTAGTGGCCCAATAGCATGAAAAATCAGCCTGCATGCGCCACCCAGGCAGCTATTTGCTTAGCCTACGAGTTTTCCCTCTTAGGTGGGTTTTCTCCTTCAAAGTGTGTATGTACTGGGATGGAAGCTTGAGCTGACTCACTAAGTGACTCATGAAGGTAGCAAATGCCATGTGGAAGAGGAAGATTTATCCATTTTGCAAGCATTCATTCGTCCACTTTAGCACGAGGTATCACGCATGCATTGCTCTTGTACTTTTAAGGTGGCAGCCATGTGTGTTTCCTTCCAAGGGAGGAAACATAAATCATGTAGCCTACAATCAGTGAAGATTAGCTTAAGTTAATTAGTTTTAAGCCATTGCATTCGTTTGTGCTTGTTTCAGTCTAGTTATGTACTAAACCATATGTTTTGCTAGCTAACTTTACTTAGTGACTTTCCTAAGCATTAAGTAATCAATTAAAGATTAGCTAATGATCAAGGAAAGGGCTAGATGTGCCTTATAATAAGGGTGGACGTCCTTTTGTAAAGGGTGTTGAAGAATTGAAATCAAAAGTTAAGTATAAACTCCTCTGTGTGTTACTTTAAATTCTCTACTTGCTTATTTCTAATTCGGCCAATTAGAGTGGTGTTCAAGTGAGTCTTAATCTTGATTAGGTAGTGAAATCTGTATCCTAGTCTAGGATTAAGGGCCCTGAAATAGTTCTTAGTGGTGAAATCTATATCTAAGAAATATTTCAGTTTTATCGATCTTTCAGTTCAAGCCATTGAACCTTGTTCAAGGCACTCTTTTCTCCTTCCTTCTCCACGCCATTTTCATTGTTTCCCCACGCTATCTTCTCTTCTTTCACTAAACACTTAAGCTTTCCTTTCATTCCCTCTCCTTCCTAGTATAACTATATCAATTTTGGTATTAGAGCGTGAGCGTGGTACATTATGAAGTCTTTATCCAATGCTTAACGATCTCATTCTAAATACCCAATAGTATCCAATCGAGGTTTTTGTTAAGATTCCTGGCATGCTTGAGCATGGCTTTATGGTGGCATTTAGCCCAAATCTCAAAGTTATGCCTTATAAGCTTTTCATTATCTTGATGCCAATGATAATATTTATGCCAATCAAATCTCAAAGACTGTTAATAAAGGGGTAAGGACAAACAATTTATACAAAAGTAAATACACATACATAGTATTTTAACTGAAACCAACCTTCAACTTAATAAATATATCATAAGCCTCATTGAGTTTATGGAAGAGATCCCCATGTCATCTATGATTAGGGGTTTTTGCCTTTAGAGACTCTAAGAATTCCATGGACTACTTTGTTAGATGTAGTAAAGCTAAATATAATAGTTTTTTCATAATCATGAATGCTACTAAAAAGCAATTAACAAATTCCAAACTAACTTGCGTATCATCATCGGGCTCCAAGTAGATCTTGTTGTTTGTAGTAGCAGCCTCAATTTCTCGTGTAAAATTAGATTTGCAGCTTAGCTTAGACTAATTCACAAGCTGACGATTGTTGTAGTTCAAGATAAAAGAGCTAAGTTGTTGAAATAGAAGAGTAGTTGTAACTCTGAAAAGGAAGTTAGACATAGGGATTTGCATTGTGGGTTTGTATGAATTACATCATAGTATGGTTGAATGGATTACAAGCACAACATTTCTTATTGCACCATGATTAAGTCTACCGTTTCTACCCTTGGCATTCCTTACATTTCTTCCCTGACCACGTCCGACATTTGTTCCAATCATCTAATTAACAAACATCAAATATGCAAGAAAACTAAAAATACTAATAGAAACCTTGATAGTGCATAATTAAAGTACAACATCAATTACAAATCTAAATAGGTTCAAATCAAAGCATATGTAATAGTACATAATTAAATAAATAATTACATACACCTAATAGTGCACACCGCAGTACATAATAAGTTATAAGTCTAAATATGTTCAAATACTATCATTATCTTCATCACCGTCATCATCAGCGCAACTCATGTCTCCTTCATCAACATCAACATCATCATCTTCGTCCTCGTCCTCCCACTCACCCTCTTCCTACTCTTCATGTTATTCACCAGCCTTGTCATTACCCCATCATCATCTTCCTAATAATAATTGTTTTGGTTAGGAGGGGATTCATAATTCTCATCAACATTGTCAGGCGCTACTGTTTCATCAACTAAAGTTGTAGCAATTGCCTCATCAACATTTATCTATGTCATCCTTCTCTCTTGAGGGGAAAACATAGCAAAATCCTATTGTTTCTTCCCTTGTTTTCTTTTTTTTTTTTTTTGTGTTTTCTTTCATTACATACAAACATTGAGTTTTGTTTTTTGCAATTCAATTTTTTCTGCTCTCAATGAGTATTTGTTTCATTTGGGATATTTTAGAGTAAAAAATTAATTCTTGAATCTTCAATTATCAGCTTAAATTTTTGGTTGAGTGGTTCTTGAGCATGGTATCAGATCCTTTTTGATCGAGAGGTCTCGAGTTCAAATATCAGCAGCCCATATATTGATTTATTGCACAAGGTAGGGAGAGTATTTGCACCATCCACGCTTCAAGCTGAAAGGACATTCACGCGAAGAAACGTGTTAGAGTATAAACCTAATTCCTAAGTATTCAACCATCAGCTTAAATTTTGGTTGAGATGGTTCATATTAAAACTTAGATTCGAGAAAGGCGAGAAGAGAGAGGGAGATGAAGTTAATTGTAAGGTGTGCTTAGTAGGTGGCAAAATGATTTTCCCAAAAAATGATTTTCCCATTTTATGCTGTTTGGTAAAAGGCAGAGAGGAAAATCATTTTCAGGGGAAAATCATTTTACCCAAATTGAAGGAAATTGTTTTCCCTTGAAAAAAGTAGGAAAATTGATTTTCTGGGGCCTATTGTCATTGCCCAATTTTATCTCTCATTCTATTTTTGTTTAATTGTGCCCATAATCATTCTATTTTCACTCTCATTTTGTCTCTCATTCTTTCCCTCTTCATCTTCATCATCGTCATCGATGATTTTCATTGTCAATCTCTGCAATTCCTTTTTGAGTTCTCTGGCCTTGTTACTATTACCCTTTTCAAGAAATTCGCAGTCTGAGGCACTCATCGTCTCCTCCTTCACCATTTTCTTTAATCTGAGTTAATATCACGTAAATTCTACTTGGTAATCCCTGGGAATAGTGGAAAAATTAAGATTTACTAATGTTGATTCTCTCTTTTTCTAGATTTATTATCAGGTATATTTCTTACTAGTATTTTGAGTTTAATTTTGAAGAGAAGAGAGAGACAAAATTCATTGATTGGGTCAAAGCAGTGAGCAGGAAAGAGGCTTAATGGTAAAAAGACATGAAGTGAGGGCTGAGGGGTTTTCATTCTATCAAATAGTAAAAAATGAAGTGAAAAGAAAATGATTTTTCAATCTACCAGATAGTTGAAAACGTAAACGAAAAATCATTTTTCCTAGGAAAATATTTTCCTTGGAAAATGAATTTTTGGAAAAATAATTTTCTCTCCTGCGAAACACACCCATAATTAAAGATAATTGTATAATGTGATGAGGACCATTCAAGTAAACCTATGAAAACCCTCCCCAATGGTCCAACACAAGTTATGGAGTCCAAGAAGGTCAGGGAAGGCCATGCAATGGTCAGAAACCACCTGAACAAAACAGACAGTGAACAAGCCAGCTCATCCAGAAATTAGCCCAGTTTTGTAGCCCTGTTGGAACACAATTCAGAGGGGGAAATTTCCTGTACACATCACCCCTTAAAGCTTAAACTCTTACCTTTCCAACAAGACCTTTTGCAAAGCATTTGGAGCTCATTTGGTCAGCCATCCAAGCCAAAACCCGAAACTGTACACACTACCAGGCAGAATCTAGCACAGTCCCAATAAGAGGGTTGCTTGGTTGACTTGCTTTGTTCCAACTTTTGTCAAACTTTAGGGCATGAAAAGGCATCTAAATATTTATCAAATCATGCCCTAAAGTTGAGTTAAGGGACCAGCTTGTGCTTGTTTTATCTAGCCACAGTAGAGAAGGAAATCCTTTACCCAGGTAAAGGTAATGCCGACTGTCCACCCTTGTTTTTGGTGACCCACTTGTGCAACTTGCAAGCTCAAGAGTCTAAGCAGATGTACTAGGATTATTTGTAAGCTGAACACCTCAATTTGGAGATTACTAGGCTAATGAGGTGCCAAAGCTAGAATAGATCTCTTGTTTTGTCAAACTTGCAACTTGTATAAGCTGCCTTGGCTGAGTTGTATGAGAGGGGAAGGTCTATAAATACCCCCTCTCTTCCATTTGCAAGGATCTTTTATCAAATTGAATACAAAACGTGAGCATTATCTCAACCGTCCAAAGTCCTAGTTCTATATCTTAAGTGTGGCAACTTAAGTGGTGTCCTAGGTCTCTTTATCTCAATTAGGTGGTGTTTTTGTATCCTAATTGATCTAAGGAGATTGCCCTATTGTTCAACAAGAGTGGCTCCCTTGGATTATCTCTTAAAGACACTTGAACTACCCTCTCTCTCTCCCTCGTCTCATTCTCACTCTCAAACTTTCCCACACTTTCGATTTGCATCCAAAACTCATTCTTTGTAGCAAAGCACTTAGAGGGTCATCTCTTTGGTGATTGCAAGGCTAGATACATCAAGTGGTATTAGAGCCTAGGCTACCCTCCTGGCCAAGCTTCCATCCCTAAACACATTCCCAAACACAAAACCACAAAACCACCCACAAGCACACTCCCTTGCAAGTACCCCACTGTGCCAGGCAGAAAGTCAGCACGGCCATCCCGTGCCTGCGAGAACCACCGTGCCATCTTCCAGCACGCTCCTTCCAGCTTCAGCAACTAAGCACGCCCAGGCTGTGCCACCTACCACGATCGTGCCTTATACCCCCCGTCCAAAACACAACAACTCCTCACTCAAAGCTAACATGTCATCCAGCCTAACACCAGAGCAAGTTGCGGAGAATGCTCTTAGGGAGAAGGCCTAATTAGAGGCTCAAGTTAAGTACCTCCAATCTCAACTTGGCCAACTCCTAGAGGAGAAAAGAAGGAGTTTGAGAAACTCAAGGAGCCCCATGGAACAAGGGCCTTGGCTTAAACCTAAGGAAGAGGAAAGCCACCCAAACGATTCCTCTAGTGAAGAAGGTGAAGAAGGAAGGCCATTTTGGTCTAGAGGGGGAGGCAACCTTGATTTTAAGGTTGACATTCCTGAGTTCAAAGGCCAACTAGACCCGGACCTATTTTTAGATTGGCTTCAGACTATTGAAAGAGTCTTTGATTACAAGGACATCGCGGATGAGATAAAGGTAAAGCTTGTAGCCCTTAAGCTTTGTAAATATGCCTCAATTTGGTGGGCTAACCGAGTGGCTAAAAGGGCTAGAAAGGGGAAAGGGAAGATCCGTACTTGGGCTCAAATGAAAGACAAACTAAAAGCCAAATTCCTACCGACCCATTACCTCCAAGATAACTACCTCAAACTTCATAATCTCAAACAAGGAACCAAAAGTGTGGAGGAATACACTAGGGAGTTTGAACAACTCCTTTTGAAATGTGACTTGAAGGAGGATGAGACCTAAACTCTTGTGGGTACTTGAGTGGTTTGGATGACCAAATTGCCCATGTCATTGAACTTCATCCATACTCCTTTCTTGACGACCTTAGCTCGCTTGCTTACAAGGTGGAACAACAACGGAAAGCCAAGGGAAAAGGGTGTTTGTCCAAGCCTCGTACTCGACCCTATCCATTTTAAAGACCCCAGACACAAACCCTAGACCACAAATTATTCCACCACCACGGTCAAACGCCCCTACTACCCATAATGTCTCTCAAAGGAACCCCCCCAAACCGGATGATAGGAGGAGGTGTTTTTGGTGTCAAGGACTAGGACACATTGTGTCCGAATGTCCTAACAAAATGATTGTCACCTTGGCTGAATATCAAGCTTCCTTTGAAGAGCTTGAGGACGAGGAGGAAGGAGGGGAGAAGGAATTGCACTTGAATGAACCCTTAAAGGAGGTTGAAGAAGGGCCGGATGAAGGGGAACTTTTGGTGATTAGAAGGGCCTTAAGTGGCCTAACTTCCCAAGATGAGCTTGAGCAAAGGGAGTCTATATTCCACACGAGGTGCACCGTAGGCGGCAAGGTATGCTCCCTTATCATCGATGAGGAAAGTTGTGCAAATGTGGCCTCACAATCCATGGTGGACAAGCTCAAACTTTCGGTGACCCCACACCCCAAACCATACACCATCCAATGGCTCAACCAAAGCAAATTTTGTAAATCTCTACTCGGTGTCTCCTATCTTTAAGCATTAGCAAGAATTATAAAGATGAGATTTGATGTGACATTGTACCCATGGATGCTTGCCATGTTTTGTTGGAACGGCCTTAGCTCTTTGATAAGAGAGTCATGCTTGATGGTCGCGTGAACACCTATACCTTCACTAAGGACAACAAGAAGATCACCCTCACCCCCACTCAAATCGTCTTCCCCTTCCAAACCCAAAGAAAGCCCCCAAGTGGGTTGAGTACCTTCAAACTTTTAATTTCATGATACATCACAAAGCCGGCAAGTTGAACAAGGGAGCGGATGCCCTTTCAAAAAGATATTTCCTCCTTTCGGTCCTAGAATCCAAGGTGCTTGGATTTGAGATTGTTAAAGGAATGTATGCCGATGATGAAGATTTCAAAGAGATCCATGCCAAATGTGCTAGCCATCACCACCGATTATTTCATATTCAAGAGGGGTTTCTCTTCATGGGACCCCGGCTTTGCATACCCAAATGTGGGTTTAGGGAGTTACTAATCCAAGAACTTCATAGCAGTGCTCTAGTCGGTCACTTTGGGGTAGAGAAAACTTGCTCAATGCTCAAGGAGCATTACTATTGGCCAAAGATGTCCAAGGATATAAACACTTTGTCAAGAAGTGTTCAATTTGCTAAATGACCAAGAGCCATGTCCTTCCCCACAAGCTCTACTCTCCTTTACCATACCCATGGCACCATGGGAGGACATTAGTTTGGATTTCATTACGGGCTTACCAAGGACCCAAAGAAGCAACGATTCCATCATTGTGGTGGTGGATCGATTCTCAAAGATGGCTCATTTTGTGCCGTGTCATACCACCCATGAGGCTTCCCAAATAGCTAATCTCTAGCTCAAGGGGATTGTAAGACTTCATGGCATCCCATGAAGTATGGTTTTTGATAGGGACACCAAGTTCCTCAGTCATTTTTGGCTCACTCTATAGAGGAAAATGGGGAATCACCTCAAGTTTAGCACCACTTGTCACCCCCAAACCAATGGCCAAACTGAGGTGACCAACCGAACTTTGGGAACCTTGCTTAGAGTGCTTATGAAGAAGAATGTGAAGGCTTGGGATAAACTCCTAACTCATGCGCAGTTTGCCTTCAATAAGGAGCCAAGTAAGGCCACTCAACTTTCCCCATTTCAAGTGGTCTATGGATACAATCCAAAGACCCCTTTGGATCTCACACACCTCCCCACTCCCACCAAATTTAGTTGGGAGGCCGAGAAGAGAGCTAAGGAAATCAAGGATCTTCATGCTCACGTTCAGGAGAGAATTGAAAGGTCCAATGCCCAAGCCATGCAACAAGCCAACAAGCACAAGAAAGAGGTCCATTTCCAACCAAAAGACTTGGTATGGATCCACATGAGGAAGGAATGGTGCCCCAGCAAGCGCAAGTCCAAGATCATGCTAAGATCGGACGACCCCTTTGAGATATTGGAGAAGATTGGACCTAATGCCTACAAAGTGGACCTATCTAGCGAGTATGGAGTCTTCGCCACCTTGAATGTGGCTGACCTCAGTCCATACTTTGAGGAGAATGAAGAAATTCTGAGTTTGAGGTCAAACTCCAGCCAACCCGGGGAGGATAATGGGGACCATATAAGCAAACCTATGAAAACCCTCCCCAATGGTCCAACACAAGTTATGGAGTCCAAGAAGGTTAGGGAAGTCCATGCAATAGTCAGAAACCACCTAAACAAAATGGACAGTAAACAAGCCAGTTTATCCTGAAATTGGCCTGGTTTTATAGCCCTGTTGGAACAAAATTCAGAAGTGGAAATTTCCTGCATGCACCACCCCCTTAAAGCTTAAAGTCTTAGCTTTCCAAAAATACCTTCTTCAAAGCATTTGGAGCCCATTTGGTCAGTCATCCAAGCCAAAATCCGAAACTGTGCACTGCCGAGCAGAATCCAGCACAGTCCGAATAAGAGGGCTGTTTGGTTGACTTGCTTTGTTCCAACTTTTGTCAAACTTTAGGGCATGAAAAGGCATCTAAATATTTATCAAATCATGGCCCTAAAGTTGAGTTAAGGGACCAGCTTGTGCTTGTTTTATCCAGCCAAAATAGAGGAGGAAATCCTTTACCTGTGTAAAGGGAAGGCTAGCTGTCCACCCTTTTTTTTGGTGACCCACTTGTGTAACTTGGAAGCTCAAGAGTCTAAGCTGATATACTAGGATTATTTGTAAGCTTGACACCTTAATTTGGAG
>JAKOGI010000425.1:404343-556843 GCA_029747015.1 Carnegiea gigantea
CCATTTTGAGCAGAAAGGAAGTTGACATTCTTCCGTTTACTCTTTTGCCAATATGATCAGTCAAAAATTAGGAGCCAAATACGAGTTTAACATTTGGGTCAAAACTTGACTATCCGGTGAAAAAGATTAAAACAAATTCAAATCTATATTTTGAGGTCAACACTATTTTATTTTGTCAACATTTTTATTTGCCACGACATTTCAATTGACATGTTTTACTATTTAAACAATTCAGTAAATATTTTTCGTCATTAGAACAATTTTAATAGTTTGAATCGAAACTTAATTATGTGGTCAATATTTGTCTCCTTACTATGACAACTACTTGATCATTTTTGTCGCTTGAACAATTCAGTTGATATTTTCTGCCATTAAAACAATCTTAACGGTTTGGATCGACGCATAATTGTTCGACAAATAACATTAAAAGAAGCTCAAATCACAATTTTAAATTCAACATTCATTCATTTGGTTTACACTTATTCCCGCTACGACAATTCGCTTGATGCCACTTAAACAATTCAGTTCACATTTTCTTTTTCCAATGAAAAGTTACTAACTTACACCAAATTACAAAGACAAGTAAACAATTCAATTGACATTTTCTTTTTTCCATTAAAAACAATCACAAGCTGAAGCCACATATTTGCACATTTCTCTGTTTATCATGTGTCAAGTAGTATTTTGATCAATCCATTTAAATTATTAAATCCTATGTATAGAAAGTAGAATGAACATGACAATTAAACTAGACGGTCGATGACTATATCTTATGGTAAGTACTAAATTTCCCCCAATGTTTGATGCCATTTTTAAGATACATTACTAAAAATCATCGTGGATTTTAATCTTTTTCAAACCCAAAAAAAAAAAAAGAATTAGCCGCTAAGGGATCAATGGCACTGTTATTTTATCATCCAAAGAATTAAATACGAGTTGAATGGAAGGATGTAGTTTCAATTCCAAACCAAACAGGTAATAACGCAAATGAAAATCATACTTAGGGTGTGGTGGGGTGGGGTGTGGGGGAGCCAAAGAGACTTACTTGGGAGATCCATGAGCATCCTCCGCGGGGCAGAGCTTGCTAGACATCAGCATTTGCGAAATTGTAATCTGCGTGAATGTCTCGTATAAACTCATCACAGATCTGAGGGAATCATTCGACTTGGGGTCAACGTAGATGTACTCATCTACGTCGAAAAAGAACATCCACTTTGTCGAAAACCGGTACCGATGTAAACAATCGTTCACCACCAGAAATTGGTTATGGTAATACCCATCGAACCGCTCCTGCTCACGAATATCGTGTAAACTCAAATACCCAAGCTCCATCCATGGCTTCAGGACCTTCATCACATCAGGATGGATTCCTCCAGCGTCATAAATAACGAAGTGGGATCGCCTCCCGAATAGGCGCACATGATAGGCCACCCACTCGCGGACCCTCTGAGGGCTGAGGTTCCCGTAGAGGGGGGAGCCGCAGTACAGGTAGTCGTACTTCGGCGGATCGGTAAATTGGATCGCATTCCAGGAGTTGGCGGGCTCAACCAGGACCTCGATGGTGTCGGCGAGGTTGAGTTGGGTGTCGAACCCCCCGTTGGTAGCAGCGTAGACAAGGAGGCGGCCACCTGCGGCGTCCGTGGCGGCGGAGTCTGTGGGGAATGTGCAGGTGATGACGACAGTTGTGTAGACGCGGCCAAATCCCCAGTCGGGAAGGATCGTGACGCCGGAGACTGTGGAGGTTTCAGTGGTGGTTCGGTATTCGCAGGTGTAGGTGGGGTGGCCGAACACGTGGAGGGGCTTGGAAGCCAAGCCGATGACGGAGAAGGTAGCGGCGCCGCCGCGGTAGGCGGACATAAATATGAAGCTGTAGGCGCCGATGCCGACGGGCTTGAAGGACCGCTTCAGAGTCCCGTTTCCGAGCAGCTGGTCTATTTGCAGCGGTGATGGCCGAGAAGGTGGAGCCATGGCGGGGGAGTTCGCAGCGGCAAGGACGGTGGTGGAAGGGAGGCAGGAGCGCAGGGAACAGAAGGAGAGAGAAAAGGTCGCGGGGAGGAACTGGAGGAGGGTAGCTAATAAGCAGAGGAGGAGGGCGCCGACAACGAAGAGCTTGAGTTGTGCTGCACAGTTCGGCCAGATGAGCCCGATTAACACTCTTCCCTCGCCTTTGCCGCGGCCGCCTCGTATGCCTCCTCCTCCCGCTCTCTCCTTCTCTTCCTCTGTTCTCAGGTCCTTCATTATTACTCAGAAAAGGAGAAAGAAAGAGGTAGAATTGCAACCCAAAAGGACCAGATGCAGCCAGAAGATCTAGCTCAGTTTTATAACTTTTATTGGTGTTGCTTCACCTCTGTTCCCCTTGTATCTTACTCTTTTCGCCTTTTATTGATGCACACTTTTTTAGCAAATGCCAGCCACTCTACTGCCTACCTGCGGTCTTCCCGTGACTCTGTAAACGATAAAAATCACACGAAAAATAAAGTATGAATTACACGATGCCGTCGGCACAAGATGGCGGAGGCTGAAAAAAAAAACCCGAGAAAAAAAAACCCGCCCCCACCCCAGAAAAAAACTTTTCTCCCCGCTGGCACACGATGTACAGTAGTAAGTTCAAAATTTAGCTCATGAATGGGGTTCATTAATTTTACATTTTTTAGTCAACTTTTTCACTCATAGTTCTTCCCCACCTCTAAATTATAAGGATTATAAATTTGATTCATCACATAAAATAATATATGTAAATATCACAACCAACATATTTAATTACTTTAGTTTTATATTTTACTTTGTTATTTGACTTTATTATTTTGTGAAAAATAATTTACACTTGATAATTTGATAACACAATTATTTAAAAGGACTTATTTAAAAAATCAATACAAGAGGTTGATTTTTTAAAAAAAAGAAAACAATACACATGCTCGAGTATAAAATTACAAAGTTCGATAAAAAATAAAAAAGATACATTGATTCATTTGACGTTAAAAAACAACACACATGCCCGATGTGAGAAAAAAGAAAAAATGCAAGAGTTCGACCAAAAAAAAAAAATAAAAGATACATTGATGATAACATTCGACTAAAACAAAGTACAACACAACAGTTCAACATTAAAAAAATTCAAATTAAAGATATAGAGTATATCACTACCATCTTTATTACTACCCCAAACATAGCTTTCATATTTCCTCAATAAAGTCCGCTTGGAGATGTGCATGTGGGTCGGAGTCCTAATTTATGACGATATTTGAAAGTGCATCTCATAGCATGGATGACCCTCCTAGTGAACAATCGGCTTCGAAGCAGTGCCCTCCGCAATGTCATAGCCAAATGGAAGCTCATAGTTATCGTGCATGTCCTCAGCAACCATGTTTGGAGCATCACACATGCTCTCATTATAAAACCGACGTCTTCTTGTTCCATGACTCGAGTGAAGCCACGTATTGAGGTAAATCGAGCTTGTGACACGCCCAAGGCTTGCTCAATGCCCTTCTAATCGACTATTGGTATCCAGCAAAGAGTTTTGCCTTAGACCATGCAGAAATGAGGTAATTGTAATGAATGTCACACATTTTGGATAGATTACATTCAAAACAAAATATTCTATCTTATACTCATGATCATTGACAACCTACTTACATTTAGAAGCTAGATATTGATACAAATCCTAGAAAATGGTGGAGTAATCAAGGATATTTATGTCATGAATACTTTTTGGCAAACCGAAGAATGCGTTCTATATCCAATGGTCATATGATGCGATGGCTTTAAGGATGATAATTGGCATCGTACAAAGTCCTTTTTGAAACAACGCCTTCCAAGTTGTTGGATAATTCTTCCACTTCCAGTGCACGCAGTCAATGCTTCCCAACATACTGACGACATCATGGGCTTCAGCAACTTGTAATAGGTGGTCCATGTCAGCTTGATTTGGCTTTCTCAAATACTCTTTCCTAAATACCTCTATAATGCCTAAGGTGAACTTTTTCATGTATTCTAATGTCGTGCTTGCACTAATCTTTAAGTACTCATGCACACAATTTACCGTTATAGTATAAATAATTATTTAAATAGCTACGATACACTTGCTTAATGGCGTCTACCCACATTTTTCAATCGCATCATATCTCAACTAAAAGTACTTGAAATGATTGCCAGGTGCATCTGCAATACGGACAAATAAGTGTTTCCACATTCTAAATCTATGAGGAACATGATGTTCATTATAGATTGGACCTTCTACGAAGTAGTCTTTGTACAAGCGATCATGGGTTGTTTTTATCTCTCCTAATACATTTTTCTTTGCTTGAGGCCTCGATGTTGAAGGTGTTAGCTCTTTTGCTGCTTGCCTAAGCTGTAGAAGGAACGCCATATGTTGTACATATTTTTGATCATCGAGTAATTCTTACATAAAGGGCAAAATAATCTCATCATTTGAATTATCGATTACAGAACTCAAACCATTTAATGAAGATGAGGATGATAAAGAAGAGGAGGATTCTTTCTTAAGCAACATCTTACACTACCAGAAAGCAGTCCATATTTCGACCCATAAATATCAACCCTTCTCATCTGCGTCGATGGTAAATTTTTTAGAATTGAGATATCTAGATGCTTTTAGGATTAAGACCAAGCAGGGCCATTAAAAGGATCAAGATTGTAGACATTAGAACCCGCGCTCAAATTTAAGAGACTGCCAAATGAAGCCTTTATGATGAAAATATTAAAACCAATGGAGGGATTTTCTTAAATCTTTAGAAAAATGATGAAATAGGCAAAAACGAGGGCTTGCATGCATGCATTTGAACTTTGAAGTAGATTTTATTTAAAAAAAAACAAAAAACGAACTCATTAGTCGCTCGATCAAACTCACTAAAATAAGTTGGAGTGAGAAAACTCTTATGCTAGCTAATCGATTTGAATCCCAAAAGAACCCTAATTCCCCTCCCAATCTCCCCTAAAACTCGCGCACCGTAGTCTTCGGTCGATTTCTTCTCTTTTTCAGCTAGTAATTCCTCAACTTTAACCGATGCCTTTGAATTTTTTGCGGTTTTGGTGTTTTTCTTTTTTTTTTAAGTTTGGGTTCCTAGGAAAGATGGAGTCTTTGTTGATTATGTAATTGTTAGGGCCACGCTATCGTTTTACTGCTAATCAGTTGTTCTAGTTGCTAAATTTATAAAGTTGCCTTGAATTATTGTTCAACAAAGATATTAAGTCAGGCATGTGCGTTTTTAACTATTATTTTCACTAAAAAGAATGATTATTTGATTCATGTTATTGTTGACATTATTTAATTATAAAAACTTTTGAATCAACGTTGACCCGAGCTTTTAAAATCGTTTTCATTTCATTTAATTAACTTTCGAAGTTTGATTAAAGATGTTAATTGTAGGATGTTTCGACTCGAGTTTAGACTATTCGTTAACAAGTTTGGGGTTGGAACCTGGCTGAAGCATGTTAGTTGAGCCAAAAAAAAAAAAGAAGGAAAAGAAAAATCGGACAAAAAGAGGGGGACTATCAGGCCAGGGAACCCGACACACTCCAAACCCTTTCTCTCTCTCTACTGCAGCTCTCTGTCTCTCGAATCTCTCTCTCTCTCACTAGCGACCGGCCATCTGGCGCTGCCGCCGGCCAGCGCGCGTCACCGGCGAGAGAAATGGGCGATTGGTCCCCCCACACCACGCGTCTCAGCCGCCCGTTCCTCCACCAGATTTCCTCCACTTCGCACAGCCCCACACCCACGCGTTTGCTCGCCCAAAACCGGCCATCCACGTGCCAGAAACCGACGACCCACCTCCATCCCAGCCTCCTCTATAAATTAGAGGCAAAGCCGAGCCTCAAACCGCCACAAAGCACCACCGTTCGAAAGGGGCTAGGGTTTCGAAATTGAGGTTCTCAGTTGGGGTTCGGGGTTTGCTGAGAAGGGCGTCCACCCACGAGCATTTCAGGTCGATTTGAGCACGGTTAAGTGAGTATTACTCCTCTCCTAAACTAATATTAATTTTCAAACGAATTTCACCAGTTTAATGATGCATGTTAGCGTAAGTTTGCTTCAATTCGTGTATGATGCTTGTTGAATGACCTGAATTAGCTATTACATGCAAGTTAGTTTGATTCAAAATTGTTTGAATGTGGGTAGCCCGATTGGATTCAACTAGCTAATGCATGTAGATGAGACTAAATTGAATTTGTTACACGTGCTTGGCTTGAATTCTATTAAAATTAGCTAACGTATAAAAAGAATTAAAAATGAAGTTAGTTTAACGTGTTTAGTATCGATTCAAGTTAATCAGTTGATGCATGAAAAAAGAATTAAAAACGAAGTTAGTTTAACGTGTTTAGCATCGATTCAAGTTAATGAGTTAATGTATGAAAAAGAATTAAGATCGAAGTTGTGTTAACGTGCTTGGCTTCTATTCAAGTTATTTAGCTAATATATGAAAAAGGATTAAAATCGAAATCCTTTTAACGTGTTTAGCTTCCATTCGAGTTAATTAACCAATGCATGTAAATGAGCTAATTTCGAGGTTAATGAAATGTGTTTATCTTCGAATCAAGTAGATTAGCTAATGCATGTTAAAAAAATTAATTTTGAAGTTATATAAACGTGTTTAGGTTTGATTTGAATTAAACTAGCTAATGCATGTAAACGAATTAAATTCGAAGCTATTGAAATATGTTTAGTTTTCATTTGAACTTCTTTTTAGTACATTCATGCTTAGGAAAGTTACTTCGAAATGCATCGTATATGTTTAGAATCAAATTATGTTTGATTTACTGAATAAAGTGTTGTCGATTTATGGATAAATGTGGCTATATGTACGCTTGTTGTAACGCACCGCTGAACGGTGTTGGTTGCTCAGGTAAGAGCCTAAACCTCACTCCCTTTTACATAAGCTAATATGATAATATGATGTGATTAATAAATCGATGAATCGAGTTGGTAGTTGGATGGTTTGAGGAAAAAATTATGAGTGTTCGAGATTTTGTGATACGGTGCAAGTGAGGAGGGAGATTAGGTTGTGAATTGACCGCAATCGTGTGGATTGCGAGGCCGTGTGTAGCTCACTATGTTGAAATTTTTATAAAGTGCTCAATGTGATATGTGTAAACCCCTTTCCTGTTGTATGTCTAGAATGTAAAGTGTGTGTAAGAGTGATGTTTTGACAAAGAATATTTCATGTGTTTTTAAACCCAAAAGTAGCCATGTCTAGTAATGAGCTACGGCCCATTTCAGCTATTCAAATAGTGTTTAGGAGGAATCTCTAAAACGTTTTTAAAAAAAGATGTGAGTTATACGTTGAATGATTTTATTGTTTGAAACGCAAAGTTATTAGCCGTTATGGCCGATACGCTTTAAGTGGCTAAGATAATGTGCTGCGGACAATATGATATGATATGAACGATGTTAACCTAGGGGAAGCTCCGGAAACCGTAGAGGCCCTGACGAGGGTTAATGTAATGGTCCGATATGTTATGTAGCCATCCCGGGAGTAAGAGCTTAAGCGTGAGCGTTAGGTCTCACTATAGGGTCGAGAATAGTTCTCACCTAATCAGCACCCTGTAATGATCTTATGCCAGAAGTATTTTCCTACCAAGATAAGAAAAGCAATTGGCCTTTGCCATTTTATAGGTTTTAAAGAAAAAGAATGTTTTACGAGCCCAAAGAGGCCATATGGAATGAATATGAAATGCTTATAAGGGTCGTTTTACGACGAATACAAAATGTAAACTCTTCCAAAAGATTGAGAACCTGCAAGGTTATGAAATGCTTTCAAATGTTCAAAGAAAGTTTCATTGCAGGTTTAAAGAAAATGTTCTTAATTATGTGGAATGTGACTTCAAATAGAATATGTGACATGCTAGTGAATCGTGAAACGACATTCAAATGTGCCTAGTGAATACATAAGTCATGGCTTGTACGATGTTCATGTTCTAGAACCTGTGTCCTATAATATGTTGCCTAATACCCTGTTAGTATTAGCTAAATGCTTGATAAGTGGATATTATGAGTAATATCGCTTATAAAGGTGTAACGCCCGCAAAATACTAATAACATAATTACTAATAATTGCAGCAGGAGACTTAGTAAACGAAGGCGCTACCGCCGTCTTGACAAGGACAAGGCTCACTGAAACTATTAAATCTTGCAACTCGTGTTCACAATCACAAATTCTATTAAACTGAAACACTTCAAGACCAAAGTCCGTAATGGTTCAACCATATCATGTATTAATTCACACTCCATACCACACAAGTAACTTGACCTTAAGGTCGATTCCAATGTTCATGCTAAGCTGAATCCACTGTAAGCATCTGACGAGTTCCAGAAGGGCTTGCTAAAATTGAGAAACATGTGATACTTCGTTACCTAAAATGGAAAACGTGAAAACAATTCGAAAATATGAGCAAAAACTCAGTACATACATCCCTGTATTGTAAAATGAGCACAGAAATACTGGTGATGGGTACCCGTCCTTGCAATTCATTTAGTTGGCAATAATAATGAAAATGAATGTAATATGAAACTGAATTGCTCATTATTATCTGGATGTGAACCCCTTGCACTGATATGATCTATACATAGGCGTACACCTGCCAATCCGATCAAGAGTTGGCCTGAAGCCGCGTGGGTAAGTGATGGGCTGACGCCCTATAGATGATAACTGACGGGGTTACAAGTTATATGGCAAATCACTGTATAAACTGATTCATTGATAACTCATTAAGAGTTTGTAACTTGATAAATATGATCTGCTTTCTGAAGATACAGGCAATGGACGTACCTTGAGTCTTTAAAAATGACATCTGACTTGATAAATATGTTTTGACTTGATTACACTTATGCATAACGGGGAACGATAACTAGGCCTCAACTCTGTTTTATAAAATAAATGTCACTGTAGGTATATATAATCAGTAAATGATCCTTACTCGCATAATTGAGTAAGTAAAAGTAGGTGTAACAGAAATTGAGTAATTATATGGTATACATAACAAGTACTTGAACATAACTTCAAAACTGAATTGATGAAAGTAATCCAAAACTGAATTGATGAAAGTAATGAAATTCAATATGAAGTAAATAGAAGTAAAATAGTCCAGTCCACAATGAGATAAATGATGATACAGAGGAAAAGGCCTTGATAGTGATAATTAAGAGAACGGTTATGGCCTTTTCTGAAATAAGGTGCTGATATGAGTTTCTCTCTCCACTTCTCATAATCATTCAAAAATCCACTTGATAAAGAATTCCACCCCAAAATGAGTCATTGAACTCCATAGAAGCTTGGTATTTTCTTTGTAAAATCCATAAGTGATTCACAGCTCATAAACTGACTCCCAATTTGTATATTTGTCTTCAGGACAATTTTCAAAATTTTCCTCCAAGCATACGCTGCATAGAAATTGCAATAATAACCTAATTTACACCCAAACAGGTCAGTTTACTTCAAAAATTCATAATTTTCATTCTAGACATCAAATGGAGAATTAAACCCCCAATATGAAAAGATTAGGAAGTCCCCAAAAACTTTCATTTACAATACAAATCACGATTCTCACAATAAGATTCCCAAAATGGGACTAAAACACAAGTGTCTCAGTTTTGATCTCATTCTGCGCAGCTTTGGTAAAACGACTATAACTTTTTCCACATACCTCGGATTAAGGCGATTCAAGATGCATTTGAAATCTAACACACTGAGGTATTTACCCACCAAAAATCACAATTTTTCACTAGGCCAATCATTACCAGTTTAATCCCAAAGTCAGCCCTAATTTCCTGAAATTCCAGCCCTTTACTGATTTAACTTTCTCTTCGTTTTTCATATAAAACTCACTTGAAATCATTTCAAATCACCACAATCAGATATAAAATGATCATGTAAGGCCTCATATACATATACAAACTCTAAACAACTTCATGAATACATAATTACAAAATTCGTATCCAAAATAGGGCAGTTTTCTTCAAAATTCCATAACTCAGTGATTACTCGTCCACACTTCACGAAATTTTGCCAGAAAATCCCAAATAATATAGAGAAGATACAGTAAAAATTTCAGAATTTTTGGCCAATCCTATAATTGCCAGAATTTTCGACAGTGGCCATTTAACAAAAGCAAAATCATGAAAAGCATGCTCTTGATCCAATACCCATAACTCCAAACATCTCCAAACTCAATAAAAATTGCACAACAACTATCAATTTAATCATCCAAACAATAATCACAACTAAAACAACCCAAAAATTCAAAATACAACAAGTTAGGGTTGTGGATATACCTCACTTTAGGCTTGAACTAGGGGGAGGTAGAGGCAGATTTGAATGATTTTGATGGTTGGCCATGGTAGCTAGCAGTAAGGGGGAGTCAGGGCAGCCAGGACACGGCCGGAAAAGGGACCGGAAACCACCAGAACTGGCGGCACAAGGGGCAGCAGCTGCTGCCCCTGTTCTTGCGTGAGAGAGAGGGAGAGGTGAGGGGATTAGTGTGTGATTTATTTGCTGATTTTTGGCTGAATGTTTAAGGGTCAAATTGTCTATTAATAACAACATGTGGCTGAAAATTTCTCGCCCAAAAAGTAGCTTTTTGCTAATTAAAATTAGGTGCTAAAATGAGTAATTAGTGAAATAACAAAAATTAGTAAGGTTTTGGGCTTTTGTTTTGGGCTCAACAAGCTACGTTTGGGCTTGAAAATTTTCAATCGAAATGTTGGTAACATTTTATATTACTCGGAATTAAAGTTTACCGAAGGTAAGAAAAGCATAATTTACTCACCGAGACCTAATATCGATTCACCCGACATTTAATCAATCAATGAAACTCAAATTAACAATAAATGACACTTGAGTTGCAAAGTGGTACCCAACATGAAATATCTTCGCACCGGGATGATTAAATAAGATAAATGAAGGTGGAAAATTTAAATAACATAATGGAACTCGTTAAATAAATAAATTAAGTGTAGTTGAATTTAATAAACATGACTTGGTTAAACAAATAACCATGAATGAGTAAATGAATAAACATGATTAATGAAATAAATAAAGATGATTTGAATAAATAAATATGGGTTAGGGTTGGGTTATTACAGTCTTTCCCCCATAAAGAGTTTCGTCCTCGAAACTTATAACACTTGTCAACTGCATGCAATGCTACTTTAAAACACATGGGCCATTGGTTCCCATAGCTTTCCTCTAAAGCAGTATCATTTGCCAAATGTACTCCGACTAAAGGTGTACGCATTATATACTTCTTAATCCCATATTTCAGTAGCAGATCTGGATACTTATCACATAATAGCCTTAACGAACTCAATCACTTTGATTCAAAAGTGATATTCCCTTCAAAAGAAAAGAACATTGTTACTGCAAAGGAGGTATTCTACACTACTGACTCATAAAGCCTAAAGTGACGAGGACTCAAGTATCGTTGATATCTAGTCTCCTGACACCCTTGACTAGGAAGGTATGACTTAATTATATCTCATCTTCGACTTTGGTTATTTCTTTGTTGTGCTAGCACAACTGCTTTGTCGACCTTGTATCACCTCGACATGTACTTGAATTTCCCCTCTTAATGCTTGCCTGGCGTAGCTCTGACCTTGTACTCAATGTTTCTTCTGGCTCACTCCAATATAATTAGACAGTGCTTGAGTTTATTCCCTTATCCAAAGGCAACCATCTGATATTTCCAATACATCACATAATCTCCACTCATCAGACTACTCAAGGTTCTGCTCCCGGTCGATAATGAGTAATGAAATGACCATAGTTAGGGATGAGAGTGATGAATTTCTCAGCTAAGTGAATCATTGCATACAAAAGAAATGAACAATGAGACTAAAAAAAAACAAATAAAGGAAAGATTATCATAGGGTGGTTAGAAAGAAGATAACCATAAGTATATTATGAATTCTGAAATATAATGCCACAAGAATTGTGGTTTATCATATGAGGTCCAATAAATAATCAACTAAGGAGAAAGAGGGTTCGATTATACTTAGGTTTAACTGAGGAATTGGAAATAAGATAACAAGCACGGACCCTCAACTAGGTGACTTAATAGCCACAAGTAACAAGACAAGTGCAATAGATAGATGGGACAAGCAGATGAAATAAATAGAAAAGATGGTGAAGGCCGAGGGCATAGGAGTGTTGACAACTATATAACGTTGAACAACAATGCGTTGCACATGTAACAATGGGATTAGAAAGACATGAAAGATCTCATTAGTATGAAATATTGGGTTGAAATGCAAGGAAGATTAAACAATATGGAATCGCGTTAAGATTTGAGGAAAAGACAAGCAAACAATTACAAGAATGACTTCAAAAGGGCATTCCCGCAAGAGATAGATTGTCAAAAGAACTTGAGCAACAAGATGTAGTTATGGCCATAGAATAGTATGCCAATATGATGTTACAGTGCCATAGAAATGCAAACAATACGGATCCATTTAATTATCGAAAGGGCACCCAATGACTGGGTCTGAAGCAACCAAAGACTTTTCAAGCTATAAATGAAGAGTGCTCAAATAGAAGTAAAGTGTTAATGTAGGTGGTAGTAAAAGTATGAACACAGTGATGACTGAATTGTCAACGTTTGAATCGCCAATAAGAAAGGTTGTTTAGACATGTTTTCATAAACACTCCATTACAAATCAAAAGAGTGTTAGCAGCAATAGAAATGATACCTCTGAATAATTCAAGGTAACTAGGGCAGCAATAAGTCAATGACAAGAAGTAATGGGAGCGAGCATTGCTGATGTAAGGTCTTAGTATTAAAACCAGATGATTCCGATACAATGGCAGCTAAATCTTACTTGCACCACCCATATAATGCCAAGTAGCACACCATAAGCTACTAATTATTATCACGATACATAAGCACTCATTGTAGTGTTCGTCTCATACTGGTTCACCTCAAAGATATTGCCGCAGAAGGTATTTCCTTATCTAGAGGTTTACATCTAACTTGACACTGTATTAATCCCTTAAGCAGTTGCAAATAGCATCCCCACATTGGGTTTCAACCACAAAATAACACACCTCAATAGAATTCTCAAATCCTGGGGCAAAACGGACAGAGTTCCGCCTACAAACGGGTTAAATCCTAGGCTTAAAGCCTTACAATAGCTACCTGAAATGAAGAAAAACACTTTAATAGCTCAACGCCCACACGCCGGAGTTCATAACTCAACGGGTTACACACCCGGAGTGCACAATTATAGAAATTTAAACAAATAAGAGAAATGAAACATGCAATACACCTCCAAGATAAATGAGAACATGCCTCACCAACAGGTGATCCAAATGGTTCCACAATCCACTTTGCTCATGCGTGAATCTCATGATATTAACAAACGATTGAGTCACCCAAATGAAAATGGTTTCTCCATATATGCCCATACCTATGAACTTGTAGTCAACAACTCATTTAACTGGTCCAACAGAACTCATGCATACCTTGATAGCTCACTCAGAAACACTTGATAGCGCACAGTGGCCCTTAAAACCTTAGGCTCTGATACCAAAACTGTAACGCCCCCAAAATACTAATGACATAATTACTAATAATTGCAGCGGGAGACTTAGTAAACGAAGGCGCTACCGCCGTCTTGACAAGGACAAGGCTCACTGAAACTATTAAATCTTGCAACTCGTGTTCACAATCACAAATTCTATTAAACTGAAACACTTCAAGACCAAAGTCCATAATGGTTCAACCATACCATGTATTAATTCACACTCCATACCACACAAGTAACTTGACCTTAAGGTCGATTCCAATGTTCATGCTAAGCTGAATCCACTGTGAGCATCTGAGGAGTTCCAGAAGGGCTTGCTAAAATTGAGAAACATGTGATACTTCATTACCTAAAATGGAAAACATGAAAACAATTCGAAAATATGAGCAAAAACTCAGTACATACATCCCTGTATTGTAAAATGAGCACAGAAATACTGGTGATGGGTACCCGTCTTTGCAATTCATTTAGTTGGCAATAATAATGAAAATGAATGTAATATGAAACTGAATTGCTCATTATTATCTGGATGTGAACCTCTTGCACTGATATGATCTATACATAGGCGTACACCTGCCAATTCAATCAAGAGTTGGCCTGAAGCCGCGCGGGTAAGTGATGGGCTGACGCCCTATAGATGATAACTGACGGGGTCACAAGTTATATGGCAAATCACTGTATAAACTGATTCATTGATAACTCATTAAGAGTTTGTAACTTGATAAATATGATCTGCTTTCTGAAGATACAGGCAATGGACGTACCTTGAGTCTTTAAAAATGACATCTGACTTGATAAATATGTTTTGACTTGATTACACTTATGCATAACGGGGAACGATAACTAGGCCTCAACTCTGTTTTATAAAATAAATGTCACTGTAAGTATATATAATCAGTAAATGATCCTTACTCGCATAATTGAGTAAGTAAAAGTAGGTGTAACAGAAATTGAGTAATTATATGGTATACATAACGAGTACTTGAATATAACTTCAAAACTGAATTGATGAAAGTAATGAAATTCAATATGAAGTAAATAGAAGTAAAATAGTCCAGTCCACAATGAGATAAATGATGTTACAGAGGAAAAGGCCTTGATAGTGATAATTGAGAGAATGGTTATGGCCTTTTCTAAAATAAGGTGCTGATATGAGTTTCTCTCTCCACTTCTCATAATCATTCAAAAATCCACTTGATAAAGAATTCCACCCCAAAATGAGTCATTGAACTCCATAGAAGCTATTAAGCTCACTAAGCTTGGTATTTTGTTTGTAAAATTCATAAGTGATTCACAGCTCATAAACTGACTCCCAATTTGTATATTTGTCTTCAGGACAATTTTCAGAATTTTTCTCCAAGTATACGTTGCATAGAAATTGCAATAATAACCTAATTTACACCCAAACAGGTCAGTTTACTTCAAAAATTCATAATTTTCATTCTAGACATCAAATGGAGAATTAAAACCCCAATATGAAAAGATTAGGAAGTCCCCAAAAACTTTCATTTACAATACAAATCACGATTCTCACAATAAGATTCCCAAAATGGGACTAAAACACAAGTGTCTCAGTTTTGATCTCATTCTGCGCAGCTTTGGTAAAACGACTATAACTTTTTCCACAGACCTCGGATTAAGGCGATTCAAGATGCATTTGAAAGCTAACACACTGAGGTATTTACCCACCAAAAATCACAATTTTTCACTGGGCCAATCATTACCAGTTTAATCCCAAAGTTAGCCCTAATTTCCTGAAATTCCAGCCCTTTACTGATTTAACTTTCTCTTCCTTTTTCATATAAAACTCACTTGAAATCATTTCAAATCACCACAATCAGATATAAAATGATCATGTAAGGCCTCATATACATATACAAGCTCTAAACAACTTCATGAATACATAATTACTAAATTCGTATCCAAAACAGGGTAGTTTTCTTCAAAATTCCATAACTCACTGATTACGCGTCCAAACTTCATGAAATTCTGCCAACAAATCCCAAATAATATAGAGAAGATACAGTAAAAATTTCAGAATTTTTGGCCAATCCTATAATTGTCAGAATTTTCGACAGTGGCCATTTAACAAAAGCAAAATCATGAAAAGCATGCTCTTGATCCAATACCCATGACTCCAAACATCTCCAAACTCAATAAAAATTGCACAACAACTATCAATTTGATCATCCAAACAATAATCACAACTAAAACAACCCAAAAATTCAAAATACAACAAGTTAGGGTTGTGGATATACCTCACTTTAGGCTTGAAGTAGGGGAAGGTAGAGGCTGATTTGAATGATTTTGATGGTTGGCCATGGTAGCTAGCAGTAAGGGGGAGTCGGGGCAGCCAGGACACGGCCGAAAAAGGGACCGGAAACCACCAGAACTGGCGGCACAAGGGGCAGCAGCTGCTGCCCCTGTTCTTGCGTGAGAGAGAGGGAGAGGTGAGGGGATTAGTGTGTGATTTATTTGCTGATTTTTGGCTGAATGTTTAAGGGTCAAATTGTCTATTAATAACAACATGTGGCTGAAAATTTCTCACCCAAAAAGTAGCTTTTTGCTAATTAAAATTAGTGCTAAAATGAGTAATTAGTGAAATAACAAAAATTAGTAAGGTTTTGGGCTTTTGTTTTGGGCCCAACAAGCTACGTTTGGGCTTGAAAATTTTCAATCGAAATGTTGGTAACATTTTATATTACTCGGAATTAAAGTTTACCGAAGGTAAGAAAAGCATAATTTACTTACCGAGGCCTAATATCGATTCACCCGACATTTAATCAATCAATGAAACTCAAATTAACAATAAATGACACTTGAGTTGCAAAGTGGTACCCAACATGAAATATCTTCGCACCGGGATGATTAAATATGATAAATGAAGGTGGAAAATTTAAATAACATAATGGAACTCGTTAAATAAATAAATTAAGTGTAGTTGAATTTAATAAACATGATTTGGTTAAACAAGTAACCATGAATGAGTAAATGAATAAACATGATTAATGAAATAAATAAAGATGATTTGAATAAATAAATATGGGTTAGGGTTGGGTTATTACAAAAGGTTTTGTTTTAAGGAGCGAAGGAACACTCGCTGAGCATGTGGTGGCTTACTCCATTTCTTTTCCCCTTTTCCCCCAGGTGATGAATGAGTGAAAGAATATGAGCTTCCTCTAGGACCAGTAGTTGCTGTTGCAAGCCGTACTTGTGACATGAAGTGATGTGACTGCCTGCAATAATATTTTGCTTGCGAAGTGCATGAATTGGGCATGTAGTGGCTCTAAGAGTACAAAACTTATGTAAATCATTGTAAATAGTTGTTTGTAAAGGCTTAAGCCTCAGCCGCGAGTGTGTGACTCGCTGGAACCTCCTAATTCTCTTTGAATTTGGTTGGAATGATATAGGTACCATAAAAATCATAATGTCAACTTGGGAAATGTCGTAATTACAGGCGGAACTCTTGCAATTTCGTCCCAGAATTCCCTAACTAAATTGAAGTTAGGTAGAATTTCGAAAGTAAATAAATGGAAAAAGAGCCTTAGGGGTCTCCCTTGGGGGATCCTGGCGGTGTGACATCCCTGGTAGGTAGCGAGGGTTGTTACATTGGGTGGTATCAGAGCCATAGGTTTGCATATGCATCTAGACGTGACTTTAGGATTAATAATGTGTGAAATAAGTGCCCTAAAATGTTTACTTGAGCTTGCTACGTGGTTGCTTACTTACTTGTGTACGCGAACTAGAAACACAACTTAGGACTTCCAAACAAATGCGTGCTTGATAGTGTCATTCCTAACCCAGTGTGGTGATGTAGGATGGTGTTTAGCATTGACGATTTTGAGTATCTACCCTTCTGGATGGCTGCATGGAATGCAGTCATATTTTAGGAAGCAATGATTAAGAGCAACCAGTGAAGACTCACTCGGGTCACACAGAACCACTGGACGTACAAGTTCATCAGAGCAATGCCATGTGCGGGAAGATGGGCCGAAGTCACCTCTATCCTCCGCCTCTTCCATGTACACAGGGGAGCTTATACACTGTTCACTTTTAGAGGGTTGGTGAATTTCCTAATATTTACAGAAGGGCGGGTGGGCTCCTTAGGAAATACCCCCTTGGGAAGGAGCGATGCTGCCATGCAACTGATCAACACGGCTTTAATTGCTCCTGCCGCTACCCAACAACTACCAATCACAATAGTAGAGAGAAATCATATCGAACATCATCAAATGAGACTTCTGTTTGTAGAAAATCCTCAGGCAAGATGATGCAAGCGAATAGCTACTCTGTGGGCACGTTGGATAGATTCCTTCGGTGCACAATACCCCCGGGGCTGGCAAGCCACAATGCTGAGGATGAGAGAACTGGTGGATAGAGCGCCTGAAGTGGAATACTCCCCACCATTTGTGTTATGGAACCTACTAGCTCCAGTTGAGTCTGAGGGCTCAAATGAACTATTGATAGATGATCCCCCTGAGGAGGGTTCCTCAGGTGGTAATTAGGGGTGTATGTAGCCTGGAATCGCCAATGTGTGCGTTGTGTTTGAATAAAATGTAGCTAGTGTACATTCGAAAATGAATAAATAGGAGTGATACCCGATGTTTCGTGATTTGTAAAAGTGCATTTTTGGAAAAGAAGTGTTCGTGCAACCAAAATGGGATCGCACGAATACTTAAAGCTCTATACATTCTATCTAATGTTGTACTATGTTTTTAAATGCTTTTGACAAATCTATTTTTATGAATAAAAACTAAGCAACTTTGCATAAAGAACTGTGTAGCCAATGCCTTCACGAAGGGAACAGGTGGCGGCACCAACCGCCTTGGAGATGATTTGTCAGTTTAACAAGCTGAAACCACCAAGATTTAGTGGTGGAACAGATCCTCTTGCTTATGAGGAATGGCTAAGAAGGATGGAGAATTTGTTTGAAGCAATGGACTGCCCTGAAGATTTTAAAGTACGTCTGGTGACCCATCAGTTCGAAAAGGAAGCGAAATTCTGGTGGGGCATTATCAAACCCCAAGTTGGTGAACCAGCTCTAACATGGGAACAACTAAAAACTATGATGGATGCCCAGTATTACCCACGAGATGTAAAGAGGGCAAAGGAATAAGAATATCTACGGTTGAAACAAGGCCAAATGAGTGCGGTAGAATACAAGGTGAAGTTTAACGAGCTTAGTCGCTTTGTGCCTAATCAAGTCGCAACTGAAGAAATGAAGATGGACCACTTCGAGCAAGGCCTTAAAGGACCCATTAAGCGGATGATAGCTGGGTATGTTTCACCAGCTTCCAGGAGATGTACCAGAGGGCAGTGAAAATAGCCCAAGTTATAGCTGAAACCGAAGCGAAAAGTCGGCAGATAGGCCTAGCAAAAAGAAAGCTTAACTAAGGAGGATCTAGTACCCAGGGAAGTAATAAGATCAGCAACTTCAACAACTGAGGGAAAGGAAAGCAAGTTGTGCCAAGGCAGGAACTGGAACCCTACAACCAGTGTGGGCGTATGCACTCCGGTCAGTGCCGATATGACACACAAGAATGCTATGGGTGTGGATCTACGAACCATAAAATTGCAAATTGCCCCAAGAAGGCGTGGAATCGGCAGAACAGTACACAAGGTTCAGGCACGGGGGCTAATTCAGTTCCGCAGAGAGGCTGACCTCCTGTGAATGCAACTTGAGGAGGCAATCGAGGTGGAAAAAGGCCGCAAGCAGGTGGTCGAGTGTTTAGCCTAGAAGGAGGTGAGGTGGAGGACCTCACTGCCACCGTCTCAGGTACCCTTCTTGTTAAACATCTTTATGCTCATGTTTTATTTGATTCGGGTGCCACGCATTCTTTTGTAAATCCTAGCTTTGCAAGAAAACTCGCTAGCAAACCCAATGAGATGAATGTACAACTATATGTGACCACCCCCTTAGGATCTACCTACCATACCGATCTTGTTTTCAAAAACTGTGCTATTCAATTGGAAGGGAGAGTTCTCCCTGTAGACCTAGTACAGCTAGATATACACGGTTGGGACGTTATTCTAGGGATGGACTGGTTAACCGGACATAAAGTCACTATTGACTGTGAGAGAAAGCTAGTTACCTTCTCGGCCTCCGATGGAGAAAGAGTAACCTTTAAGGGAAGTGGCCACCAAGTGACCATCCCAACGGTATCTGCTATGCAAGCATTCAAAATGTTGAAGAAAGGATGTCAGGGCTATTTGTGTGCAATTGAGGTCGCATAACTAAAAGAGCTAGACCTGAGTGAGATTCCGGTAGCAAGAGAGTTTTCACAGGTATTTCAAGAAGTATCGGGGCTACCACCCGACAGAGAAATTGAATTTACCATTGAACTGGTACCTGGGACTACCCCAATATCCAAGGCACCTTATCGAATGGCGCCTGCGGAATTGACAGAGTTAAAAACTCAGTTGCAAGAATTACTGGATAAGGGGTTAATTCAGCCTAGTGTTTCACACTAGGGAGCACCAGTGCTATTTGTAAAGAAGAAAGATGGGAGTTTAAGGTTATGTATTGACTATCGAGAGCTAAACAAGGTAACGGTTAAAAATAAATACTCACTCCTTCGAATTGATGACCTGTTTGATCAATTGGCCGGTGCTTCGGTGTTCTCAAAGATCGATTTGCGTCGGGGTACCATCAATTGAAGATCAAGAAGGAGGACGTGCCTAAAACCGCTTTTCGCACTCGATATGGTCATTACGAGTTCTTGGTGTTATCGTTCGGACTAACGAATGCTCCTACCTTCCTTATGGACTTGATGAACAGAGTCCTTAGGCCCTTTCTAGATAAATTTGTAGTGGTGTTCATCGATGATATCCTGGTATACTCCAAGCCCAGGGAAGAGCATGCAAATCACTTGCGAATGGTGCTGAAAACCCTAGAGGAGCACAAACTATATGCCAAACTTAAAAAGTGTGAGTTCTGGTTAGAAAGGGTGCAATTTCTAGGACACATAGTGACCAAAGATGGCATATCGGTGGACCTGGCAAAGGTAGAGGCAATTGTGAATTGGCCAAGACCAACAAACGTCTCCAAAGTGCGAAACTTCTTAAGAATAGCTGGCTACTATCGAAGGTTTGTAGAAGGATTTTCTAAACTGGCCTTGCCTATTACCAAACTACTTCGGAAGACCACTAAATTTGAATGGACCCCAGAATGTGAAGATAGCTTTCAGGAGCTAAAGAAACATTTGGTGTCTGCACCAATATTAGCAATACCTGAAGGTGATGAAGGGTTTGTAATCTACAGTGATGCGTCCAAGAAGGGACTGGGTTGCGTATTAATGCAAAAAGGTAGAGTTATCACTTATGCCTCTCGTCAGTTGAAGCCTTGCGAAGAGAATTATCCAACACACGACCTAGAATTGGCCGCGGTTGTGTTTGCCTTGAAAATCTGGAGACATTACCTCTATGGAGTAAGGTGTGAGGTGTATACTGACCATAAGAGCCTAAAGTATATTTTCACTTAGAAAGAACTGAATATGAGGCAAAGGAGATGGTTAGAGCTCCTAAAAGACTACAATATGGAGGTTAAATATCACCTTGGTAAAGCAAACGCGGTAGCTGACGCATTGAGTAGAAAATCTACTGGGTCCGTAGCCTGCCTACTTATACAAGAAAAGAGACTCCTGGAAGTGCTCAATGGACTACAAATAGAGGTGGTACTACCAGGAAATCAAAGCCACTTAGCAGCACTCCAAACCTCTTCGTCATTAGTCGATCGGATCAAGCAACAGCAGAAGGACGACCCTGAACATATGAAAATAAGGAAAGGTGTGGAAGAAGGAAAGAATAAGGAGTTTTCCCTCCAAAATGAAGTGCTATGGTATGGGAATAGACTCTGTGTACCAAATGCAATAGCTCTCAAAAGAGACTTGCAGAAGGAAGCGCACAATTCCACAGTTGCTGCTCACCCTGGAAGTGCGAAAATGTACAATGACTTAAAAACCCATTATTGGTGGAATGGAATGAAGAGGGACATCGCGGACTACGTAGCACGATGTCTTACGTGCCAGAGGGTGAAAACTGAGCATCAGAAGCCTGGAGGGCTACTTCAGCCCTCGCCAATACCGATATGGAAATAGGAACACATCACCATGGATTTCATGATAGGAATGCCAAGAACCATCAGACAACATGACGGTGTGTGGGTCATAGTTGACAGATTGACCAAGGCTGCACACTTCTTACCCATCAAGGCTACTTTCACCTCTGAGCAACTGGCTAACCTATACATTAAGAAGATAGTTAGACTGCGTTGTGTGCCACTCAGTATTATGTCAGATCGCGATACCAAGTTTGTATCTCGCTTCTGGCAAGGTTTTCAAAGAGCAATGGGCATAGAACTACGTTTAAGTACGGCCTTCCATCCTCAAACGGACGGTCAATCTGAAAGAACCATTCAAACCTTAGAGGACATCTTGAGAGCCTGTGCACTCGAGTACGCTGGAGCTTAGGATCATAACTTGCCCCTGATCGAGTTTGCGTACAATAACGGTTACCACGCTAGCATAGGCATGGCCCCTTTCGAGGCATTGTATGGTAGACGTTACAGAACTCCTATTTGTTAGAATAAGGTAGGAGAAAGGGAACCTTCCAAGGTCGAATTAATCGATCAACTGATCGAAATAATTAAAACAATACGAAAAAGGCTGCAAGTCGCCCAGAGTAGACAAAAAAGTTATGCGGACATTAGGAGAAGGCCATTGGAATTCGAAGTTGGAGATCATGTGTTCCTCAAAGTGTCTCCACTAAGAGGAAGCATAAAGTTTGGGCAAAAAGGAAAACTGAGCCGGAGATTTATTGGACCGTTCGAAATCTTGCAGAGAGTGGGATCGGTTGCATACCGATTGGCCTTATCGCCCTTATTGCAAGGCATTCATGATGTATTTCATGTATCCAATCTTCGGAAGTATGTTTCAGATCCGGATCATGTCATTCGATATGAATCCCTGCAAGTTAAAGAAAATCTCACCTATGTTGAAGAGCCCATTCGGATTTTGGAGAAAGTAGAGAAAAAGCTCAGAAACAGGAGCATTTCCTATGTTAAGGTATTATGGAAACATCACAAGGTGGCGGAAGCAACTTGGGAGCTGGAAAGCAAAATGCGTGAGAAATACCCCGCGCTGTTCCCTTCAAGCAAACCAATTTTGAGGACGAAATCCTTTAAGGGGGGGAGAATGTTAGGGCCATGCTATCGTTTTACTGCTGATCAGTTGTTCTAGTTGCTAAATTTATAAAGTTGTCTTGAATTATTGTTCAACAAAGATATTAAGTCAGGCGTGTGCGTTTTTAACGATTAATTTCACTAAAAAGAATGATTATTTGATTCATGTTATTGTTGATGTTATTTAATTGTAAAAACTTTTGAATCAACGCTGACCCGAGCTTTTAAAATCGTTTTCGTTTCATTTAATTAACTTTCGAAGTTTGATTGAAGATGTTAATTGTAGGATGTTTTGACTCGAGTTTAGACTATTCGATAATAAGTTTGGGGTTGGACCTGGCTAAAGCATGTTAGTTGAGCCAAAAAAAAGAAAGAAAAGAAAAATCGAACAAAAAGGGGGGGCTATCGGGCCAGGGAACCCGACACACCCCAAACCCCCTCTCTCTCTCTTTCTCCACCGCAGCTCTCTCTCTCTCTCGAATCTCTCTCTCTCTCACCGGCGACCGGCCATCTGGCGCTGCCGCCGGCCAGCACGCGTCACCGGCGAGAGAAAGGGACGATTGGTCCCCCCACACCACGCGTCTCAGCCGCCCATTCCTTCACCAGATTTCCTCCACTTCGCACAGCCCGACACCGACGCGTTTGCTCGCCCAAAACCGGCCATCCACGTGCCAGAAACCAACGACCCACCTCCATCCCAGCCTCCTCTATAAATTAGAGGCAAAACCGAGCCTCAAACTGCCACAAAGCACCACCGTTCGAAAGGGGCTAGGGTTTCGAAATTGAGGTTCTCAGTTGGGGTTTGGGGTTTGCTGAGAAGGGCGTCCACCCACGAGCGTTTCAGGTCGATTTGAGCACGGTTAAGTGAGCATTACTCCTCTCCTAAACTAATATTAATTTTCAAACGAATTTCACTAGTTTAATGATGCATGTTAGCCTAGGTTTGCTTCAATTCGTGTATGATGCTTGTTGAATGACCTGAATTAGCTATTACATGCAAGTTACTTTGATTCGAAATTGTTTGAATGTGGGTAGCCCGATTGGATTCAACTAGCTAATGCATGTACATGAGACTAAATTGAATTTGTTACACGTGGTTGGCTTGAATTCGATTAAAATTAGCTAATGTATAAAAAGAATTAAAAATGAAGTTAGTTTAACGTGTTTAGCATCGATTCAAGTTAATTAGTTGATGCATGAAAAAAGAATTAAAAACGAAGTTAGTTTAACGTGTTTAGCATCGATTCAAGTTAATTAGTTGATGCATGAAAAAAGAATTAAAAACGAAGTTAGTTTAACGTGTTTAGCATCGATTCAAGTTAATGAGTTAATGTATGAAAAAGAATTAAAATCGAAGTTGTGTTAATGTGCTTAGCTTCTATTCAAGTTATTTAGCTAATATATGAAAAAGGATTAAAATCGAAGTCCTTTTAACGTGTTTAGCTTCCATTCGAGTTAATTAACCAATGCATGCAAATGAGCTAATTTCGAGGTTAATCAAATGTGTTTATCTTCGAATCAAGTAGATTAGCTAATGCATGTTAAAGGAATTAATTTCGAAGTTATATAAACGTGTTTAGGTTCGATTCGAGTTAAACTAGTTAATGCATGTAAATGAATTAAATTCGAAGCTATTGAAATATGTTTAGTTTTCATTCGAAGTTCTTTTTAGTACATTCATGCTTAGGAAAGTTACTTCGAAATGCATCGTATATGTTTAGAATCAAATTATGTTTGATTTACTGAATAAAGCGTTGTCGATTTATGGATCAATGGTGCTGGTTGCTCATGTAGGAGCCTAAACCTCACTCCCTTTTACATAAGCTAATATGATAATATGATGTGATTAATAAATCGATGAATCGAGTTCGTAGTTGGATGGTTTGAGGAAAGAATTATGAGCATTCAAGGTTTTGTGGTGCGGTGCAAGTGAGGAGGGAGATTGGGTTGTGAATTGACCGCAATCGTGTGGATTGCGAGGCCGTGTGTGGCTCACTATGTTGAAATTTTTATGAAGTGCTGAAATGTGGTATGTGTAAATCCCTTTCCTGTTGTATGTCTAAAATGTAAAGTGTGTGTACGAGTGATGTTTTGACAAAGAATACTTCACGTGTTTTTAAACCCAAAAGTAGCCATGTCTAGTAACGAGCTACGGCCTATTTTAACTATTCAAATAGTGTTTGGGAGGAATCCCTAAAACTTTTTTAAAAAAAGATGTGAGTTATATGTTGAATGATTTTATTGTTTGAAACATAAAGTTATTAGCCATTATGGCCGATACGCTTTAAGTGGCTAAGATAATGTGTTGCGGATAATATGATATGCTATGAACGATGTTAACCTAGGGGAAGGTCCGGAAACCCTAGAGGCCCTGACGAGGGTTAATGTAATGGTCCGATATGTTATGTAGCCATCCCGGGAGTAAGAGTTTAAGCGTGAGCGTTAGGTCTCACTATGGGGTCGAGAATAGTTCCCACCCAATCAGCACCCTGTAATGATCTTATGCCAGAAGTATTTTCCTACCAAGATAAGAAAAGCAATTGGCCTTTGCCATTTTATAGGTTTTAAAGAAAAAGAATGTTTTACGGGCCCAAAGAGGCCATATGAAATGAATATGAAATGCTTATAAGGGTCGTTTTACGACGAATACGAAATGTAAACTCTTCCAAAAGATTGAGAACCTCAAAGGTTATGAAATGCTTTCAAATGTTCAAAGAAAGTTTCATTGTAGGTTCAAAGAAAATGTTCTTAATTATGTTGAATGTAACTTCAAATAGAATATATGACATGCTAGTGAATCGTGAAATGACATTCAAAAGTGCCTAGTGAATACATAAGTCATGGCTTGTTCGATGTTCATGTTCTAGAACCTGTGTCCTATAATATGTTGCCTAATACCATGTTAGTATTAGCTAAATGCTTGATAAGTGGATATTATGAGTAATATTGCTTGTAAATGTTTTGTTTTAAGGAGTGGAGGAACACTCACTGATCATGTGGTGGCTCACTCCATTTCCTTTCCCCTTTTCCCCCAGGTGATGAATGAGTGAAAGAATCTAAGTTTCTTCTAAGACCACTAGTTGCTCCTGCAAGACGTACTTATGAAATGAAGTGATGTGGCTGCCTGCAATAATATTTTGTTTGAGAAGTGCATGAATTGGGCATGTATTGGCTCTAGTAGTACAAAACTTATGTTAATTATTGTAAATAGTTGTTTGTAAAGGCTTAAGCCTCAACCGCGAGTGTGTGACTCACTGGAACCTCCTAGTTCTCTTTGAATTTGGTTGTAATGATATAGGTACCATAAAAATCATAATGTGAACTTGGGAAATGTCGTAATTACAGGCGGAACTCTTGCAGTTTCGTCCCAGAATTCCCTAATTAAATTGAAGTTAGGTAGAATTTCAAAAGTAAATAAATGGAAAAAGAGCCTTAGGGGTCTCCCTCGGGGGATCCTGGCGGTGTGACATCCCTGGTAGATAGCGGGGGTTGTTACAGTAATCTTCTACAATTTGGATAGTAACAAGGGGATGACTGCTGCACTATTGGGGTTTGCTGCTATTTTTTTGTTGAGTTTTTTTTTGAGGTTTTTATTCCTTTTAGGAGAAAGTTGCATGCCTTGCCTCATTGCAAAATTGAAGCCTACTAAGAGCAAGAGACTGAAGCAAGGTGAATATATTTTTCTTTGCTCTTTCCGTGTGTATGATTTCAATCTAAAGATGTTTTTGCATTTTACTAGTTGATCTTTGTTGAGCAAGTTTCTATTTTTTGAGTGGCAAGGGTAAACATGCTTTTGTAGAATAATTTTTTATGATCCTGCTCTTATTACAATTGCCCCCTATTTTCTCTCTATTTCAATTGTGATGAATTCTAGGTTGTTGTTATTGTTTATCAAGGGTGGCTGTTTTAGATTCTTCACCACGTCCTTTTATTCTGCTACGATTGAATAAAATCAATGTAAATTGTAAAACACCATTGTTCTATCATTTTCTACATCTCTGTGGAATGTGTAGTTCAGATGCTTATCCCTTCTCATTTCGGCGGTTGTGTTCTTGTTATCTTTTCTCGTGTTCTTGCCTTCATTGTTTTTCTATGCCCTAAGAAAATAAATATAATTCACAATTCTGTATTAAATTGAATTCACAGTTTTATTTATGTTTACTTTTTGATAATTATAATAAGCTGCTATTTTCTAGGTGAAATTTGGGGTTTGATTTCTTAAAAGGGATTCCCTATAACTTCTTGGTTCTAGTTAGATGCAACATTCATTCGATTTTACCTATGGATTACTTGATGCAGATCATAGCGCTACTGTCTAAGAGGGAGAAGGTAATCACCTCACAAACATTTCAATACTGTCCTTATTCTTCTTTAACCATGTAGAATTAAGCACTATCTTGAGTGACATCCTTTAGTGATTTTCCTAAGTCTTCTTATGGGGTTATCCTAATTTCTTAGACTTCCTAAGAAGTCTTCTTTGTAGAGTAAAGTCCATTTTGGTGATCAATCAAGGCATTTTGGGTAAGAAGCCCAAAACAGTAGCATGCTCAGTTTAAGCTACTTTCTGCCCAGTTTGAAAGAAGTGGTTATCCCTTGGCATTTAACCTAGCTTAAGGATGATTTTGTTGTTTACGGGGATTACTAACATCCTAATGTACCCCCATGTTTTAAATTCATCCCTAAATCAAGTCTAGCTTGGAAAAACAACTTATATGAATTTGGTGTTAACGCAGGTTGTTCAGGTTAAAATAAGCTATTTTGACTTTATGAAGGATTTTGCTAAATCTAGAAGGTATGCTCACCTACCTCCTTGCTTATTTGGCTCCTTAAGCAACCAAGAACACAATCATGAGGAATTTATCGCTTCTGGAAGCAAGTTGGCTAATGATCAAAAGGAAAGAACTCAAGCTTCACCTGGATTAGCCAGCTTGCAAAGTAAGTCACATTTGCAACCCTTTTCTCTCTTCCTCATGTGCAAGTTGGTTGACTTGTATAGCTAGTCATGTTCAGATTCAAGTTAATGTAAATTAATCATAGATTACCTCAACTCATGCCATGTAATTAGCTAACTTATCTTCTGTTAAGGAAACAGTTTATACTTAAGCTAGATTAGGGCTTTCCTATGCATTAAGGTAACTCTTTTGGCAGGAAAAGGGCTTGTTCTGATGGTATAAAAGCCCTCCATTGCTGGTTTTATGCACTGTTGAATATCTATGTAAAAACTCCATTGTTGAACTCAAAGTTCTCACTAAAATCTCACTTAACAAATATGATTAGCTTGTTAGACTGAGTGGTTTCCTTTAATATAATTATGGTGGCTTAACCTTTATGAATTAGAAGGTGGATTCCTACCTTAGTTTGGGTGGTAGCCAAGCCTTTAACCCATTGATATCATTGTTCTGGCAGATTATTAGCTTGATTCATCCAACTAAAGTTCCAGGAAATCTTTGCATGAGTTTTGATTGAGCTTATGCATCAAATTAGTATTAGAGCATAACCTAATGAGTTTTTTTTGTTTGTTTCCTTGGCATTACTCTATTTTACTTAGGTGATACTCTGCCTAAACACATCTTCCATAACCCCACACAGAACCTACTGCCCAAACACATAACCGCCCACAAAAACACCTTTATTCTCTAAAACTGATTCCTTAAGTCCGGTTCCATGTCCTCGAGAGAAGAAAGTGACCCTTCTCAGCCTAGAGTTCTAAGAGGCCTTACCTGGGAAGAGGCCCAGGAGATAGGAAGTGGGAATGCCATTTAATAACTCTAAAAAGATGTCCATTCCTTGTCCACTAAAATCACTAATATTACCACCAGATTAGATAAGGCCCTTGCTAGGTTTAGAGATGATCTCGGAGAGGGGAGGAGAAGGAACCATGGATCTCCTTGGGGTGACCTAATCCCTGCCCATTCCACTTTATCTCAAGATGGGTATTCAACTAGAGAAGAACGAGGCCAGCTAGAGAGGATGATTTAAGAGACATGAGGTTTGACCCTTAAGAATTTGAAAGTAATTTGAATCCAGATCATTACCTCAAAGGTGTTTAAACCTTAGAGAGATTCTTTGATTTTAAAGAATACTTAGATGAAAAGGCCTTCAAGTGTATTGTCCTTAAGCCCAAAAAATATGCCTCACTCTGGTATGACAATACTAAGAGATAAAGAGCTGAGGAGGGAAGGTCACATATCAAAACTTGGTCCAAACTAAAGAGACTTCTGCCTAAAAAGTTTCTTCCTAATAGTCATAAGCTTGATCTGTACCTTAAGGTATCATCCTTGAATCAAGGAAGAATGAGTGTGAAATAATACATTTGTGAGTTTGAGCAACTCCAGATCCACAGTGGCTTCCAAGAGGAAGAACAACAAACTATGTTAAGGTTCCTTAGGGGACTTGATCCTAGTATTTCTGAGAAGGTTGAACTCCAACCTTATTGGTCCTTTGAGGAAATTTGTAAATTAGCCATTTAGGCATATAATCACTTCAAAAACAGGAGTCCTTTTTCCAGTTCCTACTCACGGCCTAGTCCTTAAATCAAGTCTCAACCAGGTCATAAGTGTCACGGGGCTATTACCCTCTTCTCAAAAGGCCAGTCTAATAGGGTGTGTAGTGTCACTACTTATAAGCCTAGGACCTTCCTATCACTTATTCGATGTGAGACTTTTATCCATGACATTCTTCCCCACCTAATCTTATGATGCCCTCGTCACATATGGGCTCCTTGCCTATCCCGTCCGTTGGAGTGCTTGGCGAGACACCGGAGTCGAGTTTGGGTTGGCTCTGCTAACGCTTGTCACGGGGTCATTACTCTCTCTCCAATGGCCGATCTGATGGGGTGTGTAGTGCCATTGCTTATAAACGCAGGATCCTCTAATCACTTTTCTGATATGAGACTCTTGTTCATGACATTCTCACCCACCCAATCCTATGACGCCCACGTCACAGATGGGGCCCCACCTAACCCACTCGTTGAAGCACTTGGTGAGACATCGGAGTTAGGTCTGGGTTGGCTCTGATACCATATGTCATGGGGCCATTACTCGCTCCCCAAAATGCCGGTCTGATAGAGTGTGGAGCGCAATCACTTATAAGCCCATAACCTTCCCATCACTTATTTGATGTGGGACTTTTATCCGTGACATAAGGCTGAGGCTATTTCTCAACATAATAAGAGATTAGACAAGGGAAAAAGCATTATCTACGAGTTTTCTAAGAAACTTAATGGGAAGAGATGCTTTTAGTTCTAAGGCTATGGGCACTTTGAAGCTGACAGTCCTAACATAAAGGCACTCAGCATCAAAGTGATGGAAGAAATTGATCAGATTAACCTTGAGTCCACTGAAAGAGAAGAAGAAAAGGAGGAGGAACCCACTATCTTACCTCCTAACGTGGGACAATTCTTGGTGTTCAAAACGATCTTGCATACTGTGGAGGGATTAAGGAGGAGAGTCAAAGAGAGCATAAGTTTCACTTCAGGTGCACCATTCAAGGGAAGGTATGTAGTTTAATCACTAATGGAAGTAGTTGTACAAATATTACCTCAATCCATTTAGTTAATGAGCTTAAACTACCTACTATTCCATACACTAGTCCATATTCACTTCAATGGCTTAAAAAGGGTAATGAAGTTCACATGGATAAATAAGTTTTAGTTGCCTACACCATTGGTAATTTGAATGATGAAGTGCTTTGTGATGTGTTGCCTATGAATGCTTGTCATGTATTACTTAGTAGACCATGGCAGTTTGACAAAGGAGCCATTCATTGTGGGAAGTCAAATACCTACTCCATTAAGGTTGAGGTTCATAGTTACACTCTAGCCCCTTTACCCCTAGTCAAGTTCAAAACATTATACCTAACCTAGAGGAGGGAAACACAAGTGAGAAGACCTTATTTATGAGTGAAACACAAGTTAAGAGGTCCATGAGTAAGGGAGAACCCTTGTGTTGGAGAAAGAAGAGGGAGAGATACATTTGCATCCACTTGCTTAACCTCTTGTACATGAGTTTGAGGATGTTTTTCCTGATGACCTACCCCCTGGTTTACCTCTAATTAGGGGGCATTGAACACCCCATTAACCTATTGTCAGGGGTTGCCCTTCCAAATAAGACAATCTATAGGTGTAATCCTACAGAGACCAAGGAGTTACAATGCCAAGTTCAAGAGCCTATTAATAGAGGGTACATTAGAAAAAGCATGAGTCCATGTTTTGTCCTAGCCTTACTTGTTTTAAAGAAAGCTGGGACTATGAGAATGTGTGTGGATAGTCATGCTATACACAACATTACAATTAAGTATAGATACCCTATTCTTGCACTTGATGATATGCCAGATGAGTTATATGGTTCTAATGTGTTTTCCTAGATTGACTTGAGGAGTGGTTATCACCAAATTAGAATGAGGCATGGGGATGAATGGAAAATAGCTTTCAAAACCAAAAAAGGGCTATATGAGTGGCCTATCATGCCCTTTGGTTTATCTAATGCCCTAGTACTTTTATAAGGATAATGAATGAGGTGCTCTAACCTTTCATTGGTTATTTTGTTATTGTATACTTTGGTGATATCTTAGTTTGCAGTCGCAATGAAAAGGAACATAAGTAGCACCTAAGACAGGTTTTTAAGGTTCTAAGAGAGCAACAACTCTATGCCAAGATGGAAAAGTTTGAGTTTTTCACCACAACTCACCTTTCTAGGGTATGTGGTTTCTGCAAAGGCAATCCAAGTTAATCTTAGCAAAGTTACAGAAGTCCAAACCTGGCCTTAATCTCTTTTAGTTATGGAGGTAAGGAGCCTTCATAGTTTGACTTCTTTTTACACGAGGTTCATTAAGCATTTCAGTTCTATCATGGCCCTTATTACTGAATGCATGAAGAAAGGAACTTTTGAATAGACCAAGGCTACCCAGAAAGCCTTTGAAACCATCAAATAAAAGCTTTGCCAGTCACCCATTCTAGTACTCCTAAATTTTAAAGATCTATTTGAGTTAGAGTGTGATGTAAATGGAGTAGCAATTGGGGCTGTCCTAGTCCAATCCAAGACGCCTATTGCTTATTTTAGTGAGAAGCTTAATGGGTCTAGGTGTAATTACAACAACTATGACAAAGAATTCTATGCCATTGTAAGAGGTTTTGACTCATTAGGGTCATTACCTCAAACCTCAGCCATTTGATTTGCATTCTGGTCACCAAGCTCTTAAGTACATCAATGGTCAGCATAAACTAAATCCAAGATATGCCAATTGGGTAGAATTCTTACAATCATTCAATTTCACTTGCAAATATAAGAGTGGCAAAGAGAATGTGGTGGCAGATACTCTCTCAAGGAGGTATACTCTAGTTTCTGTTTTAGAAGCTAAGGTTCTTAGATTTCATTCCATTCACAAACTTTACAAAGATGATTCAAATTTCAAGGAGGTCTTGTATGGAGATCTCAAGGGCAGTCCTTACATCATTCAGGAGGGCTTTCTATTCAAGAACAACATCCTTTACATTCCAAAAAGCCCTTTGAGAGAATTAATAGTCTGAGAGGCCTATGGTGGTGGTGCACTTGCTGGTCATTGTTGTCTCAACAAGGCCATGGATATCCACTTTTTCTAACACCCGGAATTTTTATCTCCTTTGTTAAGCCGATTTCACTATTATATCGTTCTAAACTCGTATTTGGTTATTTCCATAATTTGAAATACTATTGATGTAGCTTGCTTGAGTGCTGATTTTATTGAAAAGAGTATGATTACTATCATTTTACTATCGGGCACTCCATTGAGCAAATTCCCGAGTACGACTAGAATGCCGAACCTTGGGAATAATCCTGCAATTTATTGAAACAAACCTTAATATAATCAAAAGACGAATAATCGACTGATGATTATATTAATGGTTATAGCTTAAGGTTTGGAGATTGGAAAATAGGATTTATGGTACAGTAGGCTGGTGTTATTATCAGTTAGCAGCAAGAATAATTAAAAAAGTAAAATAAAATATTAAAGGGGCCGAAGCCCCTTCTCTGCGGCAGAGAAGGATCGCGAGAGAGGGGGGGTTCCCGACCCCTGCCCCGTGCCACACCTATACACACGCCAAGAGTGGGGGGAGGGATGCACCGGTGGCGTCGCCGGCGACCGGCCGACGTGCGCCCGGCCGTCCCCACCCCGGTTGACGCCCAAGTTGGGCCACAGAGAGAGGCAGAGTCGGCAAGAGAGGGAGAGGGAGAGAGTGACCGGCGGGGGAGGTTTCGTGCGCCTCCTCGGCAGCTCGCAGAGACGGCAAGAGGAGAAGAGAGAGAGAGAAGCAGTAGCAGGGCAGCAATGGTGCACCGAACCGACCCGAATCACGCCCTAAAACGAAAACGGGTCCTTTAGCTTGGATTCGAGGTGGGTTTCCTCTTCCTCCTATTTATTTTTAATTTCGATGCAAGTTTATCGATTATAGTTCATTCTGGTTGAATTGGAACTGATGATTTATGCCTAGTATACATATTGATCGCATTGAACAAGTTTATCAATTTTATATATATAGTTTATCGATTATGCGAGATGCATTCGATTGTATATATATAGTTATCAAATTATAATCGGTTATATGAGAGTTATTCGATTTTATAACGACCCATTGGTTTATATGAAGTTTAAACGATTCATCGACGTATATGAAATTTATCGATTCATCGATTTATGAAGTTTAGTGATTCATTGATCTATATAAGGTGTAGTGATTTATTGATTTATATGAAGTTTAGCGATTCATTGATTATATACAGTTCAGAGACCAGATATAGTCTATTGATCATATGAAGTTTAGCAATTATATATACGCTTATCGATTATATAAAAATTATCAATCATAGCACGTTATTGATTATCAATCGTTGTCGTTAGCAAATACAGAAGGTTCATTGAGTGTATCAAGCTTATTGATTTATATGTGGTTTATTGATTCTCTAAAACCTATTGATTTATACGTTATTATAGTTATGAATGTTTATATGTAATTCAGACGTTTTATAGTAACTACACGTTTTAACGTTATGGTAATTTAAACTGAACGGAAGCTTATCGAATATATACGTATATGGTTTATATCGACTATTTAGAAACGATGAGGGTATAGATGTTAATGGTGAATTAAATGCTTGAATCCTGGAATCGTATAGATTGCGAAGTGAGTGTGGGAATTGCTTTATCAATTGAATTAACGTGCTATGTGAGTCCCCCACTTGAGTTTCATTGTCCTACCAGCAGACAGAGGCACCAAAGCTCAATGTTTTCATAGCTCTGCCAATAGGCAGGCACCAAAGCTCAATGTTTTCATCGCTTTGCCAATAGGCAGGCACCAAAGCTCAATGTTTTCATCGCTCTGCCAATAGGCAGGCACCAAAGCTCAATGTTTTCTAGTTCTGCTGTTAGACAGGAGACTCAAGTTCAATGGTTTATAACTCTAACAATATTTAGAAAATTTAAAGCCCATATATCCTATAGCTCTACCCATAGGTAGTAGAATCAAAACCATACGTTGCAAAACCTTGTCAATTAGTAGCGACCCAAGGGCAAAGGAGACTCTTAGTTCCTATGATGGTTTATAAAACGTTATACCTTCAATAAACAAGCGAGGTCATTTTGTTACATTATTAGTAAATAGTTTCCTAATCATATGACATAGTTATATGCCTCATTTTATGATTATCGTTCCATGTTTTCTCACATACATCTATTCTTACATCTGACTGGCTACTGAATAGTGCAGTAAAGTCATCAGTGTAGAGGTTGTATCGCATTGAACATGCTGGTTGTTCTAATGTAATTGTCAAGTTCATATCGCCTATTGCCTGACAGCATCTTCAATGAATTTTAATGATTTTGTACGGCATAAATTATACGAACTGGAATAAGCCTTAATGTGCTGAGCAGTACGTACGATTGTCGGTAACATGATGTCTTTCACAACAGAAATCCCAGCAAGTGATGTTTATGGGTTAACCCCCTTTCTTTTCATTGAGTTTACGAGTTCACATCAATTTCTTTTGGTAAGTTTAGGGGGTACGACTATTCTTAGGTGAACTCTTCAAAAAGGAGAACTGACGAACGACGGTCGTAAGTTATTATTGTATTGAAAACATTCTGTTAGGGGGGTTATCCACTGCACGTTTACCGCTCACTTCCATCTGTTATTGTGCCCCAGGTTTCGGAAATAGCAACTAAAGGTCGGCCCAAGTAAGCCGAAATGGAGTTATTGCTGTCCTAGGAATAAAGCGATGTGCTTGCATGTGAGCCGTGAAATGTATTATGATGTAACCGTTCATTTCTATATAATTTAAGTCCTCGTGTGCATGTGTTGCATATCATCTAGAGTCGCACCGTACGGCCATGTGAGCCGATCATCGGTTAGCTAAGATTGTTTATAATTGGAATGTAACCCCAATACTCCGGACGGGTGGTCCGTGGAGTTGTACCTTTATTTTAGATTAGTATTAAACTGCGCTGGTTGATGTGCTCTAGGCGGGTGGCCCGTAGAGCTCCAAACTCCGGCGGGTAGCCATTGAGTTGATTTTATTATTGTGTTTAATTGCAGGGGATTCAATTAAGGCTTTAAGTCGGGAAAACGGTCAGTTTTCAGGGGAAATTCTGTCCGCTTCGTCCCAGGATTTAAAGGAAAATGCTAGCACTCCTGGCCTTAGGGTTGGGGGCGTTACAGATGGTATCAGAGCAGGGTCCTATGACCATAGGTCGCGACCTACGCCATGCATTGCGTATAGCTGTTTAAGAATGCTACATGATGAGGTGCTATTTGATGCGCCTTTGTGTACAAATGTGCTTTGGTGTGGTTGTCATTGTGTCTAGCTAGCAAACGACTCATTCTTTCAAGTGCGCAGCTTATTCAATGGTATAGTTAAACTTTGTTGCTACGTCTAAAGACGTACAGTTGTGTAGCAATGATATTCGGGTCTCGTTCTATGGGGATAAGCCTCTAGGCATGACTAAAGGTATTGGATTGGGCCAGTTGTAAGTGAATAATGATTACTCCCCTGATTGGAAGCTCTTTGGGACAAGACCCTATAATATGGCATACATGTCAGCATCTTCTTCAATACTGTGACGTGCATGTCAGTGTGAATGCTAACACCATTTGGATATGGCCTTGACTTGGATAGTTATATATATGGGGAGGCATCTTGGCATCCTCGCATGTAACCATTGAGTCGGCTCAGCCTCATACTTGTTGTGGGCTTAATAGTGCACCGGTCATATCAACCCTGACACACCTAGAAGGGAGATAAAAGAGAGAATCTGACAGGCTTTGGAATTGTTATGCTACATGTATCACCTCGCTGCTATCTGAGGCAAAGGTTTATGCCTTTTCAACACTGTTTATGCACCAACGCCAAGTGTAGAAGCTAGCATGACTCATAAGAAAGGGGTAGAACCTTTCCATCCGTACTAAGAGTGCCTTGGCCTTTATGGTCACCTTATGTGACCAACGCACTGCAACCCTTCGACTATGTTTATGAGACCATTGATGTCATTATCTTTATTCTAGATTAGTCGTTTAATGGTTGGACAAGCCCCAAAACCTCCCTGGGAGCCTCGACTTCACAAGGGAACTACAATCAAGTATGCTCGTATAGATGCCCTTTTGTGCGGCATTATTGCTAGGAACTCTGTGTTATACAGGTTGTACTAAGCGTATGCGCCTGTGTAGTTGGCTTAACATAGACTCTGGAATTTGGAGGACAAAATTCCTTTAAGGGAGGAAGGCTGTAACACCCGGAATTTTTATCCTCTTTGTTAAGCCGATTTCGCTATTATATCGTTCTAAACTCATATTTGGTTATTTCGATAATTTGGAATACTATTGATGTAGCTTGCTTGAGTGCTGATTTTATTGAAAAAAGTATGATTACTATCATTTTACTATCGGGCACTCCATTGAGCAAATTCCCTAGACGACTAGAATTGGGAATAATCCTGCAATTTATTGAAACGAACCTTAATATAATCAAAAGACGAATAATCTACTGATGATTATATTAATGGTTACAGCTTAAGGTTTGGAGATTGGAAAATAGGATTTATGCTACAGTGGGCTGGTGTTATTATCAGTTAGCAGCAAGAATAATAAAAAAAATAAAATAAAATAAAATAAAATATTAAAGGGGTCGAAGTCCCTTCTCTGCGGCAGAGAAGGATCGCGAGAGAGGGGGGCTTCTCGACCCCTACCCGTGCCACACCCATACACACGCCAAGAGAGGGGGGAGGGATGCACCGGTGGCGTCGCCGGCGACCGGCCGACGTGCGCCGGGTCGTCCGCACCCCGGTTAACGCCCAAGTCGGGCCACAGAGAGAGGCAGAGTCGGCAAGCGAGGGAGAGGGAGAGAGTGACCGGCGGGGGAGGTTTCGTGCGCCTCCTTGGCGGCTCCTCCCGGGGTTGCCGGCGGCGAGCAGAGACAGCAAGAGGAGGAGAGAGAGAGAGGAGCAGTAGCAGGGCAGCAAGGGTGCACCGAACCGACCCGAATCACGCCTTAAAACGAAAAACGGGTCCTTTACCTTGGATTCGAGGTGGGTTTCCTCTTCCTCCTATTTATTTTTAATTTCGATGCAAGTTTATCGATTATAGTTCATTCGGGTTGAATTGGAACTGATGATTTATGCCTAGTATACATATTGATCGCATTGAACAAGTTTATCAATTATATATATATAGTTTATCGATTATGCGAGATGCATTCGATTGTATATATATAGTTATCGAATTATAATCGGTTATATGAGAGTTATTCGATTTTACAATGATCCATTGGTTTATATGAAGTTTAACGATTCATCAACGTATATGAAATTTATCGATTCATCGATTTATGAAGTTTAGTGATTCATTGATCTATATAAGGTGTAGTGATTTATTGATTTATATGAAGTTTAGCGATTTATTGATTATATACAGTTCAGAGACCAGATATAGTCTATTGATCATATGAAGTTTAGCAATTATGTATACGTTTATCGATTATATAAAAATTATCAATCATAGCATGTTATTGATTATCAATCATTGTTGTTGGCAAATACAGAAGGTTCATTGAGTATATCAAGCTTATTGATTTATATGTGGTTTATTCATTCTCTAAAACCTATTGATTTATACGTAATTATAGTTATGAATGTTTATATGTAATTCAGATGTTTTATATTAACTACATGTTTTAACATTATGGTAATTTAAACTGAACAGAAGCTTATCGAATATATACATATATGGTTTATATCGACTATTTAGAAACGATGAGGGTATGGATGTTAATGGTGAATTAAATGCTTGAATCCTGGAACCGTATAGATTGCGAAGTGAGTGTGGGAATTGCTTTATCAATTGCATTAACGTGCCATGTGAGTCTCCCACTTGAGTTTCATTGTCCTACCAGCAGACAGAGGCACCAAAGCTCAATGTTTTCATAGCTCTGCCAATAGGCAGGCACCAAAGCTCAATGTTTTCATCGCTCTGCTAATAGGCAGGCACCAAAGCCCAATGTTTTCATCGCTCTGCCAATAGGCAGGCACCAAAGCTCAATGTTTTCATCACTCTGCCAATAGGCAGGCACCAAAGCTCAATGTTTCCTAGTTCTGCTGTTAGATAGGAGACTCAAGTTCAATGGTTTATAACTCTAACAATAGTTAGAAAATTTAAAGTCCATATATCCTATAGCTCTGCCCATAGGTAGTAGAATCAAAACCATACGTTGCAAAACCTCGTCAATTAGTAGCGACCTGAGGGCAAAGGAGACTCTCAGTTCCTATGATGGTTTATAAAACGTTATACCTTCAATAAACAAGCGAGGTCATTTTGTTACATTATTAGTAAATAGTTTCCTAATCACATGACATAGTTATATGCCTCATTTTATTATTATCGTTCCATGTTTTCTCACATACATCTATTCTTGTATCTGACTGGCTACTGAATAGTATAGTAAAGTCATCAGTGTAGAGGTTGTATCGCATTGAACATGTTGGTTGTTCTAATGTAATTGCCAAGTTCATATCGCCTATTGCCTGACAGCATCTTCAATGAATTTTAATGATTTTGTACGGCATAAATTATACGAACTGGAATAAGCCTTAATGTGCTGAGCAGTACGTACGATTGTCGGTAACATGATGCCTTTCACAACAGAAATCCCAGCAAGTGATGTTTATGGGTTAAAACCCCTTTCTTTTCATTGAGTTTACGAGTTCATATGAATTTCTTTTGGTAAGTTTAGGGGGTACGACTATTCTTAGGTGAACTCTTCAAAAAGGAGAACTGACGAACGACGGTCGTAAATTATTATTGTATTGAAAATATTATGTTAGGGGGCGTTATCCACTGCACGTTTACCGCTCACTTCCATCTGTTATTGTGCCCCAGGTTTCGGAAATAGCAAGCAAAGGTCGGCCCAAGTAAGCCGAAATGGAGTTATTGCTGTCTTAGGAGTAAAGCAATGTGCTTGCATGTGAGCCGCGAAATGTATTTTGATGTAACCGTTCATTTCTATGTAATTTAAGTCCTCGTGTGCATATGTTGTATATCATCTAGAGTCGCACCCTACGGCCATGTGAGCCGATCATCAGTTAGCTAAGATTGTTTATAATTGGAATGTAACCCCAATACTTCAGACGGGTGCTCCGTGGAGTTGTACCTTTATTTTAGATTAGTATTGAACTGCGCTGGTTGATGTGCTCCGGGCGGGTGGCCCATAGAGCTCCGAACTCTGGCGGGTAGCCGTTGAGTTGATTTTATTATTGCGTTTAATTGCAGGGGATTCAATGTAAGGCTTTAAGCCTGGGAAACGGTCAGTTTTTAGGGGAAATTCTGTCCGTTTCATCCCAGGATTTAAAGGAAAACGCTAACACTCCTGGTGTTAAGGTTGGGGGCGTTACACTTTTAATGGGCCAAGATGGAAGGTGATGTTCGCAAGTTGGTTTCAACTTATTCTATATGCCACAAAGCCAAGGGTAAGTTTCATCAAGGCTTTTATACCCCACTGCCCATACTTGTTCAACCTTGGATATGATGTGAGCATGGATTTTATTGTGGTCTCCATAGGACTCAAAGAGGGAAGGATGCCATAGGACTCAAAGAGGGAAGGATGCCATTATGGTAGTTGTAGATAGATTCTTAAAGATGGCTCACTTTATTCCTTGCCACAAGATTGATGATGCTAGCTACATTGCTGAGTTGTATTTCAAAGAGATCATTAGAATCCATGGAGTGCCTAAAGCATTGTTTTTGATCATAATTCTAAGTTCTTGTCTTAGTTCAGGGGGAGTTTATGGAAGCTATTAGGCACTAAACTTTTGTTTTGTACAACCTACCATCCCCAAACTAATGGATAAAAAGAGGTAACTAATCGAACCCTCACCATTTGATTAGAGGTTTGGTTAGTAAAAGGTTGAAGGATTGGGATTTAAAACTTCCCCATACTAAGTTTGCCTATAATAGGGCTCCTTCCTATGCTACCAAACACTCCCTCTTGGAGTGTGTGTATAGTATAAACCCTCTTATCCCTATTGATTTGCTGCCTATTCCAACTGAGCCCAAGGTGAGCTATGAAGTAGAGGAGAGAGCCAAGGAGATGAAGAAACTTTAGGTGCATATTGGAGCTCATATTGAAAAGGAAAATGCAGCATACAAGGCAAGGGCAAACAAGCACCGTAAGCGTATGGAATTCAGTCATAGTGATCTACTTTAGCTACACTTTAGAAAAGAGAGATTTCCTTCTATAAGGAAGAATAAGCTCATGCTAAGAGTGAATGGCCCATTTAGGGTCATCGAGAGGATAGGAGACAATGCTTACAAGCTTTAATTACCAAGAGACATGGCTGTTTTAGCCACATCCAATGTTGGTGATCTAAGTCCTTATATGGAGGACTGTTTTAAAGACCCTTTGGAGTTGAGGCTAAATTTTCTTGAAGAAGCAGAGGCTGATGTGGATCATAGTGCTACTATCCAAGGGGCTAAAGGTAATCACCTTACAAACACTTCATTCCTGTCCTTATCCCCTACTAACCATCTGGAACTAAGCACTATCTTGTGTAACATCCTTAGTCATGCTCCTAAGTCTTCTTATAGGGTGATCCTACTTTCTTGGACTCCCTAATAAGTCTTCTTCTGAAGAGTAAAGTCCATTTTGGTGATCAAATAAGGCATCTTAGGTAAGAACCCAAAATAGTAGCATGCTCAGTTTGAGCTACTTTCTGCCTAATTTGAAAGAAGTGGTTGTTCCTTAGCCTTCAACCTAACCTAGGGCTAATTTTATTGTTTGGGGGGATTACTAACATCCTAATATAACCCCAATGCTTGAAAATCATCCCTAAATCAAGTCTAGCCTAGAAAAACAACTTATATAAATTTAGCGTTGACTGGGACTGTTCAGGTCAAAATAAGATGTTTTGACTTTGCGATGTTTGTTAAATCTAAAAGGCCTGCTCACATGCCTTCTTTCTTGCTTGGCTCCTTAAGCAACCAGGAACACAATCATGAGGGATTTATAGTTTCTGGGAGCAAGTTGGCCAATGATCGAAAGGAAAGATCTTAAGCTTCACCCAGATTCGCCAGCCGTAAAGCAAGTCACATCTGTAACCTTTTTCTCTCTCCCTCTCGTGTAAGTGGGCCAATTTGCATACCTAATCATATTCAGGCTCAAGTTAATGTAAATAAAGCATAGATTAGCTCAACTCATGCCATGTAATTAGCTAGCTTATCCTCTGTGTAGAAAATAGTTTGTACTTAAGCTAGTTTAGGGCTTTCCTACACTTTGAGGCAACTCTTTTGGCAGAAAAAAAGGCTTGTGCTAATTATTTAAAAGCCCACCATTGCTGGTTGTAAGCCACTATTGAATATCTATGCAAAAACTCCATTGTTGAACTCAAAGTTCTCACTAGAATCTCACTTAACAAACTATGATTAGCTTGTTAAACTAAGTGGTTTCCTTTTATCTTATTCTGGTGGCTTAGCCTTTATGAATTAGGGGGTGGATTCCTACTTCAGTTTTAGTGATGGCCGAGCCTTTAACCCATTCCTATCATTGTTCTTGTTAATTGTTAGCCTAATTCATCCAAACTAAAGTTCCAGGAAATCTTTCCTTGAGTTTTGATTCGAGTTCATGCATCATTACTGGAAATCGAGTGTTCTGATTTCATTCCGTTGATTAAAATAATGAATCATGCACTTTCTAAAACTGTTGAATATTGGTCCAAGTGCATAAGTAGCAAAGGAAAATATGTAGGAAGAACATTGCCATAAATCAAGGGTTATATAGTAAGTCCATTTATGCTGTCAAACATTATTGTAAATTATCAACATGTATAAACCTATTTTCATCTACTAGCGCACATGAGACACATGTACCCTTCACTTTATAGGAAGCACTACTAAGTATACAAGCCAATTGTACCTCAATGCCCACTAATCAACTTGTTCTAAGATGATATGAAACCAACTGATGATCTAAACTTGACAGCTATTTAGGAGTTCTAGCCATCACATAGCATTTTCATTGAGAATCTGATGTGTAATTCATTCCTAGGTTATGATCTATATATGACTTAGTGATGGTCCTGTTTCACTACAAGAAATGTTGCCTCTATCCATGATAAAATTGCCCCCTTCCACACTTATGCCCGTGACAGGGTCTATTTGCCACGATAAAGGATAAGCGTGCATAGGGTATCAGTGGAGAAATATTCATTATCCTTGATAACCATAGCAGATAGCACAGTGCCCACAGTAGGGAAGACTGCATCATCAACCATTCTTATAGCTATAGGTAGGTTTCCCCTACTTGTATCTATAGCCAGACTATCCTTTGAGTAGAAAATCATTCTCACCACTCCCTTGCTTATAAGTGTAACGTTATGTATTTGATAACTAACTCTCAAATGATTTATAGGGATAACTAACTTTGGTGGGAAAATTTGTATACAAAAGAAATAACAAGTCATTATTTTAAAAAATGCAAATAATTTATGTTTAATAACGCATCATTATTATATATATATGTGTGTGTGTGTGTGTGTGTGTGTGTGTGTGCACATACACACACAAATGTACATACGTGGGTGTGTATATATATATATATATGTATATATATATATATATATATATATATATATATAATATATATATATTATATATATATATATATATATATATATATATAGTATATATATATATATATATATATATGTATATATATATATATATATATATATATATATATATATATATATATATATATATATATATATAGAGAGAGAGAGTGTGTGCAATATCCCGACCCTAAGCTATGTTTATTTAAATCATCTTTATTTGTCATGGTTATTTATTTAACCAAATCATGTTTATTAATTCAAATAAACCTAATTTATTTATTTAGCAAATTGTATTTTTGGGTCCCACTTTGCATTTTGGGTTTCAATTACCGTAAAATTTCAGGTGAATCGATAGTAGGCTTCGATAATTATAATTTAACAATTCTTTTATTATTATTATTATTATTATTATTATTATTATTATTATTATTATTATTATTATTATTATTATTATTACTGTTATTTTTATAACCTCGCAAACATTTAATTTCGAACAACGAAAATTTAATCGCATACGGTTTATTTCTCCTCCCGGGCCCCAAACCGTGCAAGCCAAGCATAATCTAACAAGCTTGCTTGACTAACCTAACTAATTATTATGATTTAAATCTAACCATGGTTAACAAAAAGCCACTCTTTGATGGATAAAATTAGCTAAGTAAAGCTTCTTTCATTCTTAGCCAAGTAAAAGATCACTCACACATCTCTCTCTCTCTCTCCTTTTTCCCTCCACCCTACGGCCCCCCTTCCCCCCCCAAGCTGCTGCTGCCTTCTCCTAGTGTTTTCCGGCTAGCCAGGGGCTGCCACCAACTGCCACAACCACCACCAGCCATCCCCCACACCTCACACCACATACATCTTTTGTTTTTCAAGCATCAAAAGTCGAGGCCTAGTTATCGTTCCCTGTTATGTTTAAGTGTTATCAAGTCATAACATATTTATTAAGCCAGATGACATTTACGAAACAACTGACATTTATCAAGTTGGATGACATTTTTAAAGACTCAAGGTACGTCCATTGCCTGCATCTTCAGAAAGCAAAACATGCTTACCAAGTTACAACTCTCAATGAGTTTATCATTGAATTAGTTTATACAATGATTTATCATTTAACTTGTGACCCCATCCGTTATCATCTAAAGGGTGTCCGCCCATTATTTACCCATTTGGGTTCAGGTCAAGTCTTGATCAGATTGGCAGGTGTACACCTATGTATAGATCATATCATTGTAAGGGGTTCACATTCATATAATAATAAGCAATTCAGTTTTATATTACTTTCATTTTCATTATTATTGTGAACTAAATGAATTGCAAAGGCGGGTACCATCAATAATGTTTTTACGCTCATTTTACAATATAGGAATGCATGTACTGAGTGTTAGCTCACATTTTTGAATTGTCTTCATGTTTTCCATTTTAGGCGATGAAGTATCACATGCTTCTCCATTTACCAAGCCTTTTTGGAAGTCGTCAGATGCTCACAGTGGATTGAGCATAGCATGAATGATGGAATCGACCTCAAGGTCAAGTTAGGTCTATATTCAATATACTTGTGTAGTGTGGAATGCGAGTTAGCACATGGTATGATTAAGTCGATTGTATTAAAGTTGAACTATTATGGACTTTGATCTTGGAGTGTTTTAGTTTAATAGATATTGTGACTGTGAATATGAGTTGCAAGATTAAATGGTTTCAGTGAGCTTTGTCCTTATCAGGACGGCGGCAATGCCTTCCATCATGAAGTCTTCTGTTGTAGTTATCTATAAATTAAGTAATTAGCAAATTGGGGGCGTAACAAACAGACACACACACGCACACACACACACACACACACACACAGAGAGAGAGAGAGAGAGAGAGAGAGAGAGAGAGAGAGAAAGAGAGGGAGAATATTCGACCAAAAATTAAATGATGCCAAAAAGTACAATAATTTAGCCATGAATTAATTAATTGTCACCAACTAAGTTGACAAATCACTGGTATTCAACCACATAATGAAAACTAAGAGATCTATTCAAAGAACTATTACTAAAGTGATTTCAATATGTCTATAAAGTTGGCACCTAGTACTTAAAAGATAAATTTGTTTGCAATACACATATGTATAAGATTGTAGCTAAGCACAACAAACGGGAATGGTGTAGAACTCCATAGTTCCAAGTGAACTTTATATCTAATTTTGCTATAGGCTACCCTTGGTTTCAACCTTAAGCCACCAATCCCATACATTAGGTTAAGTACAACAAATAATGCTGCTTATTTTCACATAGAGATCTAAAAATCTTAAGTGAGATAGAGGAAAATACATTGAGACCAAAACTTTTAATAAGATTGCAAGATGTGATATCCATATTAGCCTTAAAACTAGGCACCCTTGCTTTACAAACATTATGTAACATCACTATCCTTAGGCTAATTTTTTTTAATATATTCCTTGATTATTGAAAAAATTCGGTAGAGTTCTACCTAAAACTTGACTTTTGTTTTACAACATGCCATAAAATAAAATAAGAAATAAAAGAAACTCTTAATGATCTCAGCGATCACATGCCAGAGCAAATAAACTCAATAGGCCGCATGCCTGAAGTATCTAATACAAATCTAACCCATTACTATTAACAAATCCAAGAAATCAAATGAATTTTCTAATTGACATGCACATATATACACATACATACATACATACATATCTATATCTATATATATATATATATATATATATATATATATATATATATATGTTGTAATATATATATATATATATATATATATATATATATATATATATATATATATATATATATATATATATATATATATATATCAAAGATATCCATACACCACAAGCACACTAACTACACAGCAGTAAATGTGAATCAAGCCACGGTGGGATATTTCAATCCACAACACAAATCCAACAACCCGTTGCCATCAAAACATGTAACTTAAAATTTTTAAACTAAATGGTTGAACTTGGAATGTTCACATTTTGCAGTCTCTTCAGTAAAATCTTGTTAACTATGTGTGGATTAGCTTTGTAATCACATGCATTCAAAAGCTACTGTAATTATGTCCAACTTGTAAAAATTTAACGTGAATCAATCAAAGTTTTAAAATTGAGAAAATATCAAGGATAAGACTATGTTTACCACGCCCACATGATAACAAAGTGTTAAAACCTTCTTTTCATCATAAGCATACTTTCTAATTAAATTAGGAATCTTTGTCAATACTTTCAATTATCTTCACCACTTCCTCACAAGTTAACTAGAAAAATGTGTATAGGTTGATAAGGATTTGCATAGAACAAGAATAGCACAGAGCATTAAACAAAGAAGTTGAAGCTCTTGTATCACTTAATTCATACCAAAAAAATGCAGAAAAGAAAGAGTACTCAACAAAAAAAACTTACGCTTTGGTCATTTGGCATTTCCTTGCTCAGTGAACTGGTTGTTCATTCCCATGATTGTCCTTTGGAAAGAAATAAATAAATATGGACTTGATAATCATATACGTAACTAAGATATCATTTAGAATGACAAACTTCAAATTTAACAAATACATTTTGATTTGAAGTTCCACCTTGAATTGATGTGCTAGTTAAAATACAATTCTCATTTTTCTTTTAGCTCAAGATTAGGTCTACCATCATCATTAATAGGTTGCTTAAATGCAGGATTCTCTTAACTAGGAGTAAGGGATCCAGTTTTTATTTATAATTTGATGGCTTCAATAAACGTTAAGGGATATAGATCGTCAAATTATCATTACACAATAAAGATTGTGTTGAAATATATAATGTGTATATACTTGGATATTTTACTGGTGGTTTTTTATTGTTCACTAGGCTGTTCATTGATATGCTTTGATGAACTCAATCATCTTTGAATGCAATTCACAACATACCCATAAAAAATAATTTATTGATAGACAATGCTATAATCTAACTGAGCCTGTAAAGGCACTTCTAGAGAAAAAAGGATTACTTGTGATGCTCAAGATATATCCTATAACTGAGGTTGTAAACTCTTTACTTCCCAAAAAAAAGAGAACTACAGTATTACATGCCTGCCTACTGCACATGAGATTGAAATATCATTTCTAGACATGCCAAACTCATGGCTTCTCTGATCACACTGTGTATCATTGCCCAAGTCTTGTAGTGAAATAGTACTCTACACATAATACATATACATTAGATAAGAAATAAGAAAAACTTGTCAAATCAAACACATGTTAAAAAACATGTATATAAGAATAATAAAGAGTCATAAAGTCATTGTATGTTTCTAGTATGTTGCTGCAAATTTTGATGTGTATGTACTGATTCAGGTTGAGAGTTTGTAGCTTGGGCAGTAACTTTTGTAGTCAAGACATCAATTTGACTCTGCGTGGACACCATTTTGTTGAGAACTTTCACCAACAGCTTAGATTCACTCTTCTGATTATTTGCACACAAATCTTTTGCAGTCACACCACTATCGAACCCTGTAACTTTCCATAGCTTTCATCACCCATTAGCTTAAGGTGGACACTTTTCTCCACCTTTAAGGTTTCTTCTGAAAACTTAACTTCAGAAGATCGAGTCTTTTCTTTAATTATACTCGTCTTTGATTCCTTGCAAACAAAACAAAATAGGAAGTTTTAATAACATATAAATTATTACAATAAGATGAAATAAATTGGTTTTTTAAACAAAATAAATTTTTAAAAAAAATAGAGAGAGAGTGATGGCTAGATGTTCCTCGTATATGGTAAGAAAAGCACCAAAACTTATAATGCATACAAATTTATCTCACTTAAGCGCATAACTTTGTGATCTGCTTGTGTGAGTACGTAATCCCCCTAAATCTTCTGCAAATCTTAGAATATTTCTAAGTATATAGATATCACATTTGTAACACCCCTCTATCCCAGAGAGACGTTACACCGCCAGGATCCCCCAAGGGAGACCCCTAAGGCTGTCGTGACTGAAGATCTCCTTATATGATCACCTAACCCTAGGTTGGCTAAGGGATTCCTGGGACGAAACTGCAAGAGTTCTGCCTAAAACTACGATGTTTATAAAATTTTGACACAAGCCGAGGGGTACCTGGAGACATTATACTAATAAATTTACAAAAATAAGAGTCCTCCATGGGGCACACCCCCAGGATTAGAGCTTATGCCCTTACAACAGTCATACAGATAGTTACATGGTTTGCGGCCAGACCAGAGCCAACTACATGTTTGCCATTTACATTACATCAATCAAAAAGGAGGAAATGGCAGCTTCATCACACAGCAGCATGGGAACACTTCCTGGAAGACTGGTTGTCCATAAGCAAGTAGCAAGCATAATATTTCATTCATTACCTGGGAGGGGGAAAAAGAGGAAAGGAAATGGAGTGAGTCACTACGTGCTCAACGAGTGCCCCCTCCACTTCCTAAAGCAAACCTTTTACAAGTACTATGACCTCTAGTATTCATTCGTTAACATTCACGTGGCATTCAAGTTGCGATGAGCTATGTGATATGCATTAGGGGCACTTGACCATATTATTAACATAAGGTGTTCTTAATGCGAAGAGTGTTGGCATGTTAAGGATTTACTACTTTGGAAGACACCATAAGACATGAATGTGTGATGCATTAATACTTATTCATTCAATATGTACTTTCTAAGGTATAGTTACTTAGCGCCACATAATGACTTGATGTAAACGTAGCTATCTAAAGCAAACATGAGAACTTGACCATACATTACTTGAGATCACATAAAATAAAGCATTTTCATTCATATTAGTCGTATTACGACTCGTAGAAACTGCTCATCTTTCTTTCAATCGACCATTAGATGGCCTTCAACCTTTCTTTTTCATAAAACATTTAAGACGACAATTGCCAACAGCGTTTCTCATTCGTAAGGAAAATACTTGTGGCATAAGATCATTACAGGGTGCTGAGTGGATGATATCTATTCTCGAACCCCATAGTGAGACCTAACGCTCACACATAAGCACTTACTCCCGGGATGGCTACATAAACATATTGGACCATTACCCTCGTCAGGGTCTTCCAGGGTTTCCTAGTACCAGGACGTAAGCCCTAGGCAGTCATCATTCATAACATAGTGTCCACAGCACATTATCTTAGCCAAGGAAAGCGTATGGTCATAACGACTAGTAATTTTCCGTTTCAAATAATAAAATCATTCAACGTATAATTCCCATCTCCCTTTCTCTAAAAACGTTTTAGGGATTCCTCCCAAACACTATTTGCATAGCTAAAATAGGCTATAGCTCATTACTAGACATGGCTATTATTCATTTAAAACACATGAAGAGTCATTTGCTAAAACATCACCCTTCCACACACATTTTACATTTTAAACATACAAGGAAAAGGGAATACACATATCACATTTAAACACTTCGTAATCATTTCAACACAATGAGCCACACATGGCCTCGCAATCCACACGATTGCGATTAATTCACAACCTGAACTCCCTCCTCACAAGCACCGTACCACAAGAACCTCGAACCACTCATAGTTATTCCTCAAGCCATCCAACTACCATCTCAGTTTTAGTTCATGATCTAGCATCCTAATCATGATGGTCACTGAAGGAAATACGTAAACTTACCAACGCAGAACTTACCAATTAGATAACCAGCAATTATCGAAGCGCTGCAGCAAACGGTTATAACCATGCACAAATATATACATATATATTTATATTTAAGCATTCATGCGAGCTTGACTTGAAATGGACGTCTAATGAGTTAGGTTAAGCTGACTAAGCATGAAATAATTCACTATTCAGGCTATTATGGTCCTTTACGCGTAATAGGGCTCTAAACGATCATTGATCACATTCATGTTGCCATTCGAATCCGTTAAGGTCACTTAGACATGATATGAGTCTAAACATTCATCACTTGCATCGAAATTATTATTCGAACCTATTTAGGCCTTTTTAGTGTAACAGCTCTCATGGCATTCGTTTATCATGTCGAGATTATCATTAAACCCCTTTCTAGGTCATTAAGACGTAATAAACCTCAGGCAATCCCTTGTCGTGTCGTTCACTTATTCGGGTCAACCTTTCAAATATGAGTTAACTAAATATATTAAATTGATGCTAAACATGCATAGTTTACTTCGAACCAACTTTCAGGTACGTATTAACCAAATGTACTAAAGTCGATTCTAAGCATTCAAATTCCGTTTCGAAACTATTAATTAGGCATAATTCATTTTAAAGTCATTTTTCAAGCATGAACTAACACGTATCGATTCGAAGCGTCATTCATTGCCTCGGAATTACATTCCAAGCCTATTTAAGTCGTTTTAGCATAACATGATTCGAGTTTCTATCAAGCAGCGAGTTTGCACATAAATCAATTCAGGTATCATTGAAAATACGGTTACAGCCTACAACAATTCCTGTGCATTACTAAGCTGAAAATTTACTGATTCGAGACATGCATACTGACGGCAGTGAGCAAGGTCTGTGGATACGGTCTGGACGTGCATAAATAGGCTTGAAATTACCAGGCAGTATATTTTCAATCAATCCCTGACATTTCTAACTACTTAAGCTAACCTTAATCTGACATGCAACGTCATTCTGCTGAAATCATACTTGAAAATGACAATAACAGCTTAGGAGAGGAGAATCACTCACCTGAAACTGCTTAATTACCCACTCAATTGGCAGTAATTCACGCCCCAAATCCTTTTGAATTCGACCTTGGTTCAGCTATACCCAGAACCCGAAACCCTAGCTTCGATTTGGTCGCGGTTGGGGTTGTCTGGGGTCGAATTCGACCCCCAGATTTATAGAGGAGGTGGAGAGGGTCGTGGCTCGCCGGAATCCGGCACGTGGGTGGTTGTTTTCTGGCGTTAGACGCGTGGTTTGAGAGCTGACTCGATCGTGTGACGTGGGGGAAGGAAAATTGGCAGTGATTGGGTGGCTGGCGATGCGTGGGTGAGGCCAGACGGCTCCTTCTCTCGCCGGCGACACGTGACAGCCGGCAGTGACACCAGGCGGCGACCGGTGACCCGCAGGAGAGAGAGAGCGAGAGCGAAGCAGAGATAGAGAGAGCGACGTACGAGAGAGAGAGGAAGGGGAGGGGGGTCGGGTTCTCTGTGACCCGATAACAGGCCCCCCTTCCCTTTTTGTTGTTTGTTTTTTTTTTTTGACTCAATTAACATCATTCAACTGAATCCCGATCCCGTACTTGCTAAAGGTTAGGCTAAACCCGAATCAAAATGACCCACAATCAACATTTTAGTTTAAATTTTGGGATTCAACCAAGTAAAACGAAAAACGATTTTAAAAACTCGGTTTAGCGTTGCTTCAATAATTTTATAAATAAGTAACGTCGATAATAACATTAATCAAATAATCGTTCTTTTTAATGAAATTATCCGTTAAAAACTCACACAGTCGATTTAATATTTTTACCGAACGATGACTCAAATGCAACTAGTAAATTTAGCAACTGAAATAGTTAGTCAGCAATAGAATGAAAGCGTGGCCCTTACATTCTCCCCCCTTAAAAGAATTTCGTCTTCGAAATTTGCTCGCCTGATGAGAATAATGCGGGATATTTTTCACGCATTTCGCTTTCTAATTCCCAAGTTGCTTCTGCCATTTTATGATGTTTCCATAACACCTTTACATAGGGAATGCTCCCATTTCTGAGCTTCCTTTCTATCCTTTCCAAAATCTGAATGGGCTCTTCCATGTAAGTAAGACTTTCTTTGACTTGTAAGGGCTCATATCGAATGACATGACCCGAATCTGAGACATACTTCAAAAGACTGGATACGTGAAATACATCGTGAATGCCTTGCAATGAGGGTGGTAAGGCCAATCGGTATGCAACCGATCCCACTTTCTGTAAAATTTCGAATGGCCCGATGAATCTTGGGCTGAGTTTTCCATTTTGTCCAAACCTTATGCTTCCTTTAAGTGGAGATACTCTGAGGAACACATGATCTCCAACTTCGAATTCTAATGGCTTTCTCCTATTGTCTGCGTAGCTCTTTTGTCTACTCTGTGCAGCTTGTAACCTCTCGTGGATTGTCTTGACTGTTTCGATCGTTTGATCGATTAGGTCAACTTTGGACGGTTCCCTTTCTCCTACTTCATTCCAACAAATTGGAGTTCTACAATGCCTACCATATAATGCCTCGAAAGAAGCCATGCCTATACTGGCGTGGTGACTATTATTATACGCAAACTCAATCAGAGGCAAGTTATGATCCCAAGTTCCAGCGTAATCAAGTGCACAGGCCCTCAACATGTCCTCCAAGGTTTGAATGGTTCTCTCAAATTGACCGTCCGTTTGAGGATGGAAGGCCATACTTAAACGTAGTTCTGTGCCCATTGCTCTTTGAAAACCATACCAGAAGCAAGATACAAACTTGGTATCGCGATCTGACACAATACTGAGTGGTACACCATGCAGTCTAACTACCTCCTTAACGTATAGGTTCGCCAGTTGTTCAGAGGTGAAAGTCGCCTTGACGGATAAGAAGCGTGTGGCCTTGGTCAATCTGTCAACTATAACCCACACACTATCATGCTGTCTGATGGTTTTTGGCATTCCAATCATGAAATCCATGGTGATATGTTCCCATTTCCACTCGGGAATTGGCAAGGGTTGTAGTAAACCTCCAGGTCTCTGATGCTCGGTTTTCACCCGTTGGCATGTAAGGCACCGAGCCACGTATTTTGCAATATCCCTTTTCATGCCATTCCACCAGTAATGGGTTTTCAACTCATGGTACATCTTTGTACTTCTAGGGTGTACAACAAGTGTGGAATTATGCGCTTCTTTCAACAACTCCTCCTTGAGAGCTGTGATGTTTGGTACACACAGTCTATCCCCATACCAGAGTACCTCATTTTTGATGGAAAACACCTTATTCCTTCCTTATTCCAGTCCTTTCTTTATTTTCATGAGTTCAGGGTCATTCTTCTGTTGTTGCTTGATCGTTTCAGTCAAGGGCGATGAGATTTGAAGCGCTGCTATGTGACTTTGATTCCCTGGTAGTACCACTGCTACTTGTAACCCGTCGAGCTCTCTTAGGAGCCTCTTTTCTCGTGTGAGTAAGTATGCTACCGTTCCAGTAGATTTCCTACTTAATGCATCGGCCACCACGTTGGCTTTACCAAGGTGGTACTTCACCTCCATATCATAGTCTTTTAGGAGTTCTAACCATCTTCTTTGTCTCATATTCAACTCCTTCTGAGTAAAGATATATTTCAGGCTCTTATGATCAGTGTATACCTCGCCCTCACCCCATAGAGATAATGTCTCCAGATCTTTAGGGCGAATACGACTGCAGCTAATTCTAGATCGTGTGCTGGATAATTTTCTTCGTAAGGCTTCAGTTGGCGCGAGGCATAAGCAATAACTCTGCCCTTTTGTATTAATACATACCCCAGTCCCTTCTTAGATGCGTCACTGTAGATCACAAACCCTTCGTTGCCCTCAGGTAGCACTAATATTGGTGCAGACACCAAACGTTTCTTTAACTCCTGAAAGCTATCTTCACATTCTGGGGTCCATTCAAATTTAGTGGTCTTTCGAAGTAGTTTGGTAATAGGCAAAGCCAGTTTAGAAAATCCTTCTACGAATCTTCGATAATAGCCAGCCATGCCCAGAAAACTTCGTACTTCTGAGACCTTTGTGGGTCTTGGCCAATTTACAATGGCCTCCACCTTTGCTGGATCCACCGAGATACCTTCCTTAGTCACCATATGCCCCAGAAATTGCACCTTCCTTAACCAAAACTCGCACTTTTTAAACTTGGCGTATAACTTGTGCTCTTCTAGGGTTTTCAACACCGTTCGTAAGTGGTCTGCATGTTCTTCCCTAGTCTTGGAGTATACTAGGATATCATCAATAAATATCACTACGAATTTGTCGAGGTATGGCTTAAATGCTCTGTTCATTAAATCCATAAAGAAAGCAGGAGCATTAGTTAATCCAAATGGCAACACTAAGAACTCATAATGCCCGTATCGAGTGCGGAAGGCGGTTTTGGGTACATCTTCTTTCTTAATCTTCAGCCGATGGTACCCCGACCTCAAGTCAATTTTTGAGAATACCGAGGCGCCAGCTAGTTGATCAAACAAGTCATCGATTCAAGGAAGTGGGTATTTATTCTTCACTGTTACCCTATTCAACTCTCGATAGTCGATACATAATCTTAGACTTCCATCCTTTTTCTTCACGAAGAGCACTGGTGCTCCCCAGGGTGAGACATTAGGCTGAATCAGTCCTTTATCCAGCAATTCCTACAACTGAGTTTTTAGTTCCTTCAGCTCAGCAGGTGCCATTCGATAAGGCGCCTTGGATATTGGGCTCGTTCCAGGCATGAGTTCAATGGTAAACTCGATTTTTCGGTCCGGTGGTAACCCTGGTACTTCCTGAAACACCTGCGGGAATTCCCTTGCTACCGGGATCTCACTCAGATTCAGATCTTTGTGTTCTGTGCCCTCAATCGCGCACAGATAGCCCTGACATCCCTTCCTCAGCATTCTAAGTGCTTGCATAGCAGATATGATTGGAGTAATCACCTGAGGGCCACTTCCCTTGAAGGTTATCCTTTCTTCGTCCGGGGTCGAAAAGGTAACCAGCTTCTTTTCACAGTCAATGGTCACTTTATGCGTGGTTAACCAATCCATTCCTAGAATAACATCCCAACCTTGTATGTCTAACTGTGCTAAGTTCGCAGGGAGGATTCTCCCTTCCAAGTGAATGGCACAGTTTTTGAAAATAACATCAGTGTATTGGTAAAGCCCAAAGGAGTGGTTACATATAGTTGCACATTCATCTCATCAGGCTTGTTAGCGAGCTTCTTTGCGAAGATGGGATTTACAAAAGAATGTGTGGCACCCGAATCAAACAAAATATGAGCATAAAGATGATTGATGGGGAGAGTACCTGAGACAGTGTTAATGGGGTCCTCAACCTAGTCTCCTTCTAAGCAAAACACGCGGCCACCTACCTGTGGCCTTTTTCCCCTTCATTGGCCTTCTGTGGCTGTATTCATGGGAGGATGACCTCTTTGTATGACAGGATTAGCCCCCGTATTTGAACCTTGTGTGCTTCTCTACCGGTTCCACGCCCTTTTCGGGCAATCAGCAATCTTATGGTCCGTAGCGCCGCATCCATAACATTCTTCTGTGCCGAATCTACATAAGCCAGAGTGCAGGCGCCCACATTAGTTGCAGGGTCCTACAGTTTGCCCTGTTGCAACTTGCTTGCCTTGACCCTAGTTTCTTGCGATGTTAAAGTCCCTGAATCTCTTGTTCCTCGAATCATTTGATCCACCTGGACCAAATTTTCTCTTGACTTGGCTCGATTGTCGGCTTTCAGCTTCGGTTTCCTCTATAACCCGGGCTATTTTCACCGCCCGTTGGTACATCTCTTGGAAGCTGGTGAAAACGTGGCCTGCTATCATCTGTTTAATCGGTCCTTTCAACCCTTGCTCGAAATGATCCATTTTTATTTCTTCTGTTGCGACCTGTTTAGGTGCAAAGCGGCTCAATTCATTGAACTTTGCAGCGTACTCAACCACACTCATTTGTCCTTGTTTCAGACGCAGGAATTCTTGCTCTTTTGCTCTCTTCATGTCTCGGGGGTAATACTGGGGGCCATTAGTTCCCAAGTTAGAGCCAGTTCCCCGGCCCGGGGTTTCACCGTTCCCCACCAGAACTCAGCTTCCTTTTCGAACTGATGGGTGGCGAGGCGCACCTTGGAACCTTCAGGACAGTCCATTACTTCAAATAGGTTTTCCATTCGCCTCAACCATTCTTCGTAAGCGAGAGGATCCGTCCCGCCCCCAAACTTGGGTGGCTTCAATTTATTGAATTGGCAAATCATCTCTAAGGCGGTTGGCTCCGCCATCTGTTCTCTGCGGGGAGGCATTGCCACACAGCTGTTCATGCAAAGTTGCTTAGTTTTATATGAAAATAGATTATCAAAGACAGTTAAAAGTATAGTACAACATCAAATAGCATTTATAAATTGCGAAGCATTAGTGCGACCCTACTCAGGTTGCACAAACATCTCCTTTTCCTTATTATAACAAGCATTTACATTGTATACGACAACAGGGGTGATGCCCCCGCCTACATTATTCATTTACAAGCGTACACTAGCTAGATTTTATTTAGAAACAGTGCACACATTGGCGACTCCAGGCCACATACAACCCTAATTACCACCTGAGGAACCCCCTCAGGGGGATTATCTACCACTGGTTCATTCAAGCCCTCTAACTCCACTGGGGCTAGCAGGTTCCATAACACGAATGGTGGAGAGTATTCCACATCAGGCATCCCATCCACCAGTTCTTTCATCCTCAGCATTGTGGCCTGCCAGCCCCGGGAGTATTGTGCACCGAAGGAATCTATTCATCGTGCCCACAGAGTGGCCACTCGCTTGTATCGTCTTGCCTGAGGATTTTCTACGAACAAAAGTCTCATTTGACGATGCTCGATCTGATTTCTCTCTGCTATTGTGATTGGTAGTTGTTAGGTAGCGGCAGGAGCAATTAGAGCCGTGTTGATCAGTTGCATGGTGGCATTGCTCCTTCCCAAGGGGGACTTCCTAAGGAATCCACCTGCCTTTCTGCTAATATTAGGAAATCCACCAACCCTCTAAAAGTGAATGGTGTATAAGCTCCCTTATGTACATGGTAGAGATGGAGAATAGAAGTGACTTCGGCCCACCTTCCCGTATATGGCATCGCTCTGATGAACTTGTAAGTCCAATGGTTCTGTGTAACCCGTGTGAGTCTCCACTGGTTGCTCTTAATCATTGATTCCCAAAATATGACTGCATTCCATGCAGCCAACCAGAAGGGTAGATACTCAAAATCATCAATACTGAACACCATCCTACATCACCACGCTGGGTTAGGAATGACACCATCAAGCACGTATTTGTTTAGGAGTCCTAAACTATATTCTAGTTTGCGCACATAAGTATGTAAAATAAGCACATAGTAAGCTCAAGTAAACACTTTAAAACACATACCTTCACATATTGGTACACCTAAGGTCACATCTATATGCACATGCAACCTATGGCTCTGATACCACCTAATGTAACACCCCTCTATCCCAGAGAGACGTTACACTGCCAGGATCCCCCGAGGGAGACCCCTAAGGCTGTCGTGACTGAAGATCTCCTTATATGATCACCTAACCCTAGGTTGGCTAAGGAATTCCTGGGACGAAACTGCAAGAGTTCTTCCTAAAACTGCGACGTTTACAAAATTTTGACGCAAGCCGAGGGGTACCTGGAGACATTATACTAATTAATTTACAAAAACAAGAGTTCTCCACGGGGCACACCCCCAGGATTAGGGCTTATGCCCTTACAACAATCATACAGATAGTTACATGGTTTGCGGCTAGACCAGAGCCAACTACATGCTTGCCATTTACATTACATCAATCAAAAAGGAGGAAATGGCAGCTTCATCACACAGCAGCATGGGAACACTTCCTGGAAGACTGGTTGTCCGTAAGCAAGTAGCAAGCATAATCTTTCATTCATTACCTGGGAGGGGGAAAAAGAGGAAAGGAAATAGAGTGAGTCACTACGTGCTCAATGAGTGCCCCCTCCACTTTCTAAAGCAAACCTTTTGCAAGTACTATGACTTCTAGTATTCATTCGTTAACATTCACGTGGCATTCAAGTTGCGATGAGCTATGTGATACGCATTAGGGGCACTTGACCATATTATTAACATAAGGTGTTCTTAATGCGAAGAGTGTTGGCATATTAAGGATTGACTACTTTGGAAGACACCATAAGACATGAATGTGTGATGCATTAATACTTATTCATTCAATATGTACTTTTTAGGGTATAGTTACTTAACGCCACATAATGACTTGATGTAAACGTAACTATCTGAAGCAAACATGAGAACTTGACCATACATTACTTGAATCACATAAAACAAAGCATTTTCATTCATATCGTATTACGACTCGTAGAAACTGCTCATCTTTCTTTCAATCGACCATTAGATGGCCTTCAACCTTTCTTTTTCATAAAACATTTAAAACGGCAATTGCCAATGGCGTTTCTCATTCGTAAGGAAAATACTTGTGGCATAAGATCATTACAGGGTGTTGAGTGGGTGAGATCTATTCTCGAACCCCATAGTGAGACCTAACGCTCACACATAAGCACTTACTCCCGGGATGGCTACATAAACATATTGGACCATTACCCTAGTCAGGGTCTTCCAGGGTTTCCTAGTACCAGGACGTAAGCCCTAGGCAGTCATCATTCATAACATAGTGTCCACAGCACATTATCTTAGCCAAGGAAAGCGTATGGTCATAACGACTAGTAATTTTCCGTTTCAAACAATAAAATCATTCAACATATAATTCCCATCTCCCTTTTGTTAAAAACGTTTTAGGGATTCCTCCCAAACACTATTTGAATAGCTAAATAGGCCATAGCTCATTACTAGACATGGCTATTATTCATTTAAAACTGTAACACCCCGAGTGCGGCTTAAAAGGATCGAAGTGACTACTTATATCACCAAAGGTGCACCTTTCTTTTCGTGAAGCCCGCTCTTAAGAACTCCACAGTTAAGCGTGCTTGCTGGGGAGCAATCTTGGGATGAGTGACCTCCTGGGAAGTTTCCCGGGCAGCGTGTGAGCGAGGACAAAGCACGCCGGAAAGACTTGTGATGATTTGTGGGGCTAGTCATCGATCCTTGCGGCCGTTAATGGTAAGACCTGCGACCGAGAGGGGTCGGGGCATTACAGATGGTATCAGAGCCGACCCGCGACCGTGAGCTGCACTAGTGGATGGAGAGCCCATGGGCAGTCACCTAGCGGGGCAAAGATACTGGGTGTGGACCGCCGGTCAAGAGGACTCGTAAGTCGGTCGGTTAGTGAGGCACAACGAGAACGTTGTGCGCTTTAAGTGGGGGTAATTGTAACACCCTGAGTGCGGCTTAAAAGGATCGAAGTGACTACTTATATCACCAATGGTGCACCTTTCTTTTTGGGAAGCCCGCTCTTAAGAACTCCACAATTAAGCATGCTTGCTGGGGAGCAATCTTGGGATGAGTGACCTCCTGAGAAGTTTCCCGGGCAGCGTGTGAGCGAGGACGAAGCATGCCGGAAAGACTTGTGATGATTTGTGGGGCCAGTCATCGATCCTTACGGCCGTTAATGGTAAGACCTGCGACTGAAAGGGGTCGGGGCATTACAAAAACTCATGAAGAGTCATTTGCTAAAACATCACCCTTCCACACACATGTTACATTTTAAACATACAAGGAAAAGGGGACACACATATCACATTTAAACACTTCGTAATCATTTCAACACAATGAGCCACACATGGCCTCGCAATCCACACGATTGCGGTTAATTCACAACCCGAACTCCCTCCTCACAAGCACCGTACCATAAGAACCTCGAACCACTCATAGTTATTCCTCAAGCCATCCAACTACCATCTCAGTTTCAGTTCATGATCTAGCATCCTAATCATGATGGTCATTGAAGGAAATACGTAAACTTACCAACGCGAAACTTACCAATTAGATAACCAGCAATTATCGAAGCGCTGCAGCAAATGGTTATAGCCATGCACAAATATATACATATATATTTATATTTAAGCATTCATGCGAGCTTGACTTGAGATGGACGTCTAATGAGTTAGGTTAAGCTGACTAAGCATGAAATAATTCACTATTCAGGCTATTATGGTCCTTTATGCATAATAGGGCTCTAAACGATCATTGATCACATTCATGTTGCCATTCGAATCCGTTAAGGTCACTTAGACATGATACGAGTCTAAACATTCATCACTTGCATCGAAATTACTATTCGAACCTATTTAGGCCTTTTTAGTGTAACAGGTCTCATGGCATTCGTTTATCATGTCGAGATTATCATTAAACCCCTTTCTAGGTCATTAAGACGTAATAAACCTCAGGCAATCCCTTGTCGTGTCATTCACTTATTCGGGTCAACCTTTCAAATATGCGTTAACTAAATATATTAAATTGATGCTAAACATGCATAGTTTACTTCGAACCAACTTTCAGGTACGTATTAACCAAATGTACTAAAGTCGATTCTAAGCATTCATATTCCGTTTCAAAACTATTAATTAGGCATAATTCATTTTAAAGTCATTTTTCAAGCAGGAACTAACACGTATCGATTCGAAGCGTCATTCATTGCCTCGGAATTACATTCCAAGCCTATTTAAGTCGTTTTAGCATAATATGATTCGAGTTTCAAGCAGCGAGTTTGCACATAAATCAATTCAGGTATCATTGAAAATACGGTTACAGCCTATAACAATTTCTGTGCATTACTAAGCTGAAAATTTACTGATTCGAGACATGCATACTGACGACAGTGAGCAGGGCCTGTGGATACAGTCTGGGCGTGCATAAATAGGCTTGAAATTACCTGGCAGTACATTTTCAATCAATCCCTGACATTTCTAACTACTTAAGCTAACCTTAATCTAACATGCAATATCATTCTGCTGAAATCATACTTGAAAATGACAATAACAGCTTAGGAGAGGAGAATCACTCACTTGAAACTGCTTAATTACCCACTCAATTGGCAGTAATTCACGCCCCAAATCCTTTTGAATTCGACCTTGGTTCTGCTATACCGAGAACCCGAAACCCTAGCTTCGATTTGGTCGCGGTTGGGGTTGTCTGGGGTCGAATTCGACCTCCAGATTTATAGAGGAGGTGGAGAGGGTCGTGGCTCGCCGGAATCCGGCACGTGGGTGGTTGTTTTCAGCGTTAGACGCATGGTTTGAGAGCTGACTCGATCGTGTGACGTGGGGGAAGGAAAACTGGCAGTGATTGGGTGGCTGGCGACGCGGGGGTGTGGCCGGACGGCTCCTTCTCTTGCCGGCGACACGTGACGGCCGGCGGTGACGCCAGGTGGCGACCGGTGACCCGTGAGAGAGAGAGAGAGAGCGAGAACGAAGCAGAGAGAGAGAGAGTGAGGTGCGAGAGAGAGAGGAAGAGGAGGGGGGTCGGGTTCTCTGTGACCCGATAACAGGCCCCCCTTCTCTTTTTGTTGTTTGTTTTTTTTTTTTTGACTCAATTAACATCATTCAACTGAATCCCGATCCCGTCCTTACTAAAGGTTAGGCTAAACCCGAATCAAAACAACCCACAATCAACATTTCAGTTTAAACTTTGGGACTCAACCAAGTGAAACGAAAAACGATTTTAAAAACTCGGTTTAGCGTTGCTTCAATAATTTTATAAATAAGTAACGTCGATAATAACATTAATCAAATAATTGTTCTTTTTAATGAAATTAGCCGTTAATAACTCACACAGTCGATTTAATATTTTTGCCGAACGATGATTCAAATGCAACTGGTAAATTTAGCAACTAAAATAGTTAGTCAGCAATAGAATGAAAGCGTGGCCCTTACAACATTAGAAAACAAAAATTTACTAAAGTGTTTGTATTCAAATAATGAATTATAAACAAACATAATTGATAATTAATAATAAGTCTTACCTTGAAGTTATCGGGGAAAAAAAAACAAAGATCCAAAGTCCAAATCACATTGGATAGCCAATTCCTTTAGGACGAGCAATCCTATTCTCTTTTGCAGATGCAGGCAATGGTGGTGCATACAATTACTCCCTAGTAGTATCTTTCTTGATATATTTCACCCTCAATGATTTTTAAACCCCTTAATCTCTCCCCAGTAGAACTCAAAACTATGCGATCAACTAATGCAGTAGATGGTAGCATGAACTTTTCTACAAATTGGGGAAAGGAATTACAAAGATAAGAAAAACTGCAAATTCATATGTCCTATATCATTACCCAATATAAATCACCCACACATACACTGTAACTTGATCCTTAATGACTCCAGGAGCTAAATGCCACTCTTTATAGTGTAGGGGACACAATTTAGGCTACCTAGCAACATCAACACGGAACTATTAAACACATGTCCAGCCTTTTTTACCAGTTATAAGAACATATTTAATGGCACTAGAATCTTTTTATGAGCATTCAAACTCTTCACAATTTTGACATTCATTCTCCCTCTAAGTTTAATAACATTGCCTTCTCCATGTATAATGAAAAAATAAAATCATTAATCTAAACGAGCATGACACTAGGTAGCACACTATATTATTCGACCAAAACACCCCAAAATTCCTAAAATTAATCTATTCAAATCATTTACTACTAATGACAATTCCCTAACCAATACATCTTCATCATCATTGAACCCTACTAGAATATCAACAAGGTCCAGATCAAAATATATTTGAGCTAGGTTATCCTCATAATTGACATCATCGTCATCAATATCCTCATCACTCTCTAAATCTAAAGACAAGTGCTAAGGTGCTACTTCTTCATTTTGTAGAGTTCAAATACTCTTCATAACTACGTCTAGAACGAAACATGACTACAAACTATCGTTAACACCTGAACAAGAAACATATGCATTAGGCACTAAAAAGAGGCCAAAGAAAATCTATAATAAGAATAAAAGTAGCTTAGGCATACCTTTTGTGAAACACATAACTAGGCCTATATATGTAACTTTTTAAAAAATAAAACAACCTTATACATCTCTAAATAAACTTTCCTTTCCAAACTACTAAAAAACAAACTCATTCATAACAAGATGCAATAATATCAAAGGGAGAAAATGTCTTACAAACCCAAAAAAGCAGCCAACATAACAAATGTTCAAGCTTTCATAAATCTTAAAAGATTAGCTAATAACCAACTTGGTTTTAAGAACCCTCACTCAACTGTAGCCCAATTCACTAGGTCTCTATATCCATCCTCCTTGCAAATGTGAGGAGGTATGCATTGGGAGTAAAGCTCCTTATCCACTTGTAATGATCCTAAACGGTAAGTATCCCTCAATTTTAGCCTATTGACATGTTGGCATCCCTTATCAGTCTCATATTGTATGTAAAACATTCATTGTGCCTGAGATGAAATGATATATGGATCATCCTTTAAAGCTTCTCTTTCATTTATCCTATGTGAAAAATTTAGACGAGTCGAACCTCTTCTATCATTCTTTGGACCCTATGAATTCACATTAAGCTAATCACATCGAAATAGTACCACTTTATAATGTGAATAATAATCTAACTTAATGATATCAACAATTTTTCCATAATATGTTTTGCTTTCAGCTTCCACCATAGCCCTGAAATTTTAAGTTTTCTTTGACTCATCTCTCTTTCAGGTGTGAAAGCGATATCCGTTGGTGACAAATGCATTCATTCTCTTAACAATTGGGTGAGGATTCCCAGCCACGACTCTAAAGGATCTTGATTCAAGCTTAAAACACATAGATAAGACCAACAAGGTAATGTAGATTATATAAGTTATAGCGTGATTACCCTTTCTTGTACCTAGTTAGAAAATTCTTCTAGTAACCACTTTCGCGTAAGTCTATCAGTTGGCTCATGAGGAAAAGATGTCATATGTTCATTCAAAAACAACATGAAATTTATTATGGTATTTCAATATTTTATGGTATTTAAAGATATATGTATGCTAAATTAGTTATTCTTACAAACCTATGGTATTCATTCATGTCATCAAGGTGGAGGAGTACATATCAATGAGCTTGTTTACGACTTAATTCATTAAGTTTGACCGTTTCCAGCTTTCCTTGGGGTTGACCAGTTGTGTCAAATAGATACATGTCCTTGTTTGAGTGGGCAACATCATTTCTTTATGGACAGTTAAAAACCATTTCACTCCTTGAAAATACCTCAAACAAAAAGTTATACGCTCTTAAGCAATATATCCTTCTGCCATTGAACCCTCAAGTTGTCACCCTATTACGTACAAGTGCATTCCAGGATGCCGAAAACGTATATCGAATACATGCATATGCACATGTGAATATATGTTTAGAGTTAATATTTAAGCATATATTGAATGTGTGAATTCTAACCTTTCAATTGGATACATCCACCTATACAAAACTGGCCCTCCAACTGTTACTTCCTTAGTTAAGTGCACAATTAGATGCACTTTAATAGTGAAAAAATTAGGTAGGAATAGTTTCTCCATTCTACATAGTGTGACAACCACATTAGTTCCGACTTTATCTAGCTTCTCAATAATAAGCTCTTTGGCACACAACTCCTTCAAAAATGTTGGTAGAGCCCAAATAATGTCTACAAGATCATTTACTTTTGCTGCCCTTAATGTAATTGGAAGTAAGTCTTGCATAAGAATGTGCCAATCATGACTTTTCAAATTGAGCAACTTATGCTCGTTTAAATTAACCCAACGAGATATGTTGCTTGCATACCGTCTGGGGCTCTTAGATTCTTTAAACCCTAAGTAGTTATGTCTTCTCTTCAGATTATGAAGCGTAAGAAGCATTTGGGAGTTTATATTTGCAATGTGGTAGTAAAATGGAATCAAGTTCTGGCCTTATTTTCATTGCTTGAAGATCTTTACGTGCCTTCAAGTTATCTTCAGGTTTTTCCTCAAGGTTCAACTACGCCCGCAACAAATTATCACATATATGTTCTTCTCAATACATTATAGTGAAGAGAGTTTAACTCCTAATATGGTAAATAAAAAAGCACTCCTTTTTTTTTGTATTTTTTGCTTGTCCTGTTTATCAGGCTCCACATGTTGAGATTCACCCTTACCATATGTATATGTAGTTCTCTCAAGCTCTGCTAAAATAACACTTCCACTAAGGGGCTCTAGAGCGCAACCATGCTCCACATTGCCATTAAATCCAGTAACATCATATCGCAATAAAAGATCTTCAGCCAACCATTGTCTCTGACCCATGTAACAAAGTTTATATCCATTTTCCAGCAAATAGCCTATACCTTTTGTACAAGATGGACAAGGAAAATGACCCTTTGCAATCCATCCAGATAAATTGGCATATGTAGGAATGTCGTTAATAGTCCAATGAAGAGCTCCCCATAATTAAAATGCATCATAGTGTTTCCATGAAATGCATCTACCCCTTTTTATAATTGTAACAACTCTTTTATTAGTGGTTAAAGAAAAACACCATCGATGCTTGGTGTATTTTCCCCCTAAATGATCATTAAAAGAATTGGTAGATGGTTGTTTCACACAAAGCCATGGTGGCAAATTATAAGGACACATGCCAAGGGCTATAGGTACTACTCATAACACGCAAAAGATTAAATCCATCACTTACAAGCCCAATCTAACATTACACGAATCTGCAGCAAGATGTAGGATTTTTCTCATCAAAATCTTTCTATGTCTTACCATTCGTAGGATGCCTAAGGATGCCATCTTTTATCCTATATTTATAATGCCAAACCATATCCTTAGCTATTTTAGAGGACTTGTACATCCTACGTAGCCTCGGAATAAGGGGTAAACAGTGAAAAACCTTATGTGGCAATTTGTTTTCCTTGTCTCTCCATCGTGAAGTGTGACACTTATCACACTTATCTTAGTTTTTCCTCTAATCCCAATACAAAATGCAATCATTGGGACAAGTATATATTGTTTTATAGTAAAGTTCCAAATCCTCTTTAACTACTTACATTTATTTTAAGATGATGGAAATGGATTAATTTAAGGGAACACAATAGATCAAAGTTCAAGCAACATATCAAACAACTTAATTGACTATCTATGCATGGATTTCAAATGAAATAAACGCAAAAGGGTAACTTTGAAAATTTTAACCCTAGAAATAATTCATGTCCTGCTTGTTCAGCTAGCCTTCTATATCTAGCATCTTCAATGTGGTCTTCCTTATTTACGACATCATTAGGATCAAGTTCATCATCAAATTCATCATACTCCCTAAGCATAGGATCTCCAATGCTAAATGCATTATTATCATCATCATTTTGAATGCACCTTTGCTTATTCATCCAAAAAATATCTTGAACATTCCTACAGTGTCGGCACGAGTAAATAAATTAGGATCAGCATTAGTGTCACTATGGGTTCCACTATAGGGTTTTGAAAAGACGTCACAAAAACTGATTCCCATGCACCCATTCTTTGTATCTTGGCAAAATTCATCCAAGATTGCATCGATTAGATGGGCAAACTATCATGTTACTACCGTCAGCATTGGCAAAAGCGAAATCTAGAAACTTTTCAATTTCACTTATGTATTCCACAGATCTCCTATCCTTCTCAATCAAACATGTCATTAGTAGTAAGAAAACAAAGTAATTCTTTTAATTAGTATCAGTTACTATATGCAGAGAAGGGAGCCTATTCAACTGATAAACTGTTTAACTTTAATATCCATGCTTCTCAATATTAAATTCATGTAGGTGGAATTTAATTAGATATGAAGTTCAACCCCATTAAAACTACCTGGATCAGATATATTCACATGAACTTAGAGAAAGAAAGAGAAATATTAAAAAAAAAAAGTACATACAAACAAGGGTTTATGCAGTAGGAAGGACGAGATAAGGTAGAAGAAAGAACGTAGCAATGAACTTCTCAGATTGTTTGTAAGTTCATTGCAATCTGGGCCATACACATTTTTTGTTCAATCTTTATTAATTTCTAAGTTAGCTGGCTAGGATTTACTCATATCATTCAATTTTTGGCTGAACATCTGAATCCCTTCATCTTGTTACATCTGACATACCTGAAGCTTCAAAATGCAAACATGGAAATAGAATCTATTTCTTCATTATTTAAAATTTTTACTATATTGTTTTGTTGGGTTTTAGCTACTTAACTAGAAGTTTTAGGATTACTACTCATTCTAACCAAGAAAAGGATAAATCAATGAGATATTGTGAAGCTAAATGTAAGGGAGACAAAATGATAATAACTCCATCAAGAGAAGAATAGCTGATAATTAATAACATACTTAATCGGCAGTGTCACAAAGACCAACATAGCAACAATCGATAATAGGAAGAGCAACACGAAAAACAGGGAATGAACACTAATAAATTAATGAAAACAATTATTCAACAAGGACCAATATCAATATCGGTTGATAATCCTCAACCATCCCTATGAGCCCAATTTTGGAAGTCAGAAAATGTTGTCCAATGTTTCTTCATAGACATTCTGGTATATTGCTCATCAATCATCATCTATCAGCTCCTTGATTTTTCTTGTTGGAGAAGTCACTAGTCAATCCTCGAACCTAACTTAGAATTTAGACTTTTTGATGAGAAATCATTAATATGATGTTTAAAAGCCATCTCAATCAAAAAGAAAAATCCATTAAGTTACAGACCTTGTTAAAACTTAGGCCTAGAATTATTCAAGATATCACAATGATCAGCCATCCTTATGAGCCCAAATTTACAAGTAATTAAAGAAGCATGTCCACTATAAAATTCTAGCCAAATAATTATCCAATTTCTTCTTTCAAAAATAATCCATGTTATGTTTTAAAAATAATTATCCAATTTCTTCTATTTGAGTTACCTAGAACCGGGCAACGATCTCCTTCTCCTGGACCTCCAATCAACATATTAATATGTGGATATGCAACAAACAGCAAATAGTCATGTAACTCTGACCTATAAATAACTTTAGTTGATTTTATTTTTAAGATCCTCCTTTTGCCAAAAAGACACAAGACGAATTATTTATACACAAAAAGAGAAGACTTATTTATACACAGAAACAGATAGAATGTGGGGTTGCATTTGTATATACACAACTTGTTGCATAATCCCCAAATAGCTGAAAAAGGGGGTGAAGTTTATATGTAAATATGAGAAAAATGTGAGCCATTATATACCTATCGATCTAATTTGATCCACGAAACAATCAATTAAACAATCAATCGAGTTGATTAGCTTATAACTTTAATGGGATTGCACTCGGATATGGGTTTCTCTTGAAATTTTAGCCAATTTGGCCAAATATCAATAATTTCAGCAATGAAAAAGAGGGTGATTACCCTAAAATTTAAAGTTGAACTTGCTGAAGTCCTTGCCACGAAGTAGAGACGAGACCCTATAATTAGAGAGAACACGCAGCAAGAAGCAGAAAGCAAATGGCCACTGAGCAGAAGTAGAAATAGCTGAAGCAGAGATGACATGCGGAAACCCTTGCGGCCAAGCAGAAGCACCGCCAAGTAGAATCATTGAGGAGCTGAACTAGAGATAGACTGGGGTTTTTGTGAAACGGTGAAGCGGATGCGCGCTAGATGATAAAGGCACAATATCGATGATATGTGGACTGGGCATACCGAGAGTGGAATTCTCATTCTTTTTTTAAAAAAATTTAATTCAATGGTCATTTGGCGGTGAAACTTAAAATAAATTTCGAAAAATTAATAAAATGGGCACCACACTTAATATCCATGCTAAGTGTGCCCTATTCACAAGATACAAGTCTCCACGTTTGATATGTGTGGACATACCTTAATTAGTTACTAACACTCTTATAAGAGTGGTTATCGTTTCTTCACTGATTATGTCCGGGAATACATTTAAGCGCTCATTTTTTCTTATTTTCCAGGTATACTTAGCCATGTGTGGTTAAATAAGAGGGGAAACATGGCCTTTGTTTTTGGAGTGTTTGTTTCATTAATTAGGATGTAGCTTATTGAATTTAGCCAATCGTCTCTTATATATAATTGAATGTTTGACATTTCAGTGCAGTGGGCCAACAATTATATTTTAAGAATATTTGATATTATCCATCTTCTTTGTTATATTCACTATGCTTATCATTAGCTCTAATCATAATTACGACGTTGTCATCTTTAATACCTTTTGGCTTTGGACGACGAGTACATTGGAAGAACGCTCCTCTTTAAGGTTAAGGTAATAGTTTATGTAATATCCTCTTGATTTTGATGACTGCATGATTTGTTTACTGCTTTATAAGACTTTGGGTCTTAATCTATTCTTCCTGTGACTGTTTAAAGGTGGAATAGTATGGGACATTAGGTAGTTCTTCTTTTTTAAATGGACTTTGTGTGTTCTTGGGTATTGTTCAATATTTTAGTATATTCAAATAATGATTAGGAAAGGGTTGTTGATTCATTTGAGATTGTTATCTCACATATACCCAAAATAAATCTAAGCTACATAACAACAACAACAACAACAACAACAACAACAATAGTAGTAGTAGTAGTAGTAATAATAATAATAATAATAATAATGATAATAATAATGAAAATAATAACAATAATAAGAAATCTATAGGCTCAAGGTGTAATATATATATAATATGCTTATTGTTTGAAACTATTGCTAATGTGGCTTAGATTATTATGTCATATATCATGGGTTCACCTATGAATGTAAAAGGTTAACATTATCTTTCATGCATGTCATAGGAATGTCTGAACACCGAAGAATCATGTTGCTCACTGATGTAGTAATAAAACAAGAAAATGAAACTAAACTGTTAGAAGGTATTGGCTTAGTAACCTCTTAATTTTGCTTAATTGGCAGAAACTTTCTAATGGCCCTCTTTGTATGCACATTTTCACTTGCAAAGTTGAAGTTTTTGATATCGAAGGTCTCTTCTTTTGGCATAATGATGTTTGAACAAATTATAGTAAACTTGCCTTTGCCTCTCTTATTGTCAATCAGACCCTTGTAAGGTGCTAAATATCACATCTAAATGAAACTTCTCTTATTCTTATAAGTCACTTTCTTGTCATAAAGCGTCATTGCTTTCCTTGCTCTACTCCAGGTTTAGATTATAATGTCGAGTCTTACATTTGCCAATGGTGTACCTGTACAACTTGAGCTTTCTAATAACTTGATTATGTAGCAGTCTATTTACGTTTCTATCCCCCACATAGAGTTGTTAGTTGGTCTTTCAAAAGAAGAGGTTGAATAGGATTTTTCAAAAATGTTTAGGATTATGCCTCCTCATAAACCTTAGAATTGACAGAGGATTTTGCAGAAACAAGATGAATAATATTCATATTCTCTCTCTAAAACACTAAATATAGTTAATAATGATTTTAGATCTCTTTCTTTCTAGAGAATTGATCAGGCTTATGCTTGGATTTGTGAATCTAACAGATTTATCCTATGCTGTGATTGACATAAGTAATGACAGATAAGTTAAGTTGTTGAGTTTCCTGAACCTCTTAAGCATTATCACCAACCAAATTTCTGGGTTCTTGTTTGCCTCTTGTCTGTTTCTTCTCCCTTTTTATGTTATACAGGGTATAAATCTCACCTTTAGTAGTAGTACATTAAATGATAATGATATTCCTACCTGTACTCTTGCTATTGGGGAAATGATTATGTTTTAGGTTATTGGCCCTACAGTAGCTGTATTTTCAGTTGCTGTTTGTTGTTGTCAAGTATTTATAGTGCTCGTGGTGGTGTCTTTGATTGTTGTACTTTAGTTACTAATTGCAGCTGCTGTTGTTTGTATGTGCTGCTATTGTACCTTATGCTACTACTACTGTATTTATGATCTCGGGCTAGTTTAATTGTTTGTTTGCTATGTTGTTTTACTGAGGTGCTCCTATTGCTTTTGATCTTATGTAGCTACTATCTTGTTAAGTTGTTGCTAGTTGTGATATTTCATGGCTACTGTCTTGATATGTTGTAGCAATTGTAAGCTTGCTGGGAGGAAGTTTGACTTAACGCTTGTTGTAGTAATATGGGTAGAGAGTGGCATTTATTTTTATTAGAACTAGACGAAGAGCCAATATTTTGAGTTTGAATTAGTGTGAGGAAATGATATGGTATTCCTCAAATGATAATGATGCCAATAGTCTAGTACGTTCTTGTTTGCCTATCAATGATTTAGAGTTATTATTAGCCGTAATAGTACAATACTCAAGTTGGATTGAATTACCAAAGGACCATCCTAATTATCTTGATGATGCTGCCATATTTATTAAGCTTACTAAAGAAAATCTTGTAGAAGGAAGAACTCGATGTCCACGTAGGAGATGTAAAATGGATACATGATTACATAGAAGAAGTAGAGCAACATATTTTATTCAAGAGTCTCTATAAGGAGAATAAACATTTTATTTTTCATTGTAAAGGGGACATTCTAGATCATGCAAAAATGGAGGAAGCACAAGTTGAGAAACTAATAATAACCCACCAAATTTCATTGGTTGAGATGATATTGAATATTTGACGAGAGTAACTTTTAGGGTTGATAACTTGACGTACTTAGGTCTAGTGATGACATTATACATGATGTGGTTGATGAGCTACTTGATGAAGGAGTCAAACCCTTTAACATGTATGATGATCAAATTTCCTCTGAAAAATTTTATGAATCAACAAATCTTCACTTGGGTGATGAAGAAAAAGTGAAATATCAGAGGCTATTAGAGGCATCCAATGAGGCACATTATGTTGGTTGTACTATCTTTCAAAATTATCTTTCCTCCTACACTTGTTTCATATGAAATGTATGCTCCATTGGTCAACTGATTCTTTCATAATGTTGATAAAAATGTTAGGAGATGCCTTCCCTCAAACCATGGAGTTTTCCTTGTCTTATTATGAAGATAAGAAAATGGTCAATAAATTGCCCTTCGATATAAAAAGATTGATGCTTGTACTAATGACCATATTCTATATTGGGTGAGTTAATCCCTAGATCAAGGAGGATTTACATGCCACCTAAGCCAACTCAACAAATAAGATGGCACGATAAGGATCCTACCAAAGATGGAAAGCTGAGACATCCACTTGTTGCTAAAGTATAGAGCGAATTTGATGCCTTATATTATGACTTTGCTTTTGATCCCCACAATGTTGGACCCGCCCTTGCTAGCGAAGGCTGTAAGCCATATCGTCTAATGAATACAACCTACTATAGATGGCATGTAGTGTTAATCCCTTATAATTTGCCTATGTGGCTATGTACAAAGCCATCATCATATATTCTTTTACTGATTATTCCTAGAAAAGCAAGTCCTGGAATCGATATTGATGTATACTTGCAACTACTAATACATAGAATCGTGTTGTTGTTTTTGATGCTTATAACAATGAATACTTCGATATGTAAGCCGTACATAGATGCACCATTAATGATTTTCCTGCTTACGCTTTTGGTTAGCATACTAAGGGCTATAAAACATGTCCTTCATGTGCTGATTCCACACATTCATATATGTTTGGTAGTAAAATTTGTTATCTATGGACATTGAAGGCACCTTATAATCATCCTCATTATTCCCAGAGCCATTTATTTGATAGGATAGAGAAATTTAAGGCTGCTCCTGTTGTTATAGATGGGACTTAAATCATAGTGCAAGAAAATGATGCTAGTTATGTTTATGGAAAGGCTGAAAAGGAGACCATAAAGAAGAAAGGAGAATGGTAAGTAGGTGCAGCTAATTATGAAATTGGGGATCATTGCAATAAGGATTATGATGATGATGCCGCTAATGATGCCCTTGAGACTAAAAGAAGCATATTTTTTGAGTTGCCCTATTGGAAGGATGAGCGATGAAGACGTAATTTAGATGCCATGCACATTGAGAAAAATGTGAGTGATAATACCCTTTTGAATATGGATAAGAAAAATAGAGCATGATACAAATGTAACAAAAACTCTTGAAGACATGAGGATAAAGCCTTTAGCTCCATATTCATGTCATTAGATAAGAAAGAAAGATTCTTGAAAGTTCTACAGAAGCTTAGAGTTCCAAACAGATATGGAACTAAAATCTGTAGATTTATTAATATGAAACAAGGAAAACTCTTAAATCTTAAGAGTCATGATAGTCATGTTTAATGCAAGATATTTTTCATGTATCTTTATGAGGATCTCATGCCACAAAAGTGATTGAGCTACTTTCTGACATGTGTTCATTTTTCAGGTATGTGTGCTCTCATAACCTTTGACGTGGATGAACTGAAGCATGTTCAATCGAGGCTTGTTCTTACTCTTTGTGAACTGGGATAAGAATTTCCCCTAATGTTTTTCATAATCTTAGTCCATCTCATAATTCATTTGGTAGATGAAGTTAAACTTGGAGGTTCCGTTCATTATAGATGAATGTACCCTATTGGAAGCTGACAATTTTAAGTACCTTTTTTTTCCTTCTCTCTTTCGTTCAAGATTTTATTTTATTAATTATTAGAACTTCTTGAAGAAGGTACTTAGCCCATTTGAAATCTCATGTCACTAGTAAAGCCCAACCTAAAGGATCCATGGTTAAAGGGTATATTCCGAATGAAGCTATCACCTTTTGTTCAACCTTCTTAGAAGGGGTTGAGGCCAAATTTCGTAGGAGCAAGCGGAATGATGATTATGATGCTGATATGAGTGCCTACTTGTTTGGCTTTGGTGGTCAAGTGTTTGGGATGGAGAGAACTTGTTATCTTTACTACAAGAGGTCAAGGTAGGTACATTGTTATGTATTGCTTCAGATAATATGGGAAGAACCTATTGAGTAAGTATTATATTTACACCACGATGCTCCATCAATTGGGTTTGCAGTTTCAATTATATAATTAAACAGGAAGCATTTTCGCTAATTATGCTAGGGAATTCTTCAATTGAAGGGAAGCCTCTAATCAAGGCTCTTCAATAAATGTGAATAAAACTGTTAGAAGTGATTGGATAATTAATAAATTGGAGGGATGGCTATAAAATTAGGTTTTGTTTATGTCTTTAATAAGGCAGGCCAGGAATTTGAAAAGTGTGCTTGTGTAACTACTTTTATATACCTGTTGAATTCCAAGAGTACATAACCACAAGAGGGGGGTGAATTGTGGTGGTCGATTTTTGCCTAATAACTGACAAACAACCGTAGCACTTGATTGCAGAGATTGTTTATAAATCACAAACAACCTTACGCCTTGTTTGTAGCGGTTGTTCTCAATTGATTCAGTAGCGAAATTCAAAGTAATAAATGCAGAAATAAAGCACACACGATTTTTACGTGGAAAACACCTTTAACCCAACTGAGGTGTGAAAAACCACGACGTACCTCGTGTAGGATTTAACCACTTCACTAACGGGCTGAAAACATTACAAAAGCAACACTCCTTGTTACAACTTGTAACCCACGTAACCTTCTTCCCTAAGACAGGTTACACCACGTCCAATCTCACCAGATAGGACACGTCCAAAGTCCACACGACTGAGGACACACTCACTCACTTTCTGTTCTGAGAACAGGGGTACAAAACACCTTACTGGGGTGCTTCTGACTTAAGCAGATGTAAGGTACAATGAAGTCCTATTATGCCAAGAAATTGAAAGCTCAGTTAAGCACAATCTTCTTACGGTTTTTCTCTTTGAAATTCAGCTCTAAGAATCTCTTACTTCTTTGTAAAAACCGGATTGTCAAATGGGAGAGAGAATTTCAATATTTAAACGCACAACCCAACGGCTATTCTTTTCAAAAGATAGGGAAAATCCTCTATTTTTAGTCGCTTAGAAGATTCACCAAAGATTTCCAACGGCTAAGAGAGGAGAGAAGATTTTCTTAAAATATCTTGGCCGAGTAATCTAGCTTGAAAAGGATAAAATCTTGATTTATCCCAAATTCAATCAAGACCTAAAAATAAGGGATAAGAATCTTTCAAGAGAAATCTTTAGCAAAAACGGTTTTGCAATTTTTTTCCAAATTCAAAACAAATCTTTTTAGATCTGGCAGCCAACCGAAGCAAATTTCCAGATAAGACTGATGTAGCTGCTGTAGTTTTTGAGAACACCCTAGGCACCCTGTTTGCAGGGTTGTTTGGAAATGGTGTCCCAAAGCAACTTTTCGAAAACCGTTTTCAAGAAGTGCTAAAAATGATACTTTCAAGATTGGCATATTAACAAGAGTCTAAAAGATAAAAACTAAATTAACCAAGACTCCTTGTAAGAATTAGTTGTCTTGTCAAGAGTGAATATGCTGCTCCAAAACACCTTGGTCACCTTGATTCCTTGGGTGATCTTGTGTAGCTGAATGTTCCTCAAGACTTAAACCATATGTGTTGTTTGCTGATCTTGTGTCACTGAAGCTCGGAACCTGTTCCTAAGACTTGTTCTCAACATTTAGCCACCAGGTTAATAAAATATCACAAACAGCGGTGTAGGAACAACGGTGTATTAGGCCCTATTTGGAGAGCTTGTTTGGAACAACATTACTTAGACAACTATGTTACTCTTGGATTTGTTATCATCAAAACTAAATATAATCAACAAATTCCCTCTTTTTGATGATGACAAACCAAGTGACCATATTGACAAAATTAAAAAGCTTAACAACGTTTAATAATGCTGATAGGGATCCTCTAGGTGCTAGGTCATAGAGCACGTCATATGGTTTTATTCATATGGTCTTATTCCCCCTTTTGGCATCATTAAAAAGCATAACCAACAGTATGAATGCAAGAAAAGAAATATAGAGCATAAGGTGCAAGAAGCATCATTAAGGAGATATTGCATTAAAAACAGTACAATGCCAAAAACGAAGATGGGAGGAGACAAGAGAACAGCCTAGAGAATCAGGTTGCAGGGGGTGGTCTCGTTTGCAGATGAGGAATGCTGGGGGCAAGAGTGGAGAGAAGGGCAAGCAATTCCTCATGGCGTTTGGCGGAGAGGGCTTGCTCCTCAGCAAGAGCAGCCTTGACAGCTGAGAGCTCATCCTTGAGGCGAGCATTGTCCTCAAAAACAGCCTCAAGTTTGATAGAAGGTTGCCCAGAAACAGGTGGTCGAGGTGGTCGACGACCCTGTTTGGAGACTGACCCTTCGCCAACCTCATAGCCACACCCGAGCAGAGTGTCAATCCCAATCTCATCAACGACTTGGGCATCCACTCGCCGTGTGAGCACTATCCCAAGGTGCTCAAACACCCTTGTCAACAGAAACCCATATCCAAGATCATGGGCCCGGGTGGTGTTCGCAATTCGCCCTATGTAGCGAATCATGATTGCAGGGAGGTTGATTGGTTCCTCCCGATCCAGTAAGTCCACCAGGCATTGATCGAGGGCATCAGCTGAGTTTCGCCCTTGACCTCGCAAAATTATGTTCTTGATAGTGAACATAAACAATAGTTGGTGCAGGGAAGTCATTTCACCCTTCTTAACAGAGAGGGGTGTTCTCAGGCCCTGTTTTTGACTGAGGCGTTGGGACACCTCTAGGAGCCTGGCTGTTTCTAGGGCTGTTTTGTCTTCCCTCACATACACGTCAAAGCCTTGGGAGGGTACTCCCAAAATTTTCCCAAGTGTGGGCGCATCAACCTTAATGCGTTGCCCATTCACAAAACTAGTCACCACCCCTTCGGTGACACTGCAGTTGGCGTAAAACTCAGCCAACTCAGGCACAGAACACCCCAGCTGGGTGTTTGCAAACAAGTCGAGCCAGTCTTGAGCGCGCAACTTGGTCAGGAACACCCCCAGACCCTGTTCCTCGAAAAAGCTTACATTCACTACCTTCCCCCTGACGACATTGTGCTTAAGCAACTGCGCATGCTTGTCAGACATAGGAGAGGGAGTGAACTACTTTGGGCATTTGGGGGCAGGAACAGAGGTGGTAGCTTCTGGTAGGGGGGCTGTTCTGGGCTTTCGCTTGAGGGGTGTTTTTGCAGGAGAGGGCCTCACAGCAGGTTTAGTGGTTGATTTTGGAGGAGCTTGTTCTTCAGAGGACTCGGAGAACACCGGTGTCTCCTGTTTGAAGGTGGTGTTCTCAGAGTCAGAACTCGAGAACCCTTCCGTAGAAGAGGAGGAAATCTCCTCGATGACAGGAGCAGAGGGTTTGGAGATACGGTGAGAGGATTGAAAAGCTATTCTCGCAGATTTGCGAGAAGGCTTGGAGGATTGTGGAGAAGAGGGAGTTTGAGAGGGCTGAGACCTTGGTTGTGGCCTTGTTCTTGGCGTTCTGCTACGCCTGGCCACTATTTTCACCCTTTTCCTTTTCTCTCCAGTTTGAGCGATCGGAGTGGGGGTTTCAGCCTCAGAGAGAGAATTCTTCTCTAAACTCTCCTCCGATGTCTCATTCGACTTCCCTTGGAAGTCGACATTCAGATCCTCCACATACACACCTTCGACAGAGGCAGCCCCTGTTTCTGTCGCTGTGTCAGGAAACAACCCAGAAGAACAGGGCTCAAAATTAAACCCTTCAGGGGTTTCCAAGAGTTGGTCTTGAGACCCCGATAGTGTACCCTCTGACTCGACTTTAATGGGACAAGCAATTGTCCCTACAAGGAACACCAATTCCCTTCCACACTCGAAGGGAATATCATCCATCCCCATTCCCACTGATTGTAGGGACAAGCTTTTCAGGAATTTGAAAGGCTTGTACAGGATTGGGCGAGGGGGAGCAGGGATTGAGGATGCAAGAACGAAGGCTTTTGATTCAGAGGAGTTGTTGGGAGCCATTGTTGCTAGAAGAGAGAGATTAGGGTTTAAGGTTGTTGTAGGGTTTTCAGGTTTTGCTTGTGTGCGAGATGAACGGCAGAACTGAGAACAGGGCATATAAAGAGAGAGAGAGAGAGAGCACCCAAAATCTTTAGAAGATTTCTCGGTATGCAACGGGTGTGAGCATTAAAAGCTTGTGCCTTGGGAAGGAAAGAAAACACATCGAGCAACCAAGGGGCGTACATGTTCTCTTCGTTATGCCTGTTCTTTGCCGTCTGATCTTGATTGGACTTAATGGTATTAAGGCGGCTCCAGTACATCCCCTTATGCTGCACTAATTGGATAAGTAGAGACAAAATGCACGCAATTCGAGTGTATGCAATCACATTCGTTGTTAATAAGATTTGCAAACAGGCGGAGAGAACAGGGTGTAAAGGTTGATCTTACCAAACCCAGTTCATGTTCTGGAAACAGATAACTCAGGGTGTTCTCACCAACCCTAGTTCCAGTCTATTTCTCTGAAATTGATCTCTAGCTAGTGCCTTAGTGAATATATCAGCAATTTGATTTTCCGTTGTGCAAAAATTCATAGAGATTAAACCCTTTTCAACATTATCTCTCAAGAAATGATGTCGAATGTCAATATGCTTTGTTCTTTTATGTTGACATGGATTTTTGGCAATGTTAATTGCACTTGTGTTATCACAAAAAATAGGAATGCATCCAGTGTCAACACAAAAGTCCTTAAGCTGTTGCCTTATCCACAACAGTTGAGCACAACATGAAGCTGCTGCAACATATTCAGCTTCTGCTGTGGACATGGCAACAGAATGTTGCTTCTTGGTAGCCCAAGATACCAAACAAGGTCCAAGAAAGTGAGCCATACCTGAGGTACTCTTTCTATCAACTAGGAATCCAGCATAGTCAGCATCAGCATATCCAACAAGATCAAAATTGCAACCTCTAGGATACCATAAGGCTAAATTGGGTGTATGTTTCAAATATCTTAGTATCCGTTTCACAGCCTTAAGATGAGTTTCCTTAGGATTAGACTGAAAACGGGCACATAAACCAACACTAAAAACAATATCTGGTCTACTAGCGGTTAGGTATAGGAGTGACCCAATCATGCCCCTATAGAGTTTCTCCTCAACTGAGGGACTTCCATCATCCATAACCAACCTGGTTGAAGGAGAAATAGGAGTGTCTACGGGTTTGGCCAACTCCATCCCAAAACGCTTAAGTAGCTCCTTGATATACTTTTGTTGATGGATCATGGTGCCGTTTGGAGTTTGCTTGATTTGTAAGCCTAAGAAAAAGTTAAGCTCACCCATCATGCTCATCTCAAACTCACTCCTCATCATATTTGAAAATTCATTGCATAAATCATGATGAGTTGCACCAAATATAATGTCATCAACATATATTTGGACAATCAATAAATGTTCCCCCTTAGATTTTAGAAATAAGGTATTGTCTACCTTGCCTCTTCTAAAATCATTTTCAATTAAAAAACTTGACAACCGTTCGTACCAAGCTCTAGGAGCTTGTTTTAGGCCATAAAGAGCTTTGTCAAGTTTGAAAACATGGTTAGGAAATTCACTGTTTTCAAAACCAGGGGGTTGTTTGACCTACACCTCTTCTTTAAGGTATCCGTTGAGGAATGCACTTTTCACGTCCATTTGATATAGCTTGATTTCCATGTGAGCTGCAAAGGCTATTAAGATTCGAATAGCCTCAATTCTAGCAACTGGTGCAAAGGTTTCTTCATAATTGATCCCTTCTTCTTGATTATACCCTTGAACAACCAGCCGTGCCTTGTTCCTAGTGACTGTTCCTGACTCATCCAGTTTGTTTCGGAACACCCACTTGGTTCCAATGATTGTTCTCTCTGCAGGTTTAGGTACAAGGTGCCATACTTTGTTTCTTTCAAATTGATGGAGCTCTTCTTGCATTGCCGTGACCCAATCTGAATCTGCAAGAGCTTCATTCACACTTTTTGGCTCAATATTAGAGAGAAAAGCACAGAAATTCTTAAGTTTAGACCTAGTTTGCACTCCACTGTTAATATCAGACAGAATTTGATCAAGGGGGTGCAAACTATGGTACTTCCATGGTCGTGGAGTAAGAGGATCCACAGACCCATGCTCTACTCTATTCGTAATATCAAGCTTACGATCATCTCCTGAGCCTGCTTCTACACCTGTTTGTAAGCCTGTTCCTGAAGAACATGGTCCCGAACAGGGTTCAACGGTGTTTCCCCCTGTTTGGTGTTCACCTTGCCTGCTGTTCTAAGGAACACCTTCAGGAGTTGTTTTCTCCATGGTGTTCTTACCTCGTTTATCTTGGAGCAACACTTCTTTTCGAACAAGACCTAATTCAAGTTCATCTTCCTGTGCATCATTCTCACTCAACAAGTTAGATTCATCAAAAAGCACATGCACACTTTCCTCAACACACAAGGTCCTTTTGTTAAAGACTTTGTATGCCTTGCTGTGAGAAGAATAGCCAAGAAATATTGCCTCATCACTCCTAGGGTCAAACTTTCCTAAGGCATCCTTCCCATTATTATGCACAAAACACCTACAACCAAATGTTCTTAGGTGCGTAATATTGGGTTTTCTGCCCTTGAAAAGTTCATAAGGAGTTTTGTTCAAAATGGGTCTGATCATGCATCTATTTATAATGTAACATGAGGTGTTCAATGCTTCTGCCCAGAAATACCTAGGAAGACCACTAGCAATAAGCATTGTTCTGGTCATGTCTTCCAGGGTGCAATTTTTGCGCTCAACCACCCCATTTTGTTAGGGTGTTCTTGGAGCTGAGAAGTTATGATCAACACCATGTTCATTACAATAGTTGATAAAACTTGCATTTTCAAACTCAATTCCATGATCAGATCTCAAGCTAATTAAGGAGTGTCCTACTCTCTTTTCAACCTTTTTGAGAAAGGCAATAAAATTCTCAAAGGTTTCATCTTTGGATGCCAAAAACAAGGTCCAAGTAAATCGAGAGTAATCATCCACTACAACAAGCACATACTTTTTCCCACCTCTACTAGTTATCCTCATGGGACCACACAAATCAATGTGTAATAATTCTAGAGGTCGGGTAGTGCTTACACATTTTTTCGATTTAAAAGAAGATCTGACTTGTTTGCCTTTTGCACAAGCTTCACATACCTTGTCATCATTAAATTTGATGGAAGGTAGTCCAATAACCAGGTCTTTTGAAACAAGTTTGTTTAAAAGAGTAAGGCTTGCATGACCTAGTCTCTTGTGCCAGAGCATTATGTCATCATTCACAGCACTCAAACAAGTCAGGTTGTTTTGGGGAAGAGTGGAAATACATACTTTGTAAACATTTTTGTGTCGCTTCCCACTTAATACGACATCTCCTGTGTTGACATTGACAACCAAGCAATGTGTTCGTGAGAACACTACTAGGTTGTTCTTGTCACATAGTTGGGACACACTTAGTAAATTATGCTTTAAACCATCAACTAAGTGCACATTATCAATTGAGTGGGAGAGAGTTTTACCAATGCTACCTACACCGACAATTGTCCCAGACTTGCCGTTGCCAAAAGCCACGCTCCCACCGGTTGAAGCTGTAAGTGAGAGAAAGTTTGATTTTTCTTCAGTCATATGCCACGAACACCTACTATCAACATACCACAGCTGCCTGTTTTCAAGGTTGTTTTCTGACCTGTTTGACAGGGTGTTTCTTACCCTGTTTGCTGGGTTGTTTGTGGGGTTGTTCTCTCTCACTTCAGCCTGTAAAACGAATCACAGGTTAGTTTTGGGAACCCAAATCCACTTGGGTCCCATTCTTTTAGACAAGTAAAGCTCATCTTTTCTAATCCAGATTTGTTTCACATACCTTTCATTTTTTTCAATGACATACCTTCTCAGAGGACATAAATATCGATAGTGACCAGTTTTACCACAATGAAAGCAAACAATGTTTTCAGGTAATCCCACATACTTTCTATGAATTGGGTAAACTGTTCGTTTAGGCTTATATCCAAGTCCCTTTTTGTTTCGACTGTGGTGAGTGTTTAACCAATCAAGGGCTTGTGAGGACTTGTTCCAGCGCTTGGTTGTGATAAGCTCGGTTTCCAGTTTTTCTATATTAGCATGCAAACCCTTGTTCTCCCTGAGCAAGGACTCAACCATTCCTTCCACCTCAAAGAGTTTTTCCTCCATTCGAGAATAATCTCCTTCTTTTATAAAGAGGTTTTCTTTGAGCGTATTAATATTTTCATGTAAGCCCAGTTTTTCATTTTTAAGGATCTCATTTTCTAGTTCTAGGTCTCGGACATCTCGTTTCAATTCAGCACAAGTATCCATCAAGGTATACAAAAGTTCTTCGAGAGTTGCTTTATTGAGACCACATACCTTGTTCTTGAGATCAGTAAGACTGTTTGTTGATTCATCATCTGAATCCGTGTCACTTTGTGCCATGAGAGCTACAGCACCTTCATCAGTTTCAGACTCACCTTCATCCTCAGAGGAATCTCCCCAGGCAGCAAGCATAGCCTTCGAGAATCGTCTCCCAGAACTGCTTGCAGCTTGTTTTCTACCTTGTTTCCTGGGGTGTTCTTGCTCTTGCTCTTCTCGAAGTAGTGGACAGTTCTTCACAATGTGATCTGGTTTGCCACACTTGAAACACCCTGTGAACTGTTCTCGAGGGGTGTTTCTGGACTTACTGAAGTCTTTTTTTTTGCTGTTTTCTTTGACCTTTTTGAAGAATTTCTTGAACTTTCTTGTCATTAAGGCCATCTCTTCATCCTCAAGGTCAGAGTCATCATCCTCTTGTGCTTTCAAGGCAAGCCCACGATCCTTCTTCTGCTCCTCTTTTTGTTGTGAGTTCTTTCTGTGTTCATAGGTTTGAAGATTGCCAATCAACTCGTCGAGGGTGATCTTGTTCATGTCTTTAGCTTCTTGGATGGCTGTCACCTTCGCTTCCCAAGACCGAGGCAAAATCCTTAGAATCTTCCTCACCAGCTCTTCTGTGGTGAAGGATTTTCCCAGGGATTTTAGCTCGTTTGTTATGTGGGTGAAGCGTGTGTACATATCCATCACGTTCTCACGATCACCCATATCAAACAACTCATATTGCCTCATAAGTAGCTCAATACGTGATTGTTTGACTTGACTTGTTCCTTCATGAGCTACTTGGAGGGCATTCCATATCTCCTGAGCTGACTCACACTCCGAGATACGTGTATATTCATCTGGACCTAGGCCAAAATATAATAGCTTCTTGGCCTTGGCATTCTTTTCCATTTTCTTATAGTCTTCACCATCAAACTCTATGGGTTCCTTGGGAACCTTCTTACCATCTTCAAGCACCTTGGTGGGAACAAGGGGCCCGTTCTTGATGAGCATCCATAATTCATAATCTTCTGCCTGAATATAGTTCTCCATCCTATTCTTCCACCAACTATAATGTTGGCCGTTGAAATAGGGTGGACGAGTAATGGATTGCCCTTCAAGGATTCCTTGTGGTGTACTCATCTTCAGAATCTCTCAAGGTGTTAGCCCTTTTGAGAGAACCCGCTCTGATACCACTTGTTGAATTCCAAGAGTACACAACCACAAGAGGGGGGTGAATTGTGGTGGTCGATTTTCGCCTAATAACTGACAAACAACCGTAGCACTTGATTGCAGAGATTGTTTGTAAATCACAAACAACCTTACGCCTTGTTTGTAGCGGTTGTTCTCAATTGATTCAGTAGCGAAATTCAAAGTAATAAATGCGGAAATAAAGCACACACAATTTTTACGTGGAAAACACCTCTAGCCCAACTGAGGTGTGAAAAACCACGACCTACCTCGTGTAGGATTTAACCACTTCACTAACGGGCTGAAAACGTTACAAAAGCAACACTCCTTGTTACAACTTGTAACCCACGTAACCTTCTTCCCTAAGACAGGTTACACCACGTCCAATCTCACCAGATAGGACACGTCCAAAGTCCGCACGACTGAGGACACAGTCACTCACTTTCTGTTCTGAGAACAGGGGTACAAAACACCTTACTGGGGTGCTTCTGACTTAAGCAGATGTAAGGTACAATGAAGTCCTATTATGCCAAGAAATTGAAAGCTCAGTTAAGCACAATCTTCTCACGGTTTTTCTCTTTGAAATTCAGCTCTAAAAATCTCTTACTTCTTTGTAAAAACCGGATTGTCAAATGGGAGAGAGAATTTCAATATTTAAACGCACAACCCAACGGCTATTCTTTTCAAAAGATAGGGAAAATCCTCTATTTTTAGTCGCTTAGAAGATTCACCAAAGATTTCCAACGGCTAAGAGAGGAGAGAAGATTTTCTTAAAATATCTTGGCCGAGTAATCTAGAAAAGGATAAAATCTTGATTTATCCCAAATTCAATCAAGACCTAAAAATAAGGGATGAGAATCTTTCAAGAGAAATCTTTAACAAAAACGGTTTTGCAATTTTTTTTCAAATTCAAAACAAATCTTTTTAGATCTGGCAGCCAACCGAAGCAAATTTTCAAATAAGACTGATGTAGCTGCTGTAGTTTTTAAGAACACCCTAGGCACCCTGTTCGCAGGGTTGTTTGGAAATGGTGTCCTAAAGCAACTTTTCGAAAATCGTTTTCAAGAAGTGATAAAATTGATACTTTCAAGATTGGCATATTAACAAGAGTCTAAAAGATAAAAACTAAATTAACCAAGACTCCTTGTAAGAATTAGTTGTCTTGTCAAGAGTGAATATGCTGCTCCAAAACACCTTGGTCACTTTGATTCCTTGGGTGATCTTGTGTAGCTGAACGTTCCTCAAGACTTAAACCATGTGTTGTTTGCTGATCTTGTGTCACTGAAGCTCGAAACCTGTTCCTAAGACTTGTTCTCAACATTTAGCCACCAGGTTAATAAAATATCACAAACAGCGGTGTAGGAACAACGGTGTATTAGGCCCTGTTTGGAGAGCTTCTTTGGAACAACATTACTTAGACAAATATGTTGCTCTTGGATTTGTTATCATCAAAACTAAATATAATCAACAATACCAAAACTTTTGGGTATTGTAGGTGGAGTACATTGATTTGAGCATGCCAGAAGGAGAGTTGAGGAAAGCTTTAGCCAATGGTTTAAACCATGTAGCTAGAAGCCTAAAAATCTTTCTAGTTAATGGCTACAAATTCCAGGTAGTTCTCGTGAGCGTTACTAGAAGGCACAAAATTATGGAGTTATGGGAGAAGTTGATAGACAAGCTTGCCATGTAAGACTCACAGACATGTATGAATTACATTATTATGTTGTGTATGACATAAATAGAGGTTTGAAAACTTTTAGAAATTGTCATGCACATGTCAATTACTTAAAGCTCATTCATACATGTCGATATTTACATGATGATCCATTTGTTTTCTCATCTTAAGCAAAGGAAGGTTTCTACATTGAAGATGAGAAACAAAAAGGACGGTTGTATGTTATTAATACCAAGGCCAGAGACATATTTGATTTATGAGAGGATGTGCCGTAGGCTTTTTACTGTTTAGTATATGATCATTGTGTTTTAATCATTGTTTTAATATGGAGTACTGTTATCTCTTTGCTATTTTGTTGCTAGATTACATATTTGTCTTTTGTTTTTTTTCATGTACAAGACACGTGCAGTTGTCAACATGTTCTTAATGTGCATCTAATTTCATGAATTGAGTTGATTTGGTTTTAAAAACTATTAGATAATGTATGTAATATTATGGTTGTGGTCTTAACAACTATTAGAAATGTATCTTATGTCACTAATCTAGGTAAACATATCTTTGTAACTCTTATTTTTAGGTATTAAGTGCATATTGAAGTGTAAAAGACAAATTACAAGAACAAGAGAACACTCAAACCATTGGCTACTAGATCATCTATAATAGTATGACTACTTCTTCTCCCCAGCTCCAGTACTGCAAGAGCATAGCTAGCAATACAACCTAATTTGAAGCCACCTACACAGCTTACTTTCTCCACGACAGCATCAAAACTACTGGTGTAGTAGCCACCTGACTTGTTGCCTATTATGCGAGTCCCACAACCACATGAACCTATTACAATTCTTGTATCAAAACAAACATCTAAGTAGCCATCTGTGTAACCATCACTTAAGAATGCAGAACCAAATATAACATTAGTTCGACAATCGAACGACCATATGTACTATTCCTTACTTTTAATAAAGCCTCACCTGCTACATCTCTCAAAGCTTCAAAGCAACTTACACAACAATGACTAATTGGGCTGATTAGATCTACTACAACATCAAAACCAATTGCACAATAGCTTATTTAGCATGCTCCTTCAAGTGAAACATCGCAGTTGCCATTACAATCATCATTCCAACTATCTTTTGGCATGTAACACCAACTAGAGCATCAGCTGAAGCCTCATAAGGATTTTGTTCACATATGTCCCCGCTTTGTACATATTGAGCTCCGAAACAAACGGTGCAGCAACAATCAATTTGGCTGACTAGATGTAGTGGAGCATCAAAACCAATTATGCAGCAGCATGTTCGGTCTACTTCCTTTAATAAACCATACCAATTGCCATTGCAATCACCTCTTATCCAACCTAATTCAACAATATGGCCAATTCTGAACTCAAATATTTAGGTATGTTTGCTCTCCTTGTTTTAGCGCTGTCTACTTTTAGGCCAAGTTCCACTTAGGTTTTCACCAATATTAAAGTTTCAATTCATCAAAATACTATTTTGAGAGGTTTTGACTGATTTAGCCTTCTTTCAATTTAATATTTTGGTCTTTGTCTCATTGTTATATGTCTACATTTCTAGTTTTTGATTTTAATGTTTTTGCTTTTGTTAAATTTAACATTTATTTTACACAGGCTTTTTATGTTGCCATTTCTCAACCATAGCCTGCTCCCTCCATTGGTGCATTATGGCCCATGTAAAAGTCCACTTCCCTTATTGTAGCAGCACAACCCCTCATTCGCCCATCTGCAATAAGCTTTGGACCTTTTCATCTATCCTGTACTACTACAGGATCGCATCCACCTCGTTAACCCCCTTTTGCTCTTAAAACATCACAAGTAAACCCTACTCAGTTGTTGTTAAATTTCCAAGGGGTGCAACACTATAGGAAGTGTAGCAGAAAAATAAGCCCAGCTAACTAGGAAAGCAAAGAATCTCTCTTAAATTGCAATAATGAAGAGTAAGTACGTTCTTTTCAAAGTAAGTCAGTTGATAAAGGAAAGGGTCTTACTAGAAGGAACAAAAAAGAAGTCCTCCACATCCAAGAGCACTAGATCATCTCGATCATCTTAGAAAGATAAAAAACAATTTGATGCAAAAAAAGAAGTCTTGACCTCTGGTAACTTTCACTTGTACTTTTGGTTTCGTAATCTTTAAAGTTCCAATTGGTATGAAGTTTTTGAAATTGTTTGAAAACAAAAGTAGTTTTAAAATACAATTTGATTAAAAAAAGAAGTCCTCTTTTTTTTTTTGGTCTTAAGTATCGAACATTTCTCAGCCCAAATTCGTACCTCTTAGCCCAAATTCAAGGCTGTTACTTCGAACACTCGTCGATTTATTCATTCCCGTTAATAATGCTCGGTCTAATATTCGGCGAAATTAATCCTAATGCTTGTTAATCTAATCATACCCGGGAATCTACTTGATTTAGTATTTGGTGAAATTTTAGAAGCGCTTGTTAAGAATAACATAAAATTTCAAAATTAATGATAATAATAATAGTGATTCTCTTTTTAATAAAATTACCACTTAAGCAAGCATGTCAATATTAATCTAACTAAACCAAAATAATAAAATATGATTTAGTAATATCATGAAATAGGGTAGTTAGCTTAAACTAAAAAAAAAAAAAAAACACAGGCATTACACTTTCCCCTTTTTAAAAGAATTTCATCCTCAGAATTTGCTTACCTAGTGGAAATAATATTGGGTACTTCTCTAGTATTTCTCCTTCTTGTTCCAGGTTGCTTCAGCTGCCTTATGATGCTTCCAAAGCACTCTAACATAGGGAATACTTTTATTCCTAAGCTTCTTCTCTATTCTTTCTAATATTCGAATGGGCTCTTCCACATATGTGATATTCTCCTTAATCTGTAAGGCTTCATACTAGTTAACATGATCTGGGTCCGAAATATACTTTCGGAGACTGGGTGCATGGAATACATCATGTATGCCTTGCAGTAAGGGTGGTAAGGCTAATTAATATACAACCGGCCCCACTTTTTGTAGAATCTCAAATGGTCCAATGAACCTTGGGCTCACTTTCCCTCTCTGATCAAATCTTATGCTTCCCTTGAGTGGAGAGACTTTCAGGAGCACATGGTCTCCAACATCAAATTCTAGGGTCCTTCTCCTGATATACGCTTAGCTCTTTTACCTACTCTGGGTAGCCTGCAGTCTGTTATGAATAGTTTTGATCCTCTCGATCGTCTAATTGATTAGTTCTACTTTAGAGGGTACCCTTTCTCCTACTTCGTCCCAAGAAATAGGAGTTCTATAATGTCGATCATACAATGCTTCAAAGAGAGCTATGTCGATGCTTGCATGGTCGTTATTATTATATAGATACTCACCTAGAGGCAAGTTATGATACTAGGTCCCTACGTATTCTAATACACAGGCTCTCAGCATATGTTCTAAGGTTTGAATAGTTCTTTCTGATTACCCATCTAATTGGGGTCGAAGGCTATACTTAGGCATAATTCTATTCCTAATGCTTCTTGAAATCCGTACTAGAACCTAGATATAAACTTAGTATCTCAATCTAACATTGATGAATAGTAGTCCATATAATCTGACTATTTCTGTGATATATATATCCACCTATTGCTTGGAGGTAAAAATGACTTTAATGGCTAAGAAGTGTACGGCCTTGGTCAGTCTATCAATAACCACTCAGATATTATCATGCTGCTTGGTGCTTTTTGGTAGTCTAGTGATGAAATCCATGGTGATGTGCTCTCATTTTCATACTGGAATAGATAAGGGTTGAAGTAATCCTCCAAGTTTTTGATATTCGATTTTTACCTTTTGATAGGTGAGGCCGTGAGCAACAAAGTCTATAATGTCGCTTTTCATCCCCACCAACCAGAAATGGGCTTTCAGATCCTGGGAAATCTTGGTACTTCCTAGATGAATGGTAAGTGCTGAATTATGTGCTTCGTTTAATAATTCCTTCTGGGTCTAGAATGTTAGGAACACACAACTTGTTTCCATACCAAAGCACATCGTTTTGGATTCAAAACTCTTTGATCCTTCCTTCTCCTACTCCCTTTCTGATCTTCATAATTTTAGGGTCTTCCTTCTAATGTTGCTTGACTTGCTCTACTAATTGAGAAGTAATATGGAGAGCTGCTAAGTAGCTTCAGTTCCTTGGTAGCATTACCTCCATATGGAGTGCATCGAGTTCCCTTAGAAGCCTCCTTTCTTGTGTAAGTAGGTAGGCTATAAAACTAGTACATTTTTTACTCAAAGCATCTGTCACTACGTTTGCCTTACCAGCATGATACTTGACTTCCATGTCATAATCTTTTAGAAGTTTTAGCCATCTTATCTGTCTTATGTTTAACTCTTTCTGAGTGAAAATATATTTTAGGCTCTTATGATCAGTGTATATCTCACATCTCACTCCACAAAGGTAGTGTCTTCAAATCTTTAATGCAAATATAACTGCAGCTAATTCTAGATCGTGCGTTGGGTAATTTTCCTCGCATGGCTTCAGCTAACGTGAGGCATAGGTAATAAAGCTACCTTTCTGCATTAGAACATACCCTAATTCTTTCTTGGATGCATCACTATAGATCACAAACCCCTCATTACCCTAATTTATTGCTTGCACTAGTGCAAACAATAATCGCTTCTTTAGCTCCTGGAAGCTATTTTCACATTCTTTTGCCCATTCAAACTTATTACTTTTTTGAAGTAATTTGGTGATAGGCATGGCTAATTTATAGAATTCTCCTACGAATCTTCCATAATAACCAGCCATACCTAGGAAGCTTCGTACTTTGGAGACATTCGTGGGTCTTGGCCAACTCACAATCACCTCTACTTTTGCAAGGTTCACTAAAATGCCTTTTTTAGGCACCACATGACCTAGAATGTGTACCTTCTTAAGCCAAGACTAACTCTTTTCAACCTGAGCATATAGCTTGTGTTCTTCTAGAGTTTTCAACACCACTCGTAAGTGGTCTGCATGCTCCTCCTTGGCTTTAGAATATACCAAGTTGTCATCGATAAATACCACCACAAATTTATCGAGGAAACACTTGAATAATCTATTCATAAAGTCCATGAAGAAAGCTGGGGTGTTGGTTAGCCCAAATGGTAGCACTGTGAACTCATAGCGCCTATATTGAGTTTGGAAAGATGGTGTTAAGCACATCCTCTATCTTAATCTTTAACTAATGATACCCTGATCTCAAATCAATCTTAGAGAATGCTACAAAGCCTGCTAGTTGATAAAAGAAATTATCAATCCTAGGGAGAAGATATTTGTTATTTTGTTTTTGATAGCCACCTTATTTAGCTCTTGATAATCAATACACAATCTCAAACTTCCATCTTTTTCCTTTACAAAAAGCACCAAGGCTCCCTATGGTGAGACACTAGGTTAAATTAGCCCTTTATTTAATAATTCCTTAGGCTGGATCTTCAGCTCAGCAAGTTCAGCAGCTATCAGACGATCAGGAGTCTTAGATATTGGGGTGGTGCCTGGCACAAGGTCTATTGTAAACTCAATTTCTTAATCAGGTGGCAACCCTGGCACTTCTAGGAACACACTTGGGAATTCTCTTGTCACTGGAATTTCATTCAAGTCTGGTTCTTTTCTCTGCCACCTCAATCACACACGGATAACCTTGACACCCCTTTTTGAAGGCCTGCACGGCAGATATGGTTAGGATGGTTCTCCAGCAGCCATTTCCTTTAAATTCCACCCTTTCTCCTTCAAAGGTCGAGAAAGTGATTAGCTTCTTTCCATAATCTGTGGTCACCTTATGTTTAGCTAACCAATCCATTCCCAAAATGATATCCCATCCTTGTATTTCTAATTGCACCAAATCTGCTGAGATGGTTCTTCCCTCCACATTAATAGCATAATTCTTAAAAATAATGTCGGTATGATAAACATATCCTAGGGGAGTGGTCATATATAGTTGTATATCCATCTCGTCAAGCATACTGGTTAATTTCTTTGCAAAGTTAGGGCTCACAAATGAGTGAGTAGCACCACAGACGAATAAAACGCGAGCATAAAGCTGGTTGACAAGAAGAATATCTGAGACTGTGGCAATGGGGTCTTCAGCCTCCTCTCCTTCTAAGCAAATACTCGGCCCTCTTGCTTGTAGCTTTTTGTTGCTCTATTGCCTCTTGAGGAAGCATCAGTTGGAGGGCGGCCTCATTGTGCTACAGGATTGCTTCCCACTCCTGATTGTTAAGTGTTGCTCTGGCTATTTTGTGTTGCCTTTGGACAGTTAGCGACTTTATGTCCCATTTCACCACATCCAAAACACTGGCCCGTAATGCTTCTACATGGGCTAAAATTTTGAAGCCCACATTGGTGACATGACTTCCTTTTTTGCCATTGAGATGATTGTTTTCCCTTGTTTTGTCTCTTTCCAGGGTTAAATTTCAAAAATTCCCATTTCTTTATGAGCTGGATCCTCCAGGGATGAACTTCCCCTTTGCTTAGCCTATTTCCCTGGTTTCATCTATTTTACATGGGCTGAAATTTTGACGCCCACATTGGTCACAACCCTTTGATACATCTCCTGGAAATTGGCATAGGTGTGCCCTGTTATCATCTGTATTACTTCGCTGTCAGTCCTAGTTCAAAGTGGTCTATCCGTATTTCTTAAGTAGCAACTTGGGTTGGTTTAAAACGGCTAAGTTCATTAAACTTTGCCAAGTATTCCTCCACACTCGTATTTCCCTATTTAAGGCATAAGCATTCTTGTTCCTTAGCCTTCCTTACATCCCAGGGGTAGTATAGGGTGTCCATTAGGGTTTTCAGTTGTTCTTATGTTAATGCTGGTTCACCTGCTCAAGGGTTTACTATTCCCCACCAAAACACAACCTCCCTTTAAACTGATAGGTGGCTAGGCACACCTTAAACCTGTCAAGGCACTCCATGATCTCAATAAGCTTTCCATCCTCCTAAGCCATTCATCATATGTCAAGGGGTCTGACTTACCTTCGAATTTAGGGGGTTTTAGCTTATTAACTAGCAGATCATTTCTATAGTAGCAGGTTCAGGTAGTGGTTCAAATTATGGAGGCAACTGTTTACACATTCATACATGGAGTTAGTTCTAATTCCAGTTAGATGTTAATATCACAGCCACACCATAATTTACAATGGGTAGGATCTTTTAGTTAATGAAATCATACAAGTGAGGTAGAAGAATGTTTTGTATAGTCACAAAATAAATCTTACCTTAACCCATATGAGCTCATACATGCATACCACACTTTCACTTAAGGGAGTACACATATATGCATAAGCAAATGGGTGAGCACATAACACTTTGGTAAGAACCCATTTGTATTTGTTTTATTTAAATACAAGTGTTATGACTTAGAAGTCTTTGGGGTCCCTACCATTCTAGTGCCCCTTTCAGAAAGAAAACAAATTAAAAGGTTTACAACCATCTTGTTTATGCACATTACATCATCTGTGAACCTTCGTTTACATCACTCTATCCTACTCTTCCTCTGAAGGGTCATCTTCAGAAGGATTATCAATCATGGAGTCATCCGAGCTCTCGGATTTGTCAGGGTCAGGGTCCAATCATTCTTCTAATCTCACAATGTGGACGTATTCAATATTATACTCTTCCTCAACCAATTCCCTCATTCTAAGTATTGTGACTTACTACCCTCGTAGGTAGACTGTCCTGGAGGCATCCACCCAGTGTATCCAAATTATGTTGACTTCCTAGTAGTGATAGCTTTGGGGTCTCTCAGCAAATAGTAGTCTCATCTGGTAATGCTCAAGTTGAGCCCTCTTGGACAATGTGGTCAGGAGGTGTTGGTTTTCGGCGAGCTAAATTAGCGCCTTATGCATAAGTTGACTGAAAGAATTGCTTCTTTGGAAGGGGGTGTCTCCTAGGTAGTCCGCTTGATTCTCTGCTAGTAGTAAAAACTCCACTAAGCCCTGACAGGTAAAAGGGGCGTATGACCCCATTTGTACCGTCCACTAACAGAGGGTAATGATAACTTCTCTCCATCTACCAGTCATAGGTAGTTTCCATATGAATTTGACCACCCAGTAGTTTTGGGTGACTTTTAGTGGCCCCCATCGTTTGCTCATCTCTAACGCTTTCTAGTACAGGATGGCATTCCATATGACCTACCAAAAAGGCAAGTATACATAATCAACAATGTGGAATACCATCCTACATTACCACTGTAAGGGTAAGTATGAAAGCTAGCATATATACATACACCACAGGTTACGCAATTAATATATACCATAAGGGTGCAACACGTTCACGTAAGCATATAAATCACGCATTTCACACATTGCAACTCCTATTATTACATCTATATGCATAATACAACCTATGGCTCTGATACCACCAAATATAACATCCCTCATCCCAGGGAGGCGTCACATCGCTAGGACCTTTAGAAGAAATCCTAAGGCTTTTAAGGTTTAGTTAAGCGGAATAAAAGTCAAAACTTAACTCTAATATGACTAGGCATTCTAGGACAAAACTGCGAGAGTTCCTCCTGCACTTGTAACGTTCTAAAAGCTTAACTTAAGCTAAGGGGTACCAGTAGGTCTGACAATAAGATAAAATTAATTACTAAGTGACATGAGTCACTACCACCGGTCACACACCCAGGTTACTGGAGTTCAAACAAGTTCATAACACGCGATACAACAATATATACATAGGTGTGGTAACCATAGCTAGAGCCATCCACATGCTTACACATCTGAAGAGAAGACTTATTTATTTACATAGATGGCAAACAACACTCATCAGTCTACAGTAGCCAAATAAGTGAAACCTCCAAAAAGCTGCTAGTAGGTCATCACCACACAGCTTTTATACCTGTTTACTTTGAACTCAGGAAACAGAAATGAGGATGGGTGGAGCTACCACACACTCAAAGAATGTTTCTCAACTCCATAAAAACAAAACAGTTGCAAGCAATATCGATAAGTAGCAAGCACACAGCATCTATGTTATTATTATTGTATTAGACAAGTAAGGCTTCAAAAGAAAACTTCATCCTCCAATTTGAGTGAATCCACCGAGATTGATGGTTACACTTTAGCGTCTAGACTTCACTAAGGATTGTCGTTCGAATTTGTAGCCAAGTAAGGTGACTTGGAAAAGGTTAAAGAAGAAAAAGAAATCCTCGTTGACATGTTTAAAGCATAATAAGCCATTTTGCCTCAAAACCAATAATTTACAATCAAATTTAGCCTATTTAATGATTTATGCTCCTTTCTAAATTCCCGAAATAACAAAAGTAAAAAATTCAAACAATTTACTCACATAACAAGAAAACAAGATCGGTTCATTTTGGCATAAGATTATATAAACGTGCTAATTAGGGAAGATCTACACTCGCCCTATGTGAGTTCTACACTCACAATTCATATTATCCCCGGGGCATAACATAATATTGGATTTTTACCCTCGTCAGGTCTACTAGGGTTCCCACTTTTGGGTCTACTCCCTAGGTATTAGGGTTTCCGCAAACTGGTATGTTCCCTAATCATAACCAACTAATAAGCATTTATCTTAGCCACTTTAATTAAACAAATTGTTGTAGTTATTTAGAAATCCCTGCCACTAGTAGTAAGGAATTTCTTTTCACCTTCAAGTATTTGCTTACAAAACCATAATTACACTTGTCAGGCCAAAATAATTTCCATAACCATATTATCGATTTATAGTTCTTTACCTTAAAAAAGGAAAACTCATTCAAGTTCATTTTGAGTTTACTAACTCGAGACCCAACTCTTTAAACAACTTGCCAATATAGAAATCGTAACTTAGATTAGCCACGAAACACTTTTAGCAGTTTCTAAAATTCGTTTCAATCCTTTGTATGTAAAAAGAGAGTTTAAAACAAGCTTATGTTCTTAGTGTATCACCTTACTCAATTCAAGTTCTCATTTCAAATGATTTAATCCGTTGGACCATTCAATTGAACCATTTAGCTAAATCATTTTGCGGTTTAAGATTGCCCTCGGTACAAGCAATTCCAACAACTAAAACAGGAATAAATCGACAAGTGAATAGGAATTACCTAAAACGCTTCGGGCTAGCTAGGTGTGAGATGAGTAAACCTTTTTATGAACCTTTCTGTGTTATTTCAATTTCGTACAATTAACAAACAATAGTTTCGTTGCATTCAAGGTTTGATGGCCAACAATTGTCATAATCATTTTTAGTTCAGGAGTTCAACTAAAATCACCGTAGCATCACACTTATGGACTCAATTTGGAACGCTGTAAATAATTGAATACCCCGAGCTCCCTCCTCACAGCACCTCCCACAAAATCCTCAAATTCCACTTAATGATTCAATTCCAAATTCATCAAATAAATCAACTCAGTTTTGATTCAACATCATTCTCGTCAAATTCGCATAGTTAAGCACTCCAACAGTCGTCAAACTGACATACAACTGTATTACAATGCATAATCAAAATCAGAATATACCAAACGCATAATCTACCCAAGAATCTACATTACAACTCACTCAAATTTGAACCATCAAACTCATGCTCTCTGATTAATCCAATACTAGTCAACAGTTTAACAAAATGGGGATGTAAAATTTGTGAAATTACTAGTAATTTGAAGAAATTGAGACCAACCACCTTACTCCAAGCTTAAGACCCGGTTAATGGGTTGTGGGCGTAGTTCTCGATGCTCTGGAATCCGGCTTTCGTCGCTTTTTTCACTGCCCAAACACTGATTCGAACCAAGCTATTCCTAGACCGGGTTTTTCGCTCCCTGAATTGCTGTTACTACTGCTCTGTATTCGTCTACCTCTTCCTCTCTATTGCTCGTCTTCTGCCTGCGTTTCAGCTCAATTTGTGAAGGGACAAAGATAGTTACGAAGCTGTTTGTTGTGGCTAAATCTGGGCAGACATTCGGTGTCAGTCTGCGCCAGGAAAGACCATAAACGTGGTGAAATCATCCTAAGTTATTCCTGAGTTTCTCTGCAGAGCTGAGTTGACGTGATTTTGGGGAGTTTGGAGCTGAGAGTGAGAGCTTGGTTGAGAGGAGAGGACGTCTGGCTGTTTGGGACGAAGAAGAAGACGCCCAATAGTTTTGATGGGGAGCCCGGGCGTCTGGCACGTGCATCTGGTAGAATGAAGCAGTGCCTTTCTTCCTCTTCTTTTGTTGTTTTTGTTTGCTTAATTGTTTAATATTTTTCGGCTCAAATTCGTACCTTTTATCCCAAATTCAAACCCGTTAATTCTAGCACTCATCGATTTATTCGTTTCCGTTAATAGTGCTCGGTCTAATATTCGACGAAATTAATTCTAATGCTTGTCAATCTAATTGTAAAAGGGAATCTACTTGATTTAGTATTTTGTGAAATTTTTATAAGCGCTTGTTGAGACTAACATGAAATTTCAAAATTAATGATAATAATAATTCTCTTTTAATAAAATCACTACTTAAGCAAGCATGTCAATATTAACCTAACTAAACTAAAATAATAAAATATGATTTAGTAATATCATAAAATAGCGTAGGTAGTTTAAACTTTAAAAAAAACGGAACACGGGTGTTGCACGAGTTATGCAAAAAAATGACCTGACTTCGTATTTTTTTTTTTTTTAGTAATTTATATCCTATCATTAGTCCAAACTTGAGCAACTACTTCCTAAATGTCAAAATTTCTTCTTGTTTTTGCTATGTAAGAAGAGTGGGACAAGTTGTATTCGGTGTTAATGTGGACTTTCTTATGAGATTTATAATTATAAGTCAAAACTCATAGAAGAGAGTTAACATGTTTGAAGTTCTTTAAAGAGGCACATAGCAACTAAGGTTAGGGCTTTATAGCTAACACTGCCAATGAAGGTTTTTTGGTATATGTTCCTTTTTTGCTAATTATCATTTTTGTTTTGTTGGTCTAGTTATGATATTTATTCTATGTCCTAGTAACTTCTGGTAGACGAGGCAAGTTAAAAGGTTTGAGAGCGACTTCTTAGCTCTTCGCCCTCAAAAACTGAGGGTGAAATTGAAAACAAAGTGTTTGTTAAGCTTATGTATGAAGAAGAAAATCCTAAACAACTGATTAATTTTGGCTTTAATGAGGACTGAAGTGATGTCTTTGGTGTAAACAGAGTCCTTGTTATAGCCTCCCTGCCAACAATATGGAACTTAAGCGTCGAAGAGGTTATAGCTGGTTATAACAGAAGGTCATGTTCTTACTTGTACTAAAGGCAGGGCGTAATGGACAAATTATAGATGATTACTTATAGGTAGTGATTAGGTTATTCTTCCAAATGCTTATGTTTAACATTTACTTTTTTTTTTTCATTAGGAGGGGTGCGTTGGTGGGGAATTGTTATCTCCAAATGTGGCTAGAGCAATGATGATGTGTGGTTTTGAAATTTCACAAAAAATGATTCTGCCAGAGCCTATTATAGCTACATATAATTGAGATAGGAAGTGGGATTGCTATGAATAGGTCAATTTTGGCCACCTATTTACCCCCTCTGGAAATGGAATAATACCTTTTGTATTTAAATTTAATTATCATGGTTATGTTAGAATGTGGGAATGGATTACATGTTCAATTTCTCAGTAGGGCCAGTGTGGCGTTTTTGGGGTTTTGATATATTTTGGCCAAGTCAATCGAGGGTGGTCTCTGATTTACTTTTTAAATTGAAATGTATTTGATGTAATAGAAACTGACACTGTGATGAAGATTAGATTGAGATTGGTTAAATCAAATGACACGTCAAGCTACATGTGCATTGGATACAAGACATGCAAAAGTTGAGTTTGGTTTAGGCAACGAGGTGATTGGTAAAATTATACATGATTGCCCTTTGCCTTAGCATGTGAACATTATTAACTATGATGCGTGGCGTGAGTTGAGTTCCATTGCTCCCAATATTGAGACGCTAGAAAATTATATGGAGTATCAAACGTCTCAAAAGGCAATCGTCTATCGCCCACGTGAGGTCCTTTTACTATTTTGGATAGGTGATTTACTATTTATATCGAATATCTACTACATTGATGTCCTTCAAACTCGATACTTGTGCCGATGAAAAGTTAAAAGCCTTTTCTTGATTGAAAATTCATTTGGAAAGGTTTTTTCTTGCAGGTTTTTTTTGTCGGGGGTATCTTGGATTGTGGGATTCATAGTGGTGGTTTAGATTTTGCGTGGGTACTGTTTATCCTATGTGTTAGTGTCCTTGATTTTTCATTGCTAAGAATGCTTGATTTGAGATTTTGATTGAGATCGTTTTGTTGAAAGTTATTTGACCCCTGTGAAAAAGCCTATATTGCATGGCTAGATTTAATGTGGATTATAATGAACAATGACATGTAAGTCATACGGGTGACCATATCAGCGAGGATGGCTATAAAATCTTGCTCAGGTCATGATAATTACATGCACGGTGTCATTTGGGCATTGAATATCATTTTTTTCAAATCTTCATGCATGTATTTTTATTTAGCTTTCTTTCTGGCTCCAAAAGAATCAAGTGGAAACAACTTAGCAATGAATTGAGGCACACTGATCCTTCAACCTCAACCTCACAAGTGAATTAGCTAGATGATGTGGGCTTATTCAAGACTTTTGATGATTACAGATTAGGAAGTTACGATGGAGACCATCCTTTGTAGCCTTCTGAACCTCACCAATTAAGCTCTCAAGAACCAATAAGTACCAAGGAGATAAGGGAAGTTTCATGCCTTGGTCAGAAATGCCTTAAACCAGTCTAACAATGACCTATCCAGTTTATCCGAAATATAGCAAGGTTTTGTCTGCCTTTTGGAGCCAGCTGCTGAAGGGATGATTGACTACCTTGATCACTTTCCTTAATTTTAAGGACTTAAATTTCAAATGAAACAATTTACTAGGCTTTTGGACATCATTTGGTTAGTCAAACAACAAGATCTTTCCAACAGTGCAAAACTGGCGACAATCCAGCGCAGTTCAGTCTGGTGGGAAATTAAGTGGACCAAAGAAAGTCCAACCTTTTTGAAACTTTAGTGCATGAAAGAAGATATTAAAATTTATGAAGTAATGTGCCCAAAGTTCCCCCAAAGCACCCCTTATGCTATCTTTATCCAACCAGAAGTAGAAGAAAATACCCTTTTGCCTAGTTTAGAGCTAGCCGTGGAGAAGGGTCTTGTTTCTTGGGTTTCCACTAGTACAACCTACTGCATTTGTCTTGCATTCATGTAATAGTATTCTTTGTAAGCTTAACACCTCATTTAGTTAAATCATTTGTCCTAATGAGGTGGCTTAGCCAGCTTAGATTAGCTAGTGTACTTAGGATGCTGATTTGGTCTCCCTTCTTCCCTAAGTGTACTCACAGCCCCTTAGCAATCCTTTGAAGGTTTAAATGGCTGGTATGAGCCCTGTAAATCCAGCCTCAAACCCCTTTGTAAATCAGATTTGAATGAATGAATATTGAGTTCGCATAACTCTCTCCCCCAAAATCCTAGTGTTGTATCTTAAGCTTGGCAACTCAAGTGGGGTGTCTAGGTCTCTTTATCTCAATTAGAGGGTGATATTTCTGTAACCTAATTGATCTAAGGAGATTTCCCCAATTGTGCTCAAGGGTGCCTCTTTGGATTACCCTTTCTAACTCACTTGCTTATCTCATTTGCTTCTACTTTACACACATTCTGGCCGGGTAGAATATTCTGTCCAACATTACTGCTTGTTTTCCTTCGTTATTTGAGTGTTTATGAGTCAAGAATACTTCAAGTGGTATCAGAGCTTGGCTACCCTCTTATAGCCATAACTTCCTAGCTTAAACACAACCCTAGCCAAACACAAAAACCAGTCTACAAAGAACCTTCTTCCATCATGTGTTCTAGCCTCACACAAGAGCAAGTGGCTAAACAAGCCTTAAAGAGAAGGCCAAGCTTGAGGTAAGAGTCAAGTACTTGCAAACTCAACTAGGTTAACTGACGTAAGAAAGGAGGAGGAACTTAGGGAGCTTAAGAAGTTAAAGTAATCAAGAAGATTTGGACGAGTCTGAAGGTGGTGAAAGTAACTCGATTAGAGAATTAAGTGATGAGGAGTATGTAACGAGATCAAAAAGGCACCATAGGCCCAAAGAAAGAAGCTACAATGATTTTAAGGTGCGTATACTAGAATTTGAAGGCCAAGTAGACCCGAATCTCTTCATAGATTGGCTTCAAACCATTGAAAAAGTCTTTGAGTTCAGAGATATCCTGAACGATTAGAAGGTAAAGCATTTTGCTTTAAAGTTTAGAAAGTATGCATAGATTTGGTGGTCTAATGTGGTTTCCAAGAGAGTTAGGAAGGGAAAAGGGAAAATCAAGAGTTGGGAGAAATAAAAGCCAACCTTAAGTCCAAATTTCTTCCTCCCCATTATCTTTGAGATAACATCCTTAAACTCCACCACCTTAAGCGAGGCTCTAAGAGTGTAGAGGAATACACTAGAGACTTTGAATAACTTCTTTTAAAGTGTGATTTGAAGGAGGATGAGTCATAAACCTTGATAAGGTATTTCAGTATATTAGATGGGCGAATTGCTCATGTTGTAGAGTTGCACCTGTATACTTCCCTAGATGAGCTTAGCACTTTAGCTCACAAAGTGGAGTTGCAAAAGAAACTCAAGGGTAAGGGGACGGTCACTCAGCCTAACCCTCGGCCTTATACATATCAAAAACCTCTCTACATCACCCTAAAAGCCCCTTCAAAGAAAAACATCAAACCCTCACAACCCACTACCCTTCAAACCCCATCCAAACCGCCACTAAAACCCATGGACAAGAAGAGATGTTTTAGATGCCAAGGCTTCGGTCACATTGTATCAAAGTGTCCTAATAGGAGAGTGGTGTCTTTAGCCGAATACCAAGCTTCTTTTGAGGAGTTAGAGGAGGAAGAAGAAGGAGGGAAGAAGCCATTTTTACTAAAAGAAGCTCTAGAAGAAGTTGAGGAGGGTTTGGATGAAGGGGAAATGCTTGTGATTAGAAGAGCATCGAGTGAGATGGCTTCCTAAGAAGATTTGGAGCAAATTGAGAGCATCTTCCACACTTGGTGCACCATGAATGGGAAGGTGTGTTCTTTCATCATTGATAGGGGAAGTTATGCTAATGTGGCCTCCAAGGCCATGGTGGAGAAGCTTAAGCTTACAATTTCACCTTATCCTAGTCCATATACTATCCAATAGCTCAATCAAGGTAAAGGCTTGCAAATCTTATCTCGATGTTTTCTTAATTTACCTGTTTGAAAGAATTATAAGGATAAGTTGTGGTGTGATATTAATCCTATGGATGCTTGTTATGTCCTTTTGGGATGTTCTTGGATCTTTGGTAGAAGACATATGCATGATGGCCGCTTGAACACCTACACCTTTATCAAAGATCATAAGAAAATCACCCTTACCCCTCTTAAACCTACCGCACAAAACAAACCCCAAGACACTCTCAAAATGGATATCTTTCTTACTATCCTACTCTAATCCCAACTTCATGAATTTGAAGCTTTTAAAGAGTGAATTCTACTTGGCTAATATTCGACCAAAGCTAAGGAGTATTCACACCCTTTGCTTGCTCCACTCTTATAAACCTTTGAGCATGCATTTCCTAGTGAAGTTCCTCATGGCGTACCTCCCAAACGGTCCATCCAATGCAAAATTGACCTCATTTCTGGTTCCACACTCTCAAATAAACCAGCCTACCGAATGAACACTCAAGAAGCGCAAGAAGTCCAATGGCAAGTTGATGGTCCTCTAGCTAAAGGCTTGATCCAAGAGCGCCTTAGCCCTTATGTCATTCCTGTCGTACTTATGCCTAAAAAGGATAGTAGTATGAGGATGTGTGTGGATGGTGGGGCAATCAACAAGATTACTATCAAATACCGCTATCCCATCCCATAGTAGAATGATCTTCTTAATGAGTTGCATGGAGCCATTATCTTTTCTAAGATTGATCTTAGAAGTGGCTCCTGCTAAATTCGGATCCATGAGAAAGTTGAATGGAAGATGGCTTTCAATACTAAAGGAGACCTTTATGAGCGACTTGTAATGCCCTTTGGTTTGACTAATGCACCAAGCATTTTCATGAGGCTTATGAATCATGTTCTTAAGTCCCTTATCGGTAAGTATGTGGTTGGTATACTTCAATGATATTTTGGAGTATAGTAGGAGTGAAGAAGAGCATGGCGAGCACTTACATCAAGCCTTGAGTGTCCTAGCTCAAGAAAAGCTTTATGAGAACTCGGAGAAGTGCCATTTCTTCTCCCCACAAGTCATGTTTCTAGGATATCTGGTCTTGGCTGAAAGGATTCATGTTGATGAGAGCAAGATCAAGGCCATCCGTGAGTGGCCTACTCCCACTTCTATCCAATAAGTTCGAAGTTTCATGGTCTAGCCTCTTTCTATAGGATGCTTGTCAAGCATTTTAGCACCATGTGGCACCCACAACTGAAGTACGCAAGCCCAAAAGATTTGAGTAGATCGAGCAAGCTCAAATGGCCTTTGAGGAGATCAAGCTCAAGCTTACTAGTGCACCCATTCTAGCCTTTCCAAGCTTCTCTAAAGTATTTGAAGTGGAGTGTGATGCCTCCGGAGTGGGGATAGGGACTATCTTTTTACAAGAAAAGAGGCATATGGCATTCTTTAGTGAGAAAATCAATGAGGCTAAGAGGAAGTACCCTACTTACAACAAAGAATTCTATGCCATAGTGAGAGCTTTGGATTATTGGCGGCACTATCTGGCAGGAGGAGAATTCATTTTACGTTCAGACCATAAGGCCCTCAAGTTCATACAAGGCCAATACAAACTCAATCTTAGACACACTAAGTGGGTAGAGTATCTCTAATCCTTCCACTTCATGATTCACCACAAGTCCAGCAAGATGAACAAGGGAGCAGATGCCTTGTCACGGAGGTATCTTCTTCTCTCTACTTTGAAAACTAAAGTGCTTGGTTTTGAGTATGTGAAGGAGTTGTATGCTAAAGATGAAGATTTCAAGGACATCCTTAAAAAGTGTTCAAAGCATGCTCACGGCTTGTTTTGTATGGAGAATGGCTTTCTATTCAAGGGCAATCGGTTATGCATTTCGAGAAATGGCTTTGGGGAGCTCTTGATTCAAGAACTCCATGGAGGAGCCTTAATTAGACGTTCTGGTATGGAGAAGACATGTTCTATTCTCAAGGATCATTGCTATTAGCAGAGAATGTCCAAGGGTGTAGAGCACTATATCAAAAGGTGCAGCACTTGCCAATTTGCCAAGAGCCACCTACGACCCCAAGGCCTTTACTCTCCACTTCTGGTTCCTCAAGGCCCTTGGGAGGATTTAAACCTATACTTCATCACTAGTTTGCCAAGGACACAAAGGCATAAGGATTCCATTATCATGGTAGTGGACAAATTCTCAAAAATAACTCACTTTGTAGCATGTCACACCACTAATGATGCATTTTGAGTCCCTTTCGGCTCACCTTATGGAGAAAGCTAGCCATTCATTTCAATTTTAGCACACCTTGTCGCCCACAAATGGACGACCAAACCGAAGTGACCTATAGAACTTTGGGCACTTTGCTTCCGGTTCTAGTCAAGAAGAACACTAAGGGCTGTGATGAGTTGCTTTGTCTTGCCGAATTTGCTTTCAACTGAGCACCTAGCAAGGCCATTAGCCTTTTTCCCTTTCAAGTAGTGTATGGAAGCAACCCATGGACTGTATTGGACCTTGTTCCAATCCTTATCCAACTAAGATTAGTTAGGAGGCGGAGAAAAGAGTTAAGGAGATTCAAGAGTTCCATCCCAACATTAGGGAAAGAATTGAAAAGTCCAATGATCAAGCTAAGTACCACACCAACAAGCATAGGAAGGAGGCTAATTTTTAACATGGAGACTTGGAATGGATACACATAAGGAAAGAAAGGTTCCCAAGCAAATGCAAGTCCAAACTCATGCCAAGGTTAGATGGCCCCTTTGTGATCCTTAAGACAATTGGTCCAAATGCATGCAAAGTGGACCTTCCTAGTGAGTATGGGGTGTCTATTACCTTTAGCGTGGCTAACCTTAGTCTATTTTATGATGAGAATAAAGAATTTTCGAGTTTGAGGTCAAACTTCAACCAAGCCTGGGGGTATGATGGGGACCATCCTTTGGAGCCTTCTAAACCTCACCAATTAGGCCCTCAAGAACCGGCAAGCACCAAGCGATAAGGGCAGTCCATGCCTTGCTGAGAAATGCCGTAAACCAGTCCAATAGTGAGCTGCCTAGTAAAAAATAGCCCAGTTTTGTCTGCCTATTGAGGCAGCTACGAAAGTGATGATTGACTGCTTTGATCACTTTCCTTAATTATTATGCATTATCTTTCAAATAAAATAAGTTTCAATGCTTTTGGATATCATTTGGTTAGTCAAACATCAAGATATTTCTAGTTGTGCAAAATTGGTTGCAATCCGGCGCAATTCAGTTTGGAGGGAAATTAAGTGGACCAAACAAAATGCAACCTCCTAAAAAATTTTAGAGCATGAAAGAAGATATAAAATTATCAAGTAACATGTCCAAAGTTCTCCTAAAGCACCCCCTTATGCTGCCTTTATCCAACCAGAAGTACAATGAAACACCCTTTTACCCGATTTAGAGCTAGCCATGGAGAAGGGTCTTATTTCTTAGGTTTCCACTTATACAACCTATTGAATTTTACTTGCATTGATGTAATAGGATGCTTTGTAGGCTTGACACCTCATTTAATTGAATCATTAGTGCTAATGATGTGGGTAAGCTAGCTTAGATTAGCTAGTGTACTTAACAGGCTAATTTGATCTCCCTTGGCTATCTTTTCAAGGTTTGAATAGCTGGTATGGCCCTTATAAATCCAGTCTAAAACCTCTTTGTAAATCAGATTTGAATGAATAAATATTAAGTTTCTCTCTCTCTCAAAATCTTAGTGTTGTATCTTGAGCTTGGCAACTCAAGTGAGTCTGTAGATCTTTATCTAAATTAGGGGGTGATATTTCTTTAGCCTAATTGATCTAGGGAGATTGCCCAAGTGTGTTTAAGGGGTGGCTCTTCAGATGATCGTTCCTAACTCACATGCTTATCTCATTTGCTGCTAGTTTACTCACATTCTGTTCCGGCAGAATATTCTATTCGGCATTGCTACTTGTTTTCCTTCATCGTTTGCATGTTTGTGGGGCAAGAATACATCAAATTAAGTCAGGATTCTTAAATCATGCCAAATTTAGTATTTAGAACTTTGTTTTTTAATTGTGTTGGATATCATTGGATTCTTAAAAGAGCGATGCACTTAAGTTTTATTAGTAGTGGCTAAGTAATGCAGTCAATGATTCTAATTTTCTATAGCTAGCTTTTGTCAGATTTGGTACTTTTTTTAGCTTAATGATTGTATCAGGGGAATTTTGAAGGAATTATGTGTGTACTTTTTAATTATGACAATAGAAGTACTACACTCTAATTAATCTTTGGTGGTTATCTTAATTTATATATAACTTATATTTGTGTTTTATGTATATACACACACTAAACGCCTAAATTATTAAACACAAAGGCGCACTAATTAACGTAATATATGTATACATATATATATATATATATATATGTATGTATGTATTTATGTATATGTGTGTGTGTGTGTATATATATATATATATGAAGATCCCTTGTAATTTTATAGGCAAAAAATAATTTGCATTTCGCCCCTTGCCATAAATTTCGCTAAATGATTTCCCATTCCCGCTTAAATAATGTTAGATCATTGGAAGTGCCGAAATATTATTAAGTCGACTAATAAAAGGGTCGAGGTTTTTGTAAATTTGGACATAAGAGATGCTTGAGGTATCTCAGCCCTGAATATCTCAACCGCTTTGGTGTGCATCAGCCAAAAAAATAGTCAACCCACTAGTGTGCCTAAAGGAAGGAAAAATAGGGTAAAGGCATGACCTTTTTTCTAGTAATGTTATAAACATTGAATTTATCCATCGTACATGACCTGTGTGAACTTATAATGATTATAGATGTAATGAAGAGTACTCATTTGATTAGACAAGGCATATATTAATTTTCATTTCACAAGAGAACATGACTACAACATTTAATTTTTAAGATGACACATGCAAAATAAAAGTTGCACAATAATATCTTATAGCCTATGATGAACTAAGTACGTGTTGACATCTATCTAATCCAGGGGAGGGGAGCCATATTATTTAGGCGATGATGAATGCCCTAATTTCTTACGTCTGATTTCTACTTTCCTCAACTCATAATAGGCAACATTGTTGATGTTGAAATTTTGAGAAGTTTAAATTTATCGAATTTCACATGTACAAATTCGACACATTTACTATGGGAAAAGGGGTCTACACTGCAAAGGTGTATATTAAAGCGCATCTTTTGAAATTCAACCTGTATTTAATATAATAATAAAATAAATGTGAAGCAAGTGTCACCATATGTTCTCCCCTTGCATTAGTCTCTACAAATAAGCATCCCCCCCAAAAAAAAAAAAAACCCAACGGAGCATGTAAACAAAATGTAAACAAATAGCTTTCAAAGACAATATGGACCTAGAATGTCCATTCATGGATAGACACATGAACTCATTTTCTTATTATACGACTTTGAAGATTGTTTGAACCCAGACAAGGTTGACAATGGGGTTACTTGCATCCTCACCTCTGCCATTATTGCTGCTACGTGGAAAGATAGTGGAGCTAATATGCAGTCACAAGAAAACTGCTTTTGTACTAGCCTTATAAAACTCCAGACGGATAAAAAGAAATCAGGAGGACAGGCATGGTATTAAAAAAAAGAAGAAGAAGAGATCAGAGAGCAAAGAAAGAGAATGAGACGGAGGAAAAAAATGCGCAGAAGAAAACACATATTTGAGAGAAACATAACCGAGACGCGAAAAACAAGAGGGCAGATACAGAAAATAAGGCCATCTTACTCCAAAAAATACAAGAGTTCAAGTGGAAATTCAAAGGTAAGAAGAAGTTAAAATCTAGCCAAAAACAATCTTCTCATCATCTCATTCCCACATACCCCCACTTTATTTCAATATTAGTCATAGTTAATCACAAAAAGGAGTAAGACACTATGCTGCAAACAGTTTGAAACTCCAACTATAAAAGAATGGATTTGATTCAAGTTCTTATCAAGATTATGGATTTTTGCCCCATCCTAGTTCTTGCAGGCGGAAATCAGATTCTATTGGAGCCTGATTCCTGCTGAAATCATAAAATTATGGATCCTGCTGAATCTTAGTTAGTGCCGGAACTGTAAACCAGGGGAGTTTGTTGGACACTAAGTTCTATTAAAAATCAGAAGTAATAGGATGAATCTACAGGCTCGAGTTTTTTCTTTTTACATGAATATTTTGCTGTAGAAGTTCAAAGCTTGAAAAAAGAATGAACTAGATGATTATCATATTTTTAAAAAAATGTGTTCATGAATGTTGCCTAGAACCAGGACCAGCTATGTTCAATAAAAAAAATGCGCATGATGAGTGACTTCCAAAGCAATTGGGATTCAACGTTTAAATAAGTGGGTGTTAACAAAGCATTTAAAACAAGAATCACATCCAAGAGCACTTCAAATAAAAAAAAATCGAGTTCGTGTTGTCGGTAAGGGTTACCTCTTACTAGGTTTCAAAACAAGGAATAGGAGTAGCAATCTAATTAGCCAAATAAAACAAAGGGGATGAAGGCGAGATGATAAAAAAAGAAGAGGAGCAGTATTTATAAATTTTGAAACCAAAACATGATAAAAATGGGTCAATGAGTAGGACTAGGACTCTATTTTAAAGATATCATAATCCTCAAAGGATATTATTTATCCACTTGATTAAAATCCAATGGGGAGCCAAAAACGGAGACCTGCAACCAAACTATTCAGGAGTGGATTTTCGTACTACATAGTTATAAATCTTTAGCAAAAAAATACCCAAAAAAAAAAAAAAAAACCACTAGTTTGGATAAGTACTGCCAGCATATTTTTTCCTTTCTTGAAAACAATACTTGGTTATGAAGAATTAATTAAAAAATACTAGTATTATTCTAAAGATCTCTCCAATCATCTAGAGGAATTGATTAGCTATGCTGTTGAAGCGGGTGACATGTGAGGTTATGGAAACAAATAAAATTCATCAAATTTTGGAGAAGTAGTGGAGCAAATGTGAAGTTCCATGCGAATAACCAAGGGCATGATGATGATTATGTTCTTTTTAAATGTCATCATTGAATTTGTTGTCGAATAAAATGGAGTAGCGTATTAAACATGGCTTGAGTTTCATGACTAAATGGCAAACAAATTCAATCAGTGTTGCTACTGTTCATTGAACATGTATGCCAAGCCATTGAATGTCAATTGATTATTAAGTTAAGAGTGCTTGTGAACAATTTTTCTTAGCATATACTTCAACAAATTTTATATGAAAAATGAAAAGATATGTCTCTCCTATGTATTAACTAGAACTATGGTGACTTGATTCTAATAAGGATACGTAGGAAACTTGATATAAAAGTTTTGGGTTCAGTCTAAGTTGAAATTCTCAAACGGGCTCAAATCGACACCCTTTCTTTACAAAAAGTTAATTCTTTCAAATTGATTGCACCTTGCTTGCTTAAATGATGAAATCCAAGCCCTACAAAATAGAAACCGACCTCCTCAAATGTCCAAGTCCACGAAACGGACCAAATCCCTTGTTTATATTCCTCCTTTTCATAGAAGACTAAATTACAACTCTGTGACCCCTGGTTGCATATTACGTAACCAAAACAAATGAAAAGTCAAGCTCCTAAAAAAAAATCAAATCTTTCTCAAACACTAAGTACACCGGAATGTATCACACCCGAGTCGAATATACAACCAAACTCACCAAATTCTCCCCCTCTATGATGTAAGCCTAAAAAATTTTTTGGGTTGAGAACTATGTTGATTTGATCTCAGTAAGAGTACGTAGGAAGCCTGTGAATAAATTTCGAGTTCAGTCAAAAGTTAAAAAAAAATTAAAAGGACTGACCCCAACAAGGACTAAGTCGGAAAATTATACATTTTATTGTGAAATGACCACAAAGATTTATGACAAAATGAAATCAAAATTTGGCTATTAATCTAGTTCAAATAAATAACGTTCATACCAAAATCAAATTAAACTATGGTTTTTAACTTACAAAAATGAAGTGCAAATCAATTCAAATTTATTTAAAGAACTAAGGTTGGTTTGATTCTTTATGAAAGAGATAAGTAGATAGCTCACAACAAAAAGTGAGTGCAACCTAAATTCCAAATCTGCTCTCTAACCTGCAAATGAAGAGCGTGTATGTAAAGTACCCTTCCTAGAATATGCCTATACAGCCACTCTCTAATGCAATTAAATTTTGGCTATGGGCGATTCGACATTAAAAACATGATAATTGTGGAAGTAAATTACATCCAGTCTTATTAATCCAAATTGAAACAAAGAATGAAAATAAAAATAGAATTAGTTAGAATCAAAAGGTGCTCTCTCAAGAGGGGGACACAGTTAAGGAGGTCTATCCTCTTGAATATGGTCATACTCAAAATAAACCAATGTATATTTTTATACGTCGAAAAGTTTTGTTGTGCAAATTATTTATTTTTATTAAATTTTTGCTCAACATAATTTTCAACATGCCTTGTGGGACCTTATTTTCCCTTTTATCTTTGATTTGTTTCTATTAACTAATATTTATTATTTTTCTTCCATTGATCAATTTCAATAAGCTTCCCATTACCATTGTCGTCAAGGAAGGTATGCTTAAGGTAAGGAGAAACGTCCAAAGGGCCTTCACAGTAGGACCACAATCTAACCTTGCCAAAATTCCAATGACAAATTTAATGGAACCACTTAGGGGTATCGAAAGGGTAACCAGGTCCACCCCTAAGGTAGATGAGACACTTATAAACAATGCAGTTAAGAATTTGAAGCGCAACAATCACAAAACCAAAAAGCACCGCACTATGCCCAACACGCCCAAGTTAGCTTTGTTGCCAGCCTTGGAGCAGGTTAAAAAAAACATTGAGGAGGGCTTCTCAACAAAAGTCATCCTTCACGGCATGCCTCTCTATAGTTATGCTGTTCAACTTGATGCCAGGTCCCCACCCTAGATAAGCTCCAACTTGGAGGGGAACCATAAGAAGGGACGCACCAGAAACTCGAGTGATAACCCAACCAAGGCAAGCTTAGGTTCCTAGCTCAGGCCCAATGTAGACTTCGGTCCCTACATCAACTGGGAAGGAGGCAGCCAAGTAGAAAACCTCCAACCTTGGAGAACTCTAATAAGCAATTTGGGAAAGGAACCTCAGGAGTCAAAAAGGCTTCTCAAATCCGCCCAATGAGGCGGATTTTTATTGAGACTATCCTCATCGATATCTTGTGGCTGAGGTACTTATGACCTCCTATTTAGAAGAAGAAACAACACCTAAAACTCTGAAGGTTAGAGTCATCAAACCTTTAACCCTGAGCACTCTATTATGGTTCCAAGATTCTATAGGTCAGGGAGCTGACTCCTCCTCAAGTTCTTACAAAAAGCAAAAGAAAATTTCCTTTTAGATCATTGAGCCAGAGTGATTTAACCTCAAATAGGGTTGAATCACAAGAATACAGTGTCCCGATCACAAGGTCAAGGGCCAAGGCTTTAACATATGCCGAGGTGACCTAACAATATTCGGCCATCACCTTCGATCAAGGTCAGGAACAACTTAAAGAATAAGACAAGGTTATAAGTCTTGCCTTTTATGACCTTAGAACTCTCTTCTAATAAGCGGAGTCATTAGCTGTCATTTCATATGACTAAATTACCGAGGATGATCAGGCTAAAAACATGCCAGTTCTCGTGACCAACACTTCAAGCCTCAAGGAACAAATATAAGGGCTGCAAAGGAAGCTTGCGAAAAAGTGACTGAAATTGCTATTGCCACTACTAGCTTTAAAAATAGAGAGCGTGAAAAAACTAATGAGGTTGACAGTGGCAACACTGTTATCACTCCACAAGATATCGAGGAGCTGATAGCCCAAGGAATCAAAGTGCACCAGGCAACCATGAGTAGCCCAATGTTGTGATGTAAGAACTCGTATCCAAGTCACTATGACTCGGTTTCGTTGCACAAACATTAACAGAAGCCGAACTTTGAGAAGGTTGATGGAATAAATGGGTTACCTCATGAACATTTATGCCATTTCTACTTGGCATTTGGTGAACTTCCATTAGTGATGGATTAGTAATTAGACAGTTTGTCAGCCATGTGCCGAGGTCTGAAAATGATAAGGCAGACGCCTTACCGAAGTTGGTTGCATCACTAAACTCTTGGATGAATCAGAAATTCAAATAACCATTGGGGAATATCACTTGTTGGCCTTAGCCCTGGATCGTTTTGGGAAACAGAAGAAACAAATGTGGTATCAATTTTTGTAGTCAAAGAAGAGCCAGATTGGAGATATCCTCTTACTGAGTACATCTAGTATGACATCTTACCCATTGACTCAAAAAAAGGCAAATGCAAAATGGCGAACATTAAGATTTACGTTTAAAAATAAGACTTTGTATCGAAAAGCTTTTGATGGCATGTTATTTAGATGCTTGTTAATAGAGAAGGCTATATACGTCTTAAATGAAGTTAATGCTAGGGTTTGTGGTGCTCATCAAGTAAGTACAAAACCGATAAATGAAATCAAAAGGTTGAGCTATTACTAGAAAACCATAGAGATGTGTGCCAGGACATAGAAAAAGCTTCACAGAAGGGACATGGTGAGGTATTGCTAACTGCTTACTTAAGGGATCAGTTCTGTGAGGGTAAATAGCTTAGTTTTGAAGCTTGCCTAAGAAGACCATTGCTTTGCCGGAAACCTTAAGGGGGCCTAGTCACTCCTAACAACTCATTTTGAGGCTATCTAATCATCCTTAGTCTAGGAAAGACCAATAAAAGCCTAGAGCAGTCATAAAAGTTATGTCAGGCTAGGTTCGATTCAAGGAGATTTTCAACAGAGCCTTGAAGCTAAACCTTTTGCAATATGGTACTTAAAATAAAGGTTAAGAGGTCCACTTCAGTATTAAGTCAATGGATCTTAAATAAACTCTCTCAATTAGTTACACAACATACTACTGCTAATTTTCTAGTATAGGCAGGAATGACCATGCTTCATGATTCATTACATCTGAGTAAGGATCATAGCATCCTAAGCCGATTGACTAGTGCCATAATAATTTAGAGGCTTACTCCGACCTATTATCCATCCAAGAGCTCGAGCATGAAGCTATGAAGTACCTGAGAAGGGAGGAAATACCAGTTAGACTACTGGACAAAACAGTGCAGCCTATGGCAGTCCCACTTGCACAAATGAACCTCTTTTGGTTATCTTGCATTGGTGGCCCATTGTATGTTTAGTCCTAAGTTTGCCATTGTATTTAAACAAGTTTTGCAAGCTGTAGAATGATTAGACTGCCTATAATAAGGTCTTAATCATCAGTCATTCTCGGCTAAGTGTCAGAAGCTCACTTGCTTAGTAATTATCATCATCTAAACTTAGTTTGAATCAGCTTAGAGGGCAATATATAAACCCTCTCTTGTAGCTTGTACCAGCTAATGTTTAATTTGAAAACAACTAGATTTATGGCTACAAACTTTCTCAAAAATCTCTCTAGACTTTATCCTTGCTTAAGGTGGTGTTTTTAGAGTGGGATTCTTTATTTGATCTTTTGGTGCTTGGCTTTAGTGAGATTGGTGGTGAATCGCTTAGTCTTGGATGGTGGATTTCATCCTTTACTCCAAGATATATCTTCCATGTTGAGTTCCTAAGTGTGTTGGAGGCATTCTTGCTACTTCATATACATCATCTAGTAGAAGAGCCCAACTTGAATCCTTGGTGAGTTTTCCTTGCTAGCTACTTTCTTCTTTGATTTATTGAGGTCATTTAGTCATGCCTTAAACATAACGTCTGCTGACTTAGCTACAAAAGAACCTTTGGAGCAACACAATACATGTACAAAAACAGCAAGCTCCTTAAAACAGCCACATCCAACTACAGTCCTTGTCCTTAAGCACAATGTCTAAGAGGGAAACCACTTCTCCTCATCCTCAGTAGCCTATTAGAGTTCTTAGCGAGCTCTCTCTTGAACAAGCTTATGAACTCAGAAGAGATAGAGCTATCCTGGAGGTGCAAGGTAATATTCGGAACCTGACTGCTCAGATTCAGCAGCTTATGGTCTAATCTAGAGGCAGGGATAGAGAACCTCTATAGGAACCCCTAGATAGATCAGATCCCTCTTTAAAATCTCATTATGGTAGCAGCTCTTCCAATGAAGAAAGGTGGCCAAGAAGAAGAAGAGCTCATATAGATCATCTCAAGGATTTTAGGGTGGAAGCCATGAGTTTGATGGCAGCTTAAGACTTGAGGACTACCTTGAATAGGTTCAGTCCATGGAGGGAATCATCAAAGTCAAACGATGCTCAAGAGAGAAAGCTTTCAAGTTGGCTGTCTTGGAGCTTAAGCAATATACATCACTCTAGTGTGAAAACTTGAAGAGAACCAGACCTTAGAAGGTAAACCCAAGATCAAAACATAGGTTAAGCTGAGAAAGCACATGAATAAAAGGTTTCTATCTGCCACTTACAAACAATTACTCTATTTGAGAGTCAATTCCCTCTATCAAGGCAGCGTGAAGGTTGAGGAATACATCAGGGGGTTTGAGTAACTCTAAATCAGGTGTGTCCTAAGGGAAACCCTAAACATACCATTACTAGCTTTCTCAAAGGTTTGAATCTTGCTATTCTGGACAGATTTGAACTCCAACATTTCTAGACCTTTAAGGATGCTTACAACCTAGTTGTCAAGGTCGAGAAGTAGCTTAAGTCTAGGAAGACCTATCCCTCTACTCTAACAAAACCCACTGTCCCTTGAAGCCTTTTAGCTCTTACAAAACAGATCCCCGTCCTGGAGAAGAAAGAGAAAAGGAAAAGGGAAAATCGATTGTTAAGAAAGCGCCTATGAGTCAGAAGAAGTGTTTCAAGTGCCATGGCTATGGCCATTTTAAACAACAGGGTCTTTAGTTTTAGAGAGATTAAAGACCTAAATCAGATGGAAGTAGAAGAGAGTGAAGAGGAATCAGAAGAGGAAGGAGAGATCTCTTACTTGTTACCTGAAGAAAGAGAGATGTTGATGATCAAGAGAGCACTTTATACTAGTGAAGTCTTACCAAAATCAAATCATAGAGAATAAATCTTCCTCTCTAGGTGCAAGGCAACCAACAAGACCTGTAACCTTATTATTAATGGAGGAAGCTGTACAAATGTAGCTTCAACAAAGTTGATTGATAAGCTCAATCTTCCCACTATTGAGCACCCTAGGCCATACACCTTGCAATGGCTCAAGAAAGGAAATGAGGTAACTGTCCCTAATTAAGCCTTAGTACCTTTTTCCATTAGAGAGCATAAAGATGAAGTTATCTGTGATATGTTACCTGTGGATGCATGCCCTTTGCACTAAGAAAGGCCCTGGCCATGTGATAGAAGGGTTTTATAGCATTGCTAGTCCAACACATATTCCTTCAAACTGTATAGGAGGAAGTGGACCCTAACCCCTTTTACCCCTACCTAATTACACAAACCTGAGGCTTAAAAGGGAAACCCTAGGAAAACGTTCCTGCTGGTAAGTGGGTTAGAGTAGAAATAGTTATCTCTAAGAGAAAGACCATACTTGTTGTCTTAGCTGGAAAGTCCACATCTAATAGGGGGTTAGCACCTTTTAGTCCCATGGTCCTTTACTTCAAGCATTTGGGGATCACTTTCCTCAAGAACTTCCTCATGGCCCTCCTCTGAAGAGGTAAACGGAACATTAGATTGATTTAATCCTAGGTGCACCTCTACCAAACAAGCCTGCTTATAGATGCAACCCTATTGAGACTAAGGAATTGCAAAGGCAGCTCGAGAGCTTATTTATATGAGGAAAAGTATAAGACCCTGTCCTATGCCAACTCATCTATCCATAAAAGGATGGCAGTTAGAGAATGTGTATAGATAGTATGGCCATCAAGAATAATCAAGTATATGTACCTCATTCCTAGGCTTTATGACATGTTGGATGAACTAGATGGCTCAAAGGTCTTCTCTAAGATTGACCTAAGAATTGGAAACCATCACATTAGAATGAGAAAGGGACATGAGTGCAAGACTTCCTTTAAAACCAAGCAAGGGCTCTATGAATGGCTAGTCAAGTCGTTTGGATTGTCCAATGCCCCAAGCACTTACATAAGACTCACGAATGAGGTGCTCAGGCCCTATAGTGGCTTGTTTGTGGTATTTTGATGATATCCTGGTATATAGTAAGACTGAATATGAACATGTGGACCATTTAATGCAAGTCTTTTCCACCCTCAATGTACAGAAACTTTATGGTAAGTCTCATAAGTGTGAATTCTTCACTCCTAGGGTTGTCGCCCTTGGGTATGTTGTTTCTTGTGAAGGTATTCAGGTTGATGAAAGCAAGATTAAAGCAATCAAGTCCTCACCAGTCCTAAACTCAATCACAATAGCAAAAAGTTTTCATGCCCTTGCCTCTTTGTATATGAAGTTTATTAAGGATTTTAGCTCTATCATGGCTCCACTTGTAGAATGTATAAAGAAAGGCAGTCTCTTATGGTTTACAGCCGCACAAAATGCCTTTGAAACTATTAAGCAGAGGTTATATGCGGCTCCAGTTCTAGCACTACCTAACTTTGAAAAATTATTTTAGGTCGGGTATGATGCCAGTGGAGTTGGTGTTGTAGCTATGCTTACTCAACTTAGAAAGGCTATAGCCTACTTTAGGAAGAAGTTTAGTAGTCCAAAGCTCAACTACTCCACATATTATAAAGAATTTTATGCTATTGTGAGAACATTGAGCCACTAGGGTCACTACCTTAAACCTGAGGCTTTTGTTCTTCACTCAAATCACAAAGCACTCAAGTTTCTCAATGGGCAACCTAAGCTAAATACAAGACATGCCAAGTGGGTGAAGTTTCTGCAAGCCTTCACGTTCTTCACTGGGCACAAGAAAGGCACTAGGAATGTAGTAGTTGATGCCCTTTCTAGAAGACATGCTCTGATCTTTATCTTGGGAGTAAAGCTTCTTGGACTACCATCCATACAACTACTATTATAAGGATTCAACTTTTAATAAGCTAGTGAAGAATACCCTATCACTATGTCCTCATCTTATGCACTTTTATTGGCCCAAAATGGGGGAGGATGTTCACAGAGTGGTGTCCAGGTGTTAATTACCCTCTTTAAAAAAGGGGCCCTAATTAATATATGACAAAGGAGCTCATAAAATACATGGACTCATCATGTTACCAAAGTTTCTAACACGAACAATGCACGGGCTATTGAAGATGAAATTTGAACAAATTTAAATATGTCGAATTTGACATATACAAATTCAACATAAGTTTACCACAAGAAAAGGGATCAATATTGCAAAAGCATATATAAAGTATAATCTTTTGAAATTCAACTTATTAATACTATTAAAGGTGGGGAAAAAAGTAAATAAAATAAACTTTGAACCAAGTGTCGCCCTATGTTCCCTCCTTACATTAGCCTCTACAAATAAGCATACAAGAAAAAAAAAAAATCAATGGAAAATTTAAAGGGCTCATGCGATGGGTGGATGCTTATAATAAAATTTGGTTTGAAAGACATATATGGGCCTAGAATGTCCATTGTAGAATAGCACATGAACTCATTTTCTCATTCTACAGCTTTTAGAACTCTTTGGATGTAGATAAGATCAACAAGGAGGTTACCTATATCCCTACCTCTCCCATTATTGCTGCTATGTGGAAAGATAGTGAAGCTAATATGCAATTATAAGAAAATCACTTTTATACTAGGATTATAAAACTCTAGAGGGACAAAGAAAAGCTGGAGGATATGCACGATAAAAAAAGAAGATATCAGAGAGCAAAGAAAGAGGCTGAAATGGAGGAAAAATTATGGAGAACAAAACACATATTAAGAGAAACACAACAGAGTAATGAAGAACAAGAAGGCAGATACAGATAGTAAAGCTATCTTACCCCAAAAAATGCAAGAGTTTGAGTGGAAATTCAAAGGTAAGAAAAAGTTAAAATCTCGGCAAAAGTAGTCTTCTCGTTGTTCGATACTAAATAGTTGTATTTTACATGCCTCTATCACCTAGTTTTAATTTGTATAATAATATAATATTTAAGATTTTTACATGTTTTGTTTACTTTTGTAGGTAATAAGTTCAATATGGTAAATATCGCAAAAAGGAGTGAAGATGGAGCAGGAAAAGCCAGAAGATCACAAGCAAGAGGTGGCGATGGCCATCATGGGCACCACTACCACAAATCATCACCACCACTGTAGCAAAGTTGTGGCTAGCGAAGGCTGGCTGTCGCCTACGTGATGGCCGGTCGTGGCTGGTGATAGCCAGTGGTCGGTTGGCCGACGGCTGTCGTCCAACCCTTTCCTCTTCTCGGCCCTTTTTCACAAGATTTGTATTTAAAGGACTTTTTTTAGACTTTTTGGGGAGCTTTTTAGAGACTTTTACAGAGTTTTTAAGTTAGGTTTAACCACTAAAAAAGCCCATTAGGGGGTAATAAACTATGTAGAATAGGATTTATTGGGGAGCTTTGGATTTAAGCTTGTACATTTTGATCTTCATTCAATAATTTCAAGTTTGAGTTTTGTTCTCCCTCTCACTCTCTATTTCATATTTTGTTCTTGCTCCTTTTATTTGATCTTGTTTGTTTAGATTGTGTTTGGTTTAAGTGTTTAGTTTTTATTATTAATCTATGTTTGATTATATTAGTTTTATTCTTTCTCCTCTCTAGTTTATGTTTGTTTTCATGTTTGCTAGTTTAGTTGTGGTTCGATTTTCTGGCTTTCTCTTGATGATTAGTAGCTAGTTTTTGTTAGCTTAGGTTGTGATTAGCTTTTTGATGGCTAATTAGTCCTGGATTAGGCTTAACTACATCTAATTTATACTTTCAGCTTAGAGTTTTTTCTCATGCTACTAAGTGTTCGATGAATTGTTTGCGAGAGCTTTCATCCATACTTTTGGGTGATTGACTTATGGTGAGAGATGAGGTCAATTATCTAGTTTGGTGCAGAGAATGGCTGGGGTTTGGACATGAAAATACTCTCAATTCTAGCTAGGCCTGAGGGTTGCTAATTTCATGGTCTAATTAGGCTAACCCCATAAAATGGATGGTTAGACTAATTAGACTAGCTCATGACCCTTAAAAGAGGGCTTGGGTGGTCTTTGATGGCGCATCTTACCATGTCTAGTTTTCAGTATAGGCTGGCTTGGCTAGGGCTCGCCTCGATTACTTGCCCTGTTAATTGGCCCAATCATAACTCCAAGCCTCTTGTTTCGTTTAGCTCTATTTGGACTGTGTTTCCTTCCTTTCTCACTTAGCCTGGCTTGAAACACTTGAGCTAATCCCCGTACTTAAAATCCAACACCCAGCATACGACACCCCAAGTACTCGACGTTAACCTTGCACTTGGGGTTATAAATATTAAAACTTAAATTCTTCCTATCAAGTTTTTGGCGCTATTGCTGAGGAATTGGCGCTTTTCAATATCGTGGTTCACTTGATCATTCGAGTCTAGGCATTTAGAAAATCAAAAAAAAAATTTAAAAAAGAATCAAAAACTTGAAAAAAAAATCAAAATGGCTATCTTCCATTTACCTCAATTGAAGCGTGAACATTTTTGTCGATACTTGTGTAGATTGAATGGTTATTATTCTCAATATGTTCATTGCACATATGAAAAATGGGAATATATAATGTTGTGCTTAAGGAGGTAACACATGAGACTTAAGCCAACCTCGAGTCCATGTGTCATGGTGGTATGTGGACTTTAGATGTTGATGATATATGAGATTTGTTTGAGTCTTTAGGTTTTTATCAATGACAACATGAGAGTGCTAGTGAGTCTTTTGTGTGCAATTCCCCTTTTCCTTATGGTTTGCACATTTAATCTATGTGTAGATCAATCTAGGGATCCATATCATCACCCTTCTCTTTACCCTTATATTTTAAGCTCTTATTTCCAATCTTTTGACCATGATGCAAACTATTATCCCTATTATGATATTTCTTATACATGTTATACGAAGCTTAATACCATGATAGAGATAATGAATAAGCAACATCTGCACTTTGTTAGTGAGATGAGGGAGTGCGGTCAAACGCATAAGACCAACCCTAGTCTGTTTTCACCTAGACCTAAGGTAAGTCTCTTTGATGATTGTAACGCATTCGTTCCCTTAGAGGTTAATTCTATTATTAATACACCTTTGACCGACCTAAAGGAAGTATTTGACCCTCCATTGACTTCTTTACTATTTATTACTCCATCCTCACTTAGCACCCGTAGAGACACTACTGAGAGTGTCTTGAGCTTACTTACTTCTCCCCCCCCTTTTGCTCAGGGCATGGGATTAGAGATAGTTAAGTCTCCTAGTGGTGATGCTCGTTGTGTTGAGGATGGTTTGCTTGATTAGTCGAGAGATATTGCATTGTTAGAGCCTTCTTTAAGGAGTTACATAGTGATGGTGTGGTGGTTGGTACCACTCCTAGCATTGAGAGATGAGGAGGAGTTGGTGATGCTCATCAACCCTCCATAGCACCATCTTAGAGAGGCTGTTAGTTTGGATAGAATCAGTGCCCAACCTGGTATAATCGTTCTAACTCTTCTCCCTTTCTTTCTTTTTCTTTTTGTTTAGTTATGCATATTATGTTGTGTTTTGGTTGATGATCAATATTGAGGTGAAGCTTCAGATCTTGTGAAGCCAATTGATGGCTACGATCACCTTTGTGTGCCTTTTGTGCATAGCTATGTTTTGTGGTTGGTGCCATTGTTGGATTTGTATATATTCATCATTGGTGGTGTCGGTTTTGTATATATGTGCATTCGTTTTGTTAATTGGGTTAGGTTATTTTCGAGTGAGTACGTCATCTTTTATATATGTGTGTTCGTTGAGTATTCTTGTATGTTTTGTTTTGTTTTGCGGTTTGTGGTGACTTCTTAGCTCTCAATGAGGACATTGTGAGATTTAGATGTGGGGTTGGGGAAGCCATGTACCCTTTTGTGCATATTTTTGTAAAAGTTTTCAATTTTTGCATAGTTTTCATTTTGGCCATATGGGATTTTTGTGCCTTTGTGATTGGTTTTGACCCTTAATAGCTTAGTTGCTAGCTTTTATATAGGTTAAATATGTGTACCACCCCAATTTTCTAATCCCTTTTTTTATTTACTAATATTAACCTATGTGGCAGCGGGAAAAACCCAAAAGGGGTGTTACCACTGTATTTCCTTCTTGGAAATACCAGGCTGAGTATCAACCAAAACATTAATGCATAGTTTATTCTCAAACTAAAGCATAAGTCTGAATCCTAGCAATAAGCATAACAATGTCCAAACTGAAAAACAATCCCTAAAACAAATTTAATCTAAAAATAATTCATTACAACTAAATCATATGTGATGAGGCCTTGCTCTAAATTGGGTTCCCATTCCCATGCTTATATACTTTACGTAAAAACAAAATATTTGAAAAAGTGAGATAAACTCAATAGCAACCCCCCTAACAGTGAAAAGACACACACAAATTCATTTCAAAACATTTTAGGGTTGGGGGACAAAGACGAGTAGTTCAAAGTACTTACACATTCTCAACATGAACATATGACAATCTAAGTCCCACTTATTTAGTTTTATGATAAAAGGGGCGAGCGACCTCATTGGGTCTCATGATCTGCATCTGGGTTTAATGCAGCCGCTTAACCATATCCTGGCTTACTGTCAGTTTAGACGGTTATCGATAACCTAGCCCATGTCCATCCATAAGGTGGCACGTGGCCGCGCACATGCATGCACTTTTACCCGGGGAAGGCTAATGGCCTTCAAGCGTAACAGGAGCATAACTACTCAGTCCTGCTCATTTATTCAGTTACTTATACATTTACAATTAACATCAGTCTTTAACCAGGATACAGCCTAACTCGACCCATTCTAATCTAGAACATTTCATTATTATTTTCGCAGCGAAAACATTTAAGATGAACTCATGCAATTATCATTTGAACAATCACTTCTGTAAAAATCAGGGTGAAACCTCATCACACATTTACCCGGGAAAGATCCCTCGAACATCAATTTAAAATGCATTCACACACCTTTCAAGCATACTCATAGGACATATTTTCAAGGGATATTCAAGGGGGAATTTTAGGCATGATAGTTACCTGTTAGAACACGTCGTCTAAGCTTGAGTTCGGAATGCTAGTGTGGCCTAAGACAATTTTCTATAATAATATTCTATTAGTTCTAACTCTTAGTCTATCTCTCTATGAGCCCACTATACCCGAATAATTTTCCTAAGTGTCTTCTTACACCTAACAACCAATGCTAGACCTCAAGTAAATTTTTAGAAGGCTATAAATATTAAAAATTACCTAGATGCTATTACTATGAGCTGTCCAGATTATTTCCAGATTCCACCCCCAACTTTTCAGGACCATAACGTTCACTCCTGATGTCAAAATTTCAAGATTAATTTCATTCTAGAAAGGCCAAGCTGTGAGCTGCAACTTTCCTTTTATGACCATTAGTAGAACCTAAGTGTAACTAGTTCGAATTTCAACAAATTCTTAAATTGTCCCAGTTACAGTTAGTTTTGCACGATCCTGGTATTTTTGGCTATAACTTGCCCATTTTAACTCCGATTTATGAATTTCAAAATTATCTAGTTAGACGACCTTGAGATCTACCATTAAAAATGTTTCCACAGCTTTTAGGGGTCCTGATTATTGCAAGTAAGTCCACCAAGTCAGATAATTTTCTGAGCATCCCAACAGTTGACAATAATTCAACTTTTAGCCTTCCTTCCCTCCATAATTTGACTCAAACCTCCCCAGTTCATGTATACAATCCTTTTACTCAATAACCATTACTCTTTGTTACTAAAACAATGAAACCATCCGAGCCATAAGAGGAGAAACGAATATTCTGCCTTAAAGTGAAGAATAGCGGAAAGGAAAACTTAGGGTGTTTTAATTCTCCCACCAAGAGTTCGAATCTAAAAAAGACATCATAGGAGTGTGTAAGCAGCAATTCCATGGCCAAGTGTAAAGATTTTTTTTGGGGAAGAAACAATGGAAATCCAACACATTAGGCTAGGGTTTGAAATACTTACCAAAAGAACAAAGAGAAGATGGAGGGAGAAAGAGATGGACGACGGCGACAGCGGCAGTAGCTGGCTGCTCACCAGAGAGAGAGAGAGAGAGAGAGAGAGAGAGAGAGAGATGCCGTAGGGGGAGAGAGAGCTAGGGAGAGAGAAAGGGGGCCGTAGGGAGCGAGAGAGAGGAGACGAAGAGAGAGAGAAAAAGAGTTTAAATCACTAAGGTTTTTCTCCCACCTTGCCCTCTTTTGCATTACTATTTTTCTTTTTTTCCTTCAGGAACAAAAATTCAAAGGATTAATATTCCTTTGGCTTGGACTGTTTGACTAACCTTCGAGCTATTCCGATAAATTTTCTAAAAATTAAAACACTTCAAGCTCAAGCATCCTAGGTCGTCCAATATCATAATAATTATTAATAGCAAAAAAATATATATATAATCCAAAATAATAAATAAATAATATTTTTTCGAGGTTTCACAATATGCATGGTGGAACACTTGTCTAAAATGTGATCTCTGGTCTCTAGCTCATAATAGCCCCATTTTGCACGTGCGGTTCTATGCTACCTCATACACTTAACCATTGATTTTTGGTGTTAGTTGTTGAAATTTGGGTTTGGAGACATCCTATTTGGTTAATTGACTTCTAGGTTTATCATCATATTGAAAAAAAAAAAGAGAAAACAATGAAGCAAAAGTAAGCTTAACTTTGGTACCACTATTTGAGCTTGAATAAGTGCTTTGAAAATCTAAATAAAACCCCTAAATAGGGAAGATGTCTAAATATATACTAAGTTGTTCCTCTGGGAGTTCAAGTCCTAATAAGCTAAGAAGTATCCACCCGGGCGAAGGAGCATAAGGAGAAAAGTGAAAAAAAGAAGAAAAAAATAAAAGGAGCAAAAATGTGATCTAATAAAAGGTGGCCTTTCGCCCTTTTACCCGATTTTAGCCAAGTGGAGATGACCTTTTCCCCAATTTTAGCCTAGCACTAAGATTGATATACTTTGCACGGAGCACCAAGGTGTAAAAATTGTGTCGTTATGCTGCGTGGGTTGAAAATTAAAAGTTGGGACGCATTTATAGCCTTTGTGTGTCTTAAATGTATGTCTTGCATCTATATAGCTTAGCAACGAGGTTGTTAGGGCGATAAAATCAATCTAGATGTGTATATATTTTCCCCTTTGCTTTATATATATGCTTTGCTTTTGAAAAAATTCCAAAAATATTTCAAAGAATTTATGGGTATATCTTCTATAAACTCTCACGAGAGCTCACTAGTCCACTTGGGGAACTAAGAGATTTAAAGGGCTTGTTGCATATGCTAAATGCAACCATGATTTCTACAAAAGTGAATTAGGTTCTGATTTAGTTTTTCTTTTGTTTTTCTCAAGGACGAGGAAAAGGTAGATGTGGGGGTATTTGTTCGGTACTAAATTGTAATATTTTACATGCCTCTATCACCTAGTTTAAGGTTATGCAATAATATAATCTTTAGGATTTTTACTTGCTTTGCTTACTTTTTAGGTAATATCATTCAGGCAAACATCGTAGAAAAGAGCCAAGAGGGAATAAGAAAAGCCCAAAGATCACAAGCAAGATGTCGTGATAGCCATCATGGCCAGCACACCACCAACCGTCACCACCACTGCAGTAAGGCACTGGCTGGCGGTAATTGGCTATCACCTACACGATGACCAATCGTGAATCTGGTGACAGCTAGGGGTCACAGGCCGATGGTCGTCATCCAATATCCTGTTCTTCTCGACCATGTTTAACGCTGTTTGATTTATATTTAAAGGACTTTTTTCTGGACTTTTTAAGGAGTTTTTTAGAGACTTTTAGAGAGTTTTTAGGTTAGGTTTAGCCATAAAAAAGAACTCCCATTAGGGGTTAATGATCCAGGCAGAATAGGATTAATTTGGGGAGCTTTAGATCCAAGCTTTTAGTTCTTGATCTTCATCACCAATCTCACGTCTAAGTTTTACTCTCCCTTTCTCTCTCTATTTTATATTTTGTTCTTGTTCCCTTTATTTGAGCATGTTTGTTTAGTTTAAATGTTTATATTTATTGTTAATCCTTGTTTTATTAGCTTGTTAGATAAGGTTTGTTTCATCCTTTCTCCTCTCTAATTGATGTTTGTTTTCATGTTTGGTAGTTTAGTTGAGGTTAGATTTAATTGTCTGCTTGTGATGATCAGTAGCTAGTTTTTGTTGGCTTGAATTGTGATTAGCCTTTTGATGGTTAATTAATCGTGGATTAGGCTCAACCACATCCAATTTATACTTTTAACTTAGAGTTTTCCCTCATGCCTACCAAGTGTTTGATGAAACGCTTGAGAGATCTTTCATCCATATTTTTGGGCAATTAACCTATGTCGAGAGGTGAGCTCAATTAGCTCGTATAGGGGAGAGAATGGCTGGGATTTAGACATGAAAATATTTCCAATCCTAACTAGGTCCAAGGATTGCTAATCTCATGGTTTAATTAAGCTAACCCTATAAAAATAGGTAGTTAGACTAATTAGGCTAGCTTATAATCCTTGAAAGAGGGATTGGGTGTTCTTTGATGGTGTAGCTGACCATCTCTAGTTTTCAGTATAGGTTGGGTAGGTTAGGGCTCACCTAGATTACTTGGATCGTCAATTGGCTCTATCATGACTCTAAGCCTCTTCTTTTGTGTTTATTAGCTTTATTTAGATTGTCTTTCATTCCTTTTTCACTTAGACTAGCTTGAAACACTTGAGCTAATCCTGATAATTGTAACCCAACTCCCAATGGACAAAACCCCGAGTACTCGATGATAAACCTTGCACTAACATAAATTCTTCCGATCACTCATTTTCTCGTTCCCACATACCCCCATTCTGTTTCAATATTAGCCACTGTTAATCACAAAAAGGGGTAAGACACCATGCTACAAAAAATTTGAAGTTCCAACTGTAGAAGAATGGATTTGATTCAAGTTTTTATCAAGATTATGGATTTTTGCCCGATCCCTGTTCTTGCCGAAAGAAATCAGATCCTGCGGAGCCTAATTCCTACCGAAATCATGAAATTATGGATCTTGTCAAATCCTAGTTCTTGTCAGAACTATAAATCATTGGAGTTCATTGGATCCTAGGTTCAATTAAAAATCCAAAATAACAAGATGAATCTACCGGCTCGACTTTTTTTCACATGAAGATTTTGCTCTTGAAGTTCAAAGCTAGAAAAAAGAATGAACTAGACGATTAGTCGATTTAAAAGAAATGTGTTGATTTAAACCAACCAGGACCATGTATGTTCAATAGAAAAAATGGGCATAATGAATGATGTTCGAAGTGACTGGAATTCAATGTTTAAAAATAAGCGGGTGTTAATAAGCATTAAAGCTAAGATAATATCAAAGAACACCTTTTAAAAAAATCAATTTTGTGTTATCGATAAGGGATACCTCTGACTAGGTTTTGAAACAAGGAATAGGAGTGGTAGTCTGATTACCCAAATAAAAAAAGGGTGATGAGAGTGAGATGATAAAAAAAGAATAGGAGCAGTATTTATAAATTATGAAACCAAACCCTGATGAAAAAGGGGTCAATGATTAGTAATAGGACTATATTTTAAAGATATCATAATACTCAAAGGATATTATTTATCCGCTTCACTTAAATCCAATGGGGGGCCAAAACCGGAGTCCTTCACCCAAACCATTCAAGATTGGATTTTGTACTACTTAATTATATAACTTTAGCAAAAAGTACAAAAAAACAACCAGAAATTTGGATAAGTACTGCTAGCATATTTTTTTTCCTTTCTTGAAAACAATACTTGGTTATGGAGAACTAATTAAAAAAGTCACTAGTGGGATTCTAAAGGTCTCCCTAACCACCTGGAGGAATTGATTCGCATGCTGTTGAAGGGGTGACTTGTGCAGTTATGGAATTAAATAAAATTGATCAATTTTTGGAGAAGTAGTGAAGGAAATGTGAAGTCCTATGCAAATATGAAACCAAGGGCAAGATGGTCATTATATTCTTTTTAAATGTCATCATTCTATTTGTTGCTGAATAAAAAATGGAGTAGCATTTTAAACATGGCTTAAGTCTCATGATTAAATGGCAAACAAATTCAATCAGGGGTTGCTACTGTTCATTGAACATATACAAAGTCATCGAATGTCAATTGATTATCAAGTTAAGAGATGATAGGAGCAAATTTTTTTTTAACATCTACTTCAACAAAATTTAGAAAATGAAAAATGAAAGATATGTTTCCCCTTTATATCGAACAGAGCTATAGTGACTTGATTCTAATAAGGATACGTAGGAAGCTCCATACCAAATTTTTAAGTTCAGTCTAAATCAAAGTCCTCAAATGGCTCAAACTAACCCCCTTTATAAAAAGTTAATTTTTTCAAGTTGATTGCACCTTGCCTTCTCAAACGATGAAAACCAAGCCTCATAAAATAGAAACTGACCCCCTCAAATATCTAAGTCCACAAAATTGACCAAAATCCCTTATTCGTATTCCCCCTATTTCACAAGAGACTGAATTATAACTATGTGACCCTTGGTTACGTAATATGTAACCAAACCAAATGAAAAGCCAAGCTGCTAAAAAAATCAAATCTTTTCCAAATCCTAAGCCCACTAGAATGGACTAGACCCAGGCCAAATATACAACCAAGTTCACCAAATTTTTTCCATCCATCATGTAAGCCTAAAATATAATTTTTGGTTTAAGAAGTACTTTGATTTGATCTCACTAAGAGTACATAGGAAGCCTATGAATAGGGTACAATTGAGAAGTCGAAAAAAATAAATAAAAGGACTGGCCCTAAAAGGGACTAAGTCAGAAAATTATAAATTTTGTTGTGAAATGATTAAAAGGTTTTATGAGAAAATTTAATCAAAATTGGGCTATTAATCTATTTCAAATAATAAAATTTAAATTGAAAACCAAATTAAATTATGGTTATTAACTTAACAAAAATAAAATACAAATCAATTCAAATTTATTTAAAGAACTATGGTTGGTTTGATCCTCTATAAAACAAGCACGTAGACGGCTCACAGTAAAAAGTGAGTGCAACCCAAATTCCAAATTTGCTCCCTAACCTACACATGAAGAATGTGTACGTATGGTACGCTTCCTAGAATGGTGCCTATACAACCAGTATATGATAGACTTAAATTTTGGATAAATATGATAATTGTTGATCTAAATTATATAAAGTCTTATTAGTGCAAAATGAAACAAAGAAAGAAAATAAAAATAGAATGAGTTGAAATTAAAAGGTGGCATTCGCAGAGGGGGACACAATTAAGGAGGCTTATCCTTTTGAATAGGATCGTACTCAAAATAAATCTATGTACATTTTTGTACATTAGAAAGCTGTGTTGTACATATTATTTATTTTTATTAAATTTCTGCTCAATAGGCATTTTTGGACTCATGCCTGAGTTGTCCACCATCATTATTTTGTCATCACACATTGTCTCCTTGTATTCCTACTTCTTGAACTTTAAGTGGGCGTTCATCTCTTTATATTGTTTCTTCTCATCTTTTATAGAAATGATGTCCTTTGTTGCTATAACCTTCTTGCTAACTACGGTGACCAAGTGTTTGCATATTTGAATCTTCTTAGTGTTATTTGTGCTAAAGTCCTTTAAATGGAAAGTCACCAACTCAACAGCGATGTTTTTAGCTTTTTCTTTGCCCTTTCTATTTACTACTTTCCACTCTTCGGGCTAGTCACTACCACCCATGCTTTCGCCCCCCTCCTCTTTGCTAATAGAGCGAGAGCTTTTTGATGATCATGACATAGGTGGATTACATGTCGTCTTCCATTTATGTGAGTGCTGGAGAACCTCATACGAATGCTCCAAAGCAAAATTCTTTCCTATATGATTAAAGTACAACTTTTGCACTTGCTGCTGAATTCTCTAGTCTCATTGCTTCCAATTTCATTCATACATTCTGCTTCCCACACAATACCCATCAATTTATTAATGAGTGGAAAGCATTGGAGCGATTAACTATTGATCATCTTCCAAATACATGTCGAGACTGCTTGTGGGTGGTGCTCATTAAAACTCGCAACTACCTTTTGCTAGAAGTTAGACTCCTTTTTATCAACATCTACAATGGTGTCCGTGACCGTATTAACTAAATCACTTAATAATTGTCAATCCTCTTCTCCTGTCCACTTTTTTGCCATGATGATTATGCTCCCCACTACTTTATCCTCTACTCCATTTTGAATTGTAGCCCCTTTCAATGCCTTAAAATATTCTTTCTTGGCCGTAGATGAGTCTTTTCCTATGATAATTTTCAATGACTTGGACCCAGTCCAAGAGACTCAAGTGGTCAACTTACCTAGGGAAAACAAAGAGGCTTTAGGGTGGACCTTAGGAGATAATAAAATTCCTAAGTGATTAGACCATGACATTATTTACTCCATCTCGGATAGTGAGTGGGCAAGTCCCATCTAAGTTGTTTATAAAAAGACCGGGAACACCTGGTTAAGAGCGGTAAGGATGAACTTATTCCACAAGAATCTAATATGGATATAGGGTATGTATTAATTATCATAAGTTAATTCTGCCACTAGAAAAGATCACTTTTCTCTTCTCTTTTCGGACTAAGTGTTGGAGACATTAGCCAGGGAAGCTTTCCATTGTTTCCCTGATGGATATTCCACCTATACCTATGTTCCTAGTGCCCCTGAAGACCAATAGAAGTGATGTATATGTGGGTGGTAAGTGAACCAAATCAAACTCAAATAAACCCAAATAAGAATTGAACCAAAGTAAAGAGAAAATGGAAGGTTGATTGAGATGGAATGAAAATAATAACAAAAAGAACAAAGGATAAATAAGACCTTGCACTTGAGATAATTCTTCACGGAGCCACTCAAGGACTTGATCTTGGGCAAATCCTCTCGTCTTCACCAAGGTATCACTCCAATTGGAAAAGAAAAGAGAACCTAGAACACCACTTGAACTTGCCAAAATTCAAGATATAAAACTAGGGATATTTTTTTTTTGGACACAAATGAGAATTACTCTCAAGGTGTTTGTACTACTCTTGGAAAAGCTTACAACTCTGAATTCAAATGCAACTACATAACCCACCTATTTATAGGCTAAACAAAGATAACCAAAAGACTTAAAAACTCCTAGCAATTAAAACTAGAAAATTGAAAAGGCTTGGAAAATGGAAAAGACTCAACATAAAGGGGTGGGGGAGGTTACAAAGAATATTCTAGGCTTCCAATCAGCTGAAGACATCCATCTAGAACACTCCAAGTCGTGCATGATGTCATCCACATGATGTCATGTAACCAAAGTCTCTTCATTTGCCCAGCATTTAATCCTTACAACAGCCTCCACTTCAACTGAGCATAACTCTCAGCACACACGTCCAAATAGGTGATTCTGGGCTTGTTGGAAAGCCCTAGAAATCGAGTTTCCAGAATGGGCTCATTTTCTCAATTTGAAGAAGTAGATCAAAAGTTATGGTCCAAACATTACACCTATATCAGAACTGGGCTGGAGCAGGACAACTTCCCTTTGAGTGCTTCCGACGGGATGAATCGGGCACCAATTCTTCCGGAAGGAATATGAGTTTTATCCAGATTTTCGCCACTTGCTTGACTTCTTCATGGTGTCTAAAGTCCTTGAACTCACATAATAAGAGAAAATATGAGAGTTCCCATGCACGCTCTTGTTTGACACTTTTCTTCTTAGAAGTTGACCTTAAATAAAAATAATGCATATGGGAATATGCATCATACTCCTCGGGTGGTTTTGAGTTTGTCCTCAAACTCAAAGGGTTAGCAAGCCTCTCAAGAAAGGGGTCACGCTCACAATATGGGAGCTTTTGGGGAAGGAGGTCACAGGGCATTACCTCCAGAGAGATATAGAAGAGGGTGAGGGGAGGATGATAAAACGGGTCATACCTGGTGAGGAGAAGAGGCGAAAGTGAGAAATCTTCTTTGGGGGCAAGGGTTTGGGAAGGATGAATGAGGGTTAAGGCTTGTCGGTCCTTTTGTGGCTTGGGGCTTTGGCACGATGGAATAGGGGTCAAGGTGATTTTCTTCTCATCCTTAATAAAGGAGTAGGTGTTGAGGTGCCCATGATGAATTACATAGCGATCAAACATCCATGGTCTACCCAATAATATATGGCTTGCATCCATAGGAAGAATGTCACACAATATCTCATCCTTATAGTTTTTCCCAATTGAAAAGGAAACAAGACAACGGTGAGTAATTTGCAAACCTTTGCCTTGATTCAACCATTGTATGGTGTAGGGATTTGGACGAGGAGAGACTTGCAGCTTGAGCTTGTCCACCATAGTCTTTGAGGCAACGTTAGCACAACTACCTCCATCAATGATAAGGGAACAAACCTTGTCTCCTACGGTACACCTGGTGTGAAAAATGGCTTCTCTTTGCTCCATGTCCTTTTGGGTGGCAATTCCACTCAAGGCTCGCCTAATGACAAGCAACTCACCTTCATCGGGGCCTATGATAACCTCTTCTTCTTTTTCTTCCAAGCTTTCCTCTTCTTCATGTTCATGCTCCTCAAAAGAAGCTTGGTACTCAGTCAGGGAAACAATCCTCTTGTTAGGACAATCAGATGCAAAATGTCCCATACCTTGACAACGGAAACACCGAACTTGGTCTTTTGGCCGTGAGGGCACTTTTGTGGGAGGTGGAGGGGTGATGGGAGGGACACTTTTGGCGGGTGAGGGGGTTTGAATTTGTGGGGGAAAGTAAGGTGGTTCTTGAGAAAAAGAACGGGAAGGAGTCTTGGAAAAGATGCTCTTTTCCTTAGTCTTCTTTTGTTGCTCTACCTTATAGGCTAGAGAACTCAAGTCATCTAGGGATGAATAGGGTTGCAACTCAATTACATGAGCAATTGATTCATCAAGACCACTCAAATATCTTACCAATGTTTGTACATCATCTTCTTTCAAATCACACTTGAGGAGGAGTTGTTCAAACTCCCGAGTGTATTCTTCCACACTCTTGGATCCTTGCTTGAGTCGATGGAGCTTGAGATAATTGTCTTGCACATAGTGAGAGGGAAGAAACTTGGCCTTGAGTTTTTCTTTCATTTTGGCCCATGTTCTAATTTTCCCTTTCCCATTTCTTGCTCTTTTCGCTCCAAGGTTAGCCCACCAGATTGAAGTATTTGCGGAGTTTAAGGGCTACGAGTTTTACCTTCTTGTCCTCCGGGATGTCCTCATATTCAAAGATCCTCTCAATGGTGTGCAACCAATCGAGAAATAAGTCCGGGTCAAGTTGGCCTTCAAATTCGGGGATGTCAATTCGGACACCACCAATATTGCTTCCTTGCCTTCGTCTCCTTGGGGCTTCTTCGTCACTAGAATTGGCTCGGGATTGAAGGACTTCTTCTTCCGATTCGACCACCGGTTCATGAGGATGAGAGGGAGTGGGGCTATGAACCCACCTTCGTTTTTCCTCCAAAAGTTGCCCAAGTTGAGTTCGAAGATAAGTGACTTGAGCTTCTAACTCTTCACACGTGCTTGGTCGCTTCTTGTGGACTTTGTAGACATGTTGGAGATGCTTTGAAGGAAGAACATGCAGCAGGGAAAGTGGCACGGTCGTGCAAGGGGGCACGGGCAGGCCGTGCTATGCTTCGACTTGAGGAAATGCAGAAAAGTAGGGTGGCACGGTCGTGCTGGTAGGCACGGGGGCACCGTGCTGCGTCTCGACTTGAAGATTTCTGGAAAATGAATATGGCACGGTCGTGTGGTATGGCACGGGGGCACCGTGCGAAATTTCTGGCCTGTAGACACTGGATGTTCACGGTTTTTTTTTTTTGTTTTTTTTAATGTATTGGGGTGTGATGTGGGTCACTTTAAAACCTTTGCTCTGATACCAATTGATGTATATGTGGGTGGTAAGTGAACCAAATCAAACTCAAATAAACCCAAATAAGAATTGAACCAAAGTAAAGAGAAAATGGAAGGTTGATTGAGATGGAATGAAAATAATAACAAAAAAAGAACAAAGGATAAACAAGACCTTGCACTTGAGATAATCCTTCGCGGAGCCACTCAAGGACTTGATCTTGGGCAAATTCTCTCGTCTTCACCAAGGAATCACTCCAATTGGAAAAGAAAAGAGAACCTAGAACACCACTTGAACTTGCCAAAATTCAAGATATAGAACTAGGGATTTTTTTTTTGGACACAAATGAGAATCACTCTCAAGGTGTTTGTACTACTCTTGGAAAAGCTTACAACTCTGAATTCAAATGCAACTACATAACCCACCTATTTATAGGCTAAACAAAGATAACCAAAAGACTTAAAAACTCCTAGCAATTAAAACTAGAAAATTGAAAAGGCTTGGAAAATGGAAAAGACTCAACATAAAGGGGTGGGGGAGGTTACAAAGAATATTCTAGGCTTCCAATCAGCTGAAGACATCCATCTAGAACACTCCAAGTCGTGCATGATGTCATCCACATGATGTCATGTAACCAAAGTCTCTTCATTTGCCCAGCATTTAATCCTTACAGCAGCCTCCACTTCAACTGAGCATAACTCTCAGCACACACGTCTAAATCAGGTGATTCTGGGCTTGTTGGAAAGCCCTAGAAATCTAGTTTCCAGAATGGGCTCATTTTCTCAATTTGAAGAAGTAGATCAAAAGTTATGGTCCGAACATTACACCTATATCAGAACTGGACTGGAGCAGGACAACTTCCCTTTGAGTGCTTCCGACGGGATGAATCGGGCACCAATTCTTCCGGAAGGAATATGAGTTTTATCCAGATTTTCGCCACTTGCTTGACTTCTTCATGGTGTCTAAAGTCCTTGAACTCACATAATAAGAGAAAATATGAGAGTTCCCATGCACGCTCTTGTTTGACACTTTTCTTCTTGGAAGTTGACCTTAAATAAAAATGATGCATATGGGAATATGCATCAAGCCTATATTTACATACCCTTTTGATACTCATGCCTTTACAAAGATACCATTCTATCTTTGCGTTGCCCCAACCACCTTTTAAAGGTATAATGTCTATATTTTTTTTATTTAGCTGAATAATACCTAGAAATTTTTGTAGATGATTTCTCCATTTATAGAGATTATTTTTATGATCGCTTAGCTAATTTAGGAAAGGTTTTAAAAGATGTCGGATAAGCATTTGAACCCTAATTGGAAAATATGTTATTTCATAGTCAAAAAGGGAATTATTTTAAGACGTATCATCTTCCAATGAGGTGACAAAGGTAGATAAACCAAAAAAGGGTTTAATTGCAAACCTTCTCCTCCCCACATATGTGAAAGGCATATGTGCTTTTCTTAGACATGTTGGTTTCTATCGGAGGTTTGTTAGGGATTTTAGCAAGATTGCTAAGTCCTTGTCTTTACTTCTTGCTAAGGACATCCCACTCCACTTTTCTATGAAGTTCGAAGGGTTGTTTATGAAGCTTAAGGGGGCATTGACCACATCTCCTATGTTAGATCCTCCCGTTCAAGGAGAACAATTAGAACTTATGTGTGATGCATCTGATTACATAGCTAGGGCTATTTTGGGTTAGAGTATTACTAAAGGCCCTATGGCATTCATTGTACGAGTCACACTTTTGATAAAGCGTGAATAACTTACACCATGACAGAGAAGGATTTTATAGCAACTGTTTTCGGATTCGAAAAATTTAAGCCCTACTTCATTGGGTATAATGTGGTTCTTTGCATTGATTCTGTTACTTTGAAACATTTTTTTGAGATAAAGGATGCCAAAACTAGACTCATTCAATGGATCATGCTACTCTAAGAGTCTAATTGTTAAATGTAATTATAGGAAAAGGTAGGAAAAAAAAAACCCTTAGCAGACCGTCCATCTAGAATTACGATTGATGATGCATGTGATTCCCTATTTTTTAATGATTTTTTGATGAGCAACTTTTTGGAGCTCAATTGGAGCTGTGTTATCCCTGTATTGTTAATTACTTAACCATAGGGACATAAATAGGGAATATACTAAAGATGATATAGCACGCTTTCTTGCATTGGTTAGGTCTTTTTTATATGGATGATCCCTATTGGTTTAAATATTGCAAAGACCAAATCATAAGGAGTGTATGACAACGAAATTCTTAGTGTCCTATCCTTTTGTTATAATCGTATATAGTGGGGGCATTTTTGTGTAATGAAAACTATCGTAAAGATTCTCCAATTAAGTCTCTAGAGGTTGACGCTATTTAAGGATGCCAATGAGCATTATAAAATGCACATTCATTGTCATCAATTAGATAGACACACAAGGAAGAGCATGATGCCCCCTCAACCCCATAATTATGTTGGATATATTTGATATTTGGGCGATTAAGTTCATAGGATCATTTCCTAATTTATTTAGGAACAAGTACATCCTTTCGTGTGAAGACTATGTGTCTAAATAGGTCAAGGCAATCCCTATAAGGACTAATGATATCAAGGTGATCATGAGAATCCTAAGATGAAAACATATTTGCTTTATTTAGGATTACTCGTGCTATCAGTAGTGACCAAGGGACCCATTTTGATAATAGGTCATTTGATACCTTGTTGAAAAAGTATTCAATAACCCACCACCCTTTTACCCCTTGCCACCCCTAGATAAAAGGTTAAGTGGAAGTGTCTAATAGGCAAATCAAGTAACTCTTAGAAAAGACTGTGTCCAAGAATAGAAAAGATGGGAACGATAAGTTAGTTAATTTGATGTGGGCCTGCAGGATAACCCTTAAAACCCTCTAAGGCATTCTTGTGGGGTGGTGTGTGGTCGACCTTGTCATATCCCTATTAAGTTTGAACATCGAGCTTGGTAGGTGATTAGGGCCATACGCTTTGATTTGAATGCTGCCATAGAGGAACGAAGGCTTAATTTGAATGAACTTGTGGAGATTAAGAGGGACATTTATAAAAACACTTGGTTGAGCAAGGAGAGAGCTAAATCATTCCATGATGAGCACATTAATAGGAATGAGTTCTCTCCCAGGCAAAAAGTTTTCTCTATGATTCTAGACTTAACTTATTTACCAAAAACCTTTAATCGAGGTGAACCCGTCGCTTTATTGTTATTAAGGTGTACACTCATGAAGCGATCGCAATCAAGGATCCCACCAAACACCACGCACTTAAAGTGAATCGACACTGGTTGAAGCATATTTTAGAGATGCTTAAAGAGGATGTCGAGTGTGTCATGATGTACGAGCCTCCCTAAGCTTTAGATGTGGAAGTCCCATCCTTCAGTATATATGTGAATATTTATGAATATACCTAAGTTGTATGAGTTTTGAAAACTGAAAAAAAAGTTAAGAAAACTATAAAATAGAAAATAAAAGCGAAAAAAGGTTGAAAATGAATTTAAAAAAAAAAAAGAGAGATATAATTAAAAGTTGAACTTGAGAGGACTGAAGAAAGGGGGAAATGAGGAGAAAAGAACAGGAAAAGATAGAAAAAAAAAAAAAAGATACTTTTGAAGAATGTACATTGGGGAAGAAATTTGGCATTAGGAGCTCTTGATAAGTGACCCTCCCATGCCATACTTTCCCCCATTTTGAGTAGGCAAGCATAGATTTATCTACTCAAAAAGAAAATGAGTGGGAGAGCCTTCTACCAACTACACCCTTCCAAAGAAGTCAACCAAGGCTTTATCTTCATCAAATGGAACTCCTCAAAACAAATGTGAATCAATGCTTAACCATTGTTGCTTCCCCTAAGTAATCATAGTCTACAATTTGTTAATAAGGACAAAGGGTTACATTTGAGTCATTAAGGCCTAGATTGACTTGTGAGCAAAAGTATTAACACATGGATACATTGAGAACTTTGGCAATGTTGGATGTTCTAGTTTTGTTGCTTAGGAATCCAGGTTGGCTTGAGCATGTGAACTGGGCATGTGAACTGGAAATGTGAATATAATAGGTTAGTGCTTGAGTTTTTGGGTTCACTGAATGTTGACTAAGTTGCCTCTTGTAAGGGTAAGGAGGTGTTGATTACATTTAGAATGTTCCACAATGATGAGGAATTAAATTTAAGAGACTTTAATGATTTTCACTAAAAAAAATTCTGCTTATTTGCAAGCAAACTTTAACAACGAAGACTTATTATCACCATAATTGCAATATTTTCTACAATAGAAAACCTACTTTGTCATAAACCATAAGCAACAACGTAAGACTAAATTTACCGTTGTTAATAGTATTTACTAGAAATCATAATTAACTCAATTCTTTGAGTGGGAAAAATTTTTTCGCCTAAAAACCAGAATTAGGCACCCTTCTAATGATGGAAAAAGCACCAAAAAGTAGTAACTTGCTATCTTATAGTCATCCAACGCAAACATCCTCCCTTCGCAATTTTGAGCTCTTTCCTTCCTCTAGTCCTCTCGCTTCTAAACCCTAAAATGGTGAAACAGGTGGCCTTCTTTCATATTTTGGGTTCCTCTCTCTTCCTTAAATCTAAGTGAAGATCTTGGTGACGTTCCCCTCTTGATTTCAAACTATTGTCTATCTCTTTGTTCCTAACTCTTAGCTTCAATGGTGAGAACAGAAAGATTGGGAGCAATTGCTTAGCCATGATTTGTGAGATATTTGACGTTTAAGCAACACCTTCTTCAAATTCTCTCGTTGTTTGAGGTTTTTTTTAGGGTTTTCTTTTTGCTCATTTTCTTGGTTATATATCTCATGCATCATCAAATTTCTACCTTTTTTTTAATATAAGGATACAGCCTTAGTGCTTTATTACTTGTTTAGCTCATGTGAAATTTGAAAAATTGTGACCTAATTTGAAGCTTCATGGTTGTTTGTTGTCTATAATTTCATATTTGTGCAACTTGTTGTTGTTTTGGAACTTTTTTTTTGGCACTTTTGCTTGTTTAGATGTATGTAAGTGGTCAAAACTAGTGAACTAGTTTAAAAATTTTGTCTTCTTACTTTTTTTTGGTGTTAGTTTTCCTATTTTTTCTCGATTATTTCCTCTAATTTGTAATTATTATTAATTGGTGTTTGGAATCAAAAGACAACGCCATACTTAAAGTATGAAGAACAATTGTCAATTGGTGCCTAATAAGTAGTAAATAGCAAAGAAAGTACTAACACCTTATAAAGTAACTGCGGTATTAGTATTATTTATGATAATTAAATCATATTTATTGGGATTTTGGCTTAAGGCATTATAATTGTGCACAATCAGAAGCAGTTGTTTTTTAATTTTTAGATTCCTTGTCTAATCCAACCATATGGTTTTCAAAAGGTCAGGGGCTTCCAGATGGAAGCTTCTTTTAATCATTTTTGATGATGAGGACCTCTCTTTATCTGTATATGTATAGAATGTCCTTCGAATGGGTTTTTAATTTGTTGTTGGAATATGCTTTTTTCTTTGATGTTATTTACTTCGTTGCTGCATAATATCTTGTGTGCGAGTAGATGTAAGGTATTGATGTGCTTAAATTAAATCCTATTTGTGTAACTTAGATACATAAGGGGGAAAGGAAGGGTGAAGGAAAGGCTTAAGATATGAGTTTTTCCCTCCACATTGTCTTTTCATAGAACTCTTTTATGGAGATGTTGAAATGGTAGAGTTATAAATCTTTAGATTCGAGTTTTAGCCAAAAGGCTAATACAGTCAGAATACGGCCTAAACTTTCTTATTTTGTATTTATTGACCTTTTAAGGGGTGAGGGGTTGTTGATCTGGCCCTGGAAAGCTTATGACATAAAAGATTTTTGGGTTTACTTATTATTGAAATCAATTTTTATGCGTAGTTTATAGTCCCCCATCTCTATTTTAGACTATGTCTCAGGCCATTCCAATTGAGTTGCTAGCTTAGTTATATTGTGTGCTTAAGATAATCAATCACAGGATAAGAGGGTTGGTGTGTTTAGGCGGTGTTCATCTCATTGATCTTAATTTTCATCATTTCTTGGTTTCCGATTGTTGCTTTCCAATTCAAGTACCAAGGTTCCAGAACTGCTGCACCAGTAATGGAATAAGAATATCAAAAAATTATATGCAGACTCTTATTTACTTGGTGATGCAAGAGCAACAAATATACTTCACTCTTCCCTATTACTTTCTAGTATTTGAAGAATATACCTTATTTAAGTCCTTGGTCTTTTCTATTATTTTGAGCATATATGTCCAGTGCTTATGTGCTTTAAAATTTATATTTCACAAGTGATGGATATGTTTTCATTCATCTCTATATAGATAACTAATTTATGTAGGGATAATTTGACAAAATGAAACTGAGTCCAAGTTTGGAAAAGACGATAAGATGTGTTCTTAGAAGTAAAGCATGAGTGTTTATTTTTGGTGTGGCAAGAGGCATTCTTTATGTGTTTTAAGACCGCATGAGACAAAAATCCACTCTTTGATGATATTGAATCCCATGCGATCCCATTGAGTCTTAATCTTTATTTTTCATTGTAAACCACACTTTTTGATCCTTAGTTAAACACATCTTTCATGCCTAGGCCATGACTAAGGAGTATTATTTTCAGGCGGTTTAATGGCTATTGTCGTGATGTGAGAGGGGTATGGTAATAATAAAAAAAAAACTTCCTCTTTTAAGATAGGTATGAGGGTTGTTTTGTGCTTGTGGTGACTTGACTTGGAGTTATATGTGTTGCTAGAAATCCCTGTACCAAGTTCACATTTAGTTTCTAAAAGTTAAAAAAAAGAAGAAAAGATCATAAAAAAATAAATAAATAGACAACAACAATAGAATAAAAGTTTTGACATGAAGGTTTTATTTGGTGTGGAACTCATTTAAGTCATCAAGTTTCATGTTGGGGAAGTTGAGTACATTTCTTAATTAGGATGTAGCATGGTGAGTTATGGAGAGAGGTGTAGCAGCCGCTCAGTTTTTCTGCTGTTTAGCTCCTTATGTCAAAAAGCATTTTCCCACTCCATACTCTGATGTAGAATGCAACCACCAAACCTAGCAACTCAATAAGGAAGATATGACTTAGAATAAAGGACAAACTCTACCATCCAAGGCTAAGAGATTCACCATTGAGTTTATAAAGTTGGCATACCAAAGCACAGATAAAGTATCCCACTCAAAACACCATCTTGAAGAAGGATAATGTTTGAGAGATTTAGGTAGCAATAATTATTATAAGCAATGCGTTTGATTTTAAATTCAGCATTGAATTATCTAAGACCACTAGAAAGGACTTATATACTACCTCTTAAGCTGACTTAAGCAAGCCTTCAAAGGACTATAGGCATAGGCAACAAATAGAAACAAAATAGCTTGCTCTCTCTAACAGCTAATTTGAGGAGCTAACTGAGCTACCTAGAGTTTAATCACTCTTAAGCCTCTAAACTCAATCAACTGTTAAAGGATACTTAAGTATAAACATGCATTGCGTCACAATTACAAGAGAAGCCAAAATTATACTACTAAGCAAGTGGGAGATACAACTGGATTGCACTGCTCTGTCTAATAGTATGAAGTGAATTCCCTCCCTTCTTAGTTATCCTTGCCTTCCTGCACGAGCTTTTGGCTAGTGCATCTAAAATATTATGGCAAAGAATAATGAGCTTAGGGTGCTATAATCCCAGCTCAGAAGCACTGATCATTAAGGTAGTTCAATTCCAGTCTGCACTATAATTCTAGCAGTACCCAATTCCCTTGCTTGGTGACTAAAGTGTGAGTTTGACTTAGAACTAAATTCATGGCACGATATTAAGCATACTAAGCTTCAAAATAAGTCAAATACTGGCTAGGTTTAGGCTTAAAGACTCTAGAGGGAATTCCACTTGACTGAACCCAATGTGTATTAGAATAAGTAAATTGCAACTGTTCTTTAGTAGCCCTGCTTAACGAAGGCTACCCATTTAACCTCAAAATTAGTTGTTGGGATTGACAATGACTCCCTAAGGATTCCACAAAGTAAGGCTCTTGCCAGGAAAGCCACAAAAGATAGCTCTTTAGCCACACAAAAATGAGTCCCCTGATGATCAAGTAAGAGAACCTCACTTGCGTTTTGCTGGTTAGCTTGATCTTACTTGGCATGCATTATACTCCCCTCTTGAAAATGGATTTCCATTGAAATCCTCATAGTTGATGTCATTTTCCACATAGGACTCAAATCCCTCACATAGAAGGTGGCTCACATAATCACATCCCTTGGTAACACCAGTTTGTATGTGTTGGCTCCCACCTTGGCCAGGACCCTAAAAGGACGATCCATTATTGACATCAGCTTACTTTTTCTCCTGGTGAGAAACCTTTCCTCCCTCCTACTATGTGACTATACAAGATCATTAGGTTAAAACTCATCCCTTCCCTATTTTGGTTGGCCTTGGTCTTGTAAGCTTTACTAATCTTCTCGATATGGGCTCTGATCTACTGATGTGGTTTCTTTACTTCCTTAGCCCTCATCACTACCTTATAACTCACCTTGCAGTCAGTGGGGAGTAGAATGGGATCAATAGGAGTAAGAGGACTGATTTCGTGAAGGGTCTCAAAGGGTGAACAACTAATAGCTTTAGAAGGGGCCCAATAATAGGCAAACTCAGAATGGGTAAGTTTCAAATCTCATTCCCTCATATTTTATTATACTAACATCCTTAGAAAGTAGAGAGTGTTTTGTTTGTGAGTTTAGTTTGGCCATCAGTTTATGGATGACAAGTGGTAGTGTAATGCAGCTTGGTACCCAGAAGATGCCACAAACGCCTCCAAAAGTAATAGAAAAGACTAGTGTCTATATCACACACTATGGTTTTAGGCACACCATAGAGCCTAAAAATCTCTTTAAAATACAAATCAACAAAATAGGAGGCATCATTTGTCTTATGGTAGACAATAATGTGAGCTATTTTGGAGAACCTATCCACTACCACCTTGACTAAGTCCATCCCCCATTGTGTTCTTGGGACTCCCATCAGAAAATCCACGCTCGCATCTTTCAACAGGCTTAAGGCAATACGTTCAGCTCACTTCCATCTCCACCGTCCACATCGCGTTGAACTCAAGGATCAAGATTGAAGAAGGGCAAGTGTAAATGCAGTGAGCAACAGCTATATTGAGGGATCTAGGTTTAATTTTAGGTCTTCAGGTAGTTTCATTTTTAGTTTTTAGTAATTTAGAGCCTTAATTCAAGGGTTCAGTTTTCATTTTTCCTCATTTAATTTTAGATTTTGAGGTCTAATTTTAGGATTTTTAGGATTTCATTCTTGCTTAGTTTAGATTTTGGAGGTTTAATTTTAACTTTTGTTTTACAATTTTTAGGGTTTAATTCTAGTATTTCTCTATTTTGATTTCATATTTTATTTCATGTAATTGAACTTTATTGCATTGAGGCTTTTGAATAGTGAAAATTCCTTAAGTAATTGGCTTAAGAGTCATTTGGTTGATTCAATGACTAAAGTAACATACTCATTACTTAAACAAGCGACTCAAATGTTTAAAAATCACTTGATTACTTCCAAAAATTATTTCAGTGGGTTATTGAGTTGGAAATCAATATGAATTATGAATAGATATATTTACAATATGCTTTAAGGGGTGTGTTGATAAGTATGTAAGCGAATTACTTTGATGTCAACCGTACTAAGTTATGTGGATAATAATGACTATTAGACATTCGTTTGATAAGAATGCTTTTATGCGAAACTGATTATGAGTAAGTTGTGAGCATGTAAGCTTTTAAGATGAGTTTTCAACATCACCCGCTTTGAAAAGCGAATGCATACTTGGTCATTAATTCGTTTATAAGCATGTTTGGTCAAAATAGCTTTTCAAAAGATGAATGACCTTGTTCCAGCATTTGAGCCTTCTTCAAAATGGAAATACCATTGTTAGGATACAATGGAAATTTCGATGCAAAACGCATTGAAAATGAGATGTATATGAAATGTTTTAGACTAAGAAACTAGTGCCAATGGTTTAAACACAAGTTTAGGGATGGACCCATGGTACGAGAACCCTAATTCCTAGGTAGTAGACCTATGAGTGCAAACCTTAGAAAACCTTGATAAGGGTAAATGTCCATTAAATATGAAAGGTCCTGAGCATTACTATGAAATATAAGTGACGATCTCACTTGAACGAGTACAAACACTAGAATCTTATACCCCATGAAATGATTTCGTACTTGTCATTTTATGAAAACTCCTCATTTGCTTGAAATGCCATTGTTATGTGATGAAAACTCCTCATCCGAGGACCACGCCAGTGATGGTCCTTACCTTTTATGCGTTAATCCCTTTTACTTTCTAGAAGAACCCTAGGGCATAACATTAACTTAGTTCCTTGATGTTCAGTGTTTATGTGTGAACTGAAGACCCTATTGTTCCCAATGCTTGGATTATAGCTTGAGGCAATTTGCTATTGAGTCATTTCTACCTGTTATGTGATATAAAACAAGTGTAATATACGTGATTAGGTGCAAGCGTCATAGGTTAGGAGAGTTGAGAATTCTTGTGTGTAGGATGGAAGAAGGAAAGAGATGCTATTTAAATCGTGGGGATTATAGAAGTATTGATGGATATGGGAGACCTTATTTGGTTATTATGTGATATGAAATATCTATCGTGTGTGATTGCTACTTAAAGTATTATGTGCAACTGTTTCGTTTTTTTGGCATTAAAAATCACTCACTAAGTGTGTGGTTGGTCCTCCCCTCTCTATTTTCCTTTTTCCTAGGTTCTTGATATGATAAGTGGAAGTCAGCTCCTATAAGCTAAGTTGAAACCAATCTCCTTGTATTTGAAAAAGGTATTATGTGTGTATATATGTAGGTTCCTGAGTTGAATGATGTAATTAGATGTATTCCTAGATTTATAAGCATATGTAAGTGGAATGCTTTGGTATAAGTACTGTATATTGAATAACAGTCACTCTGAATGGCTGTGTGGGCCAACCATCTGAACAGTCAGTTGTTTGATTTGGTTGAAATTAGTTATTTTTGGGATGTAATCCCCAATGCTTCGAATGTGTGAACCATTGAGTTATACTTTTTATTCTTTCCTATTATTTAACTTTATACTTGGTGCCCTTCGAGCAGGTGGCCCATAGAGGTGTGGTCTCCGACATGTAGCCGTTGAGCTATTGAACATGTCTTTTATACTTTTGCTTATTGCAAGGATCTAATGTAAGGCTTTAAGCCTAGGTTATGGTCAGTTTTTAGTTGGAACTTTGTCCGTTTCATTCCAAAAATTTAAGAAATCGTTTACATCACTAGACCTAGGGGGTGGGGTGTTATAGATGGTATCAGAGTAGGGTCTTGCGACCACAGGCTGTGACCTTAGTCTTGTATTTTCATATAGTGGTTTAGGTATTTCTCGAGTAATGATGTATTATAAAAAGTACCTTAGGGTGTAGTGTGTTCCTAATGTGCTAATTGATCTGACTGCTTGATTGTTATGTGATTGATGTAAACCGATGGACTGAAAAAGTGAGTTGTATGCTACAATATTAGCTGAATGACTTGTGTTGTCTTGGGTAAGCTAAGTGCTAGTTCTGTAAATGATTGTCTTCGCACATGCAATGTTGATAATTCAAATGAATGTTCGCTTGGTTTTGAGCTCAAAGAATTGAAAAAAGATAATTCTAGGCTTATTCTTTGCCCTTAAGTATGATTTGTTCCTATGGCCCTATAACTGAGAGAGCAGACGTACTCAAAAGCTAGTAGACAAAAGGCTAGAAACAGGTAAACTATTCTCCATTTCCAAAACCTGGAGGCTTTGGAAGCTATAACCTTTTTGAGTATTGAGTTATGTTTGCTCTTACGTTCAAGGACTAGCATCTATTCTACGATAATGCATGGGATTAAATTGATAAGCATGTGTCATTATATGTGATTGGATGCTGTTTATGAATGTGTGCATGCTGAGATGTGTACCTCACTAAGCTTACTAATAGTGAACCACTAGGGAATTGACTAAAGATTATTAACTCTATTTAAAAGTCATACTAGATTGTGCTTTCTTTTTTAAGAATTTTGAATTAATTAAAGGGGTTAAGCAAAACTTTCATATGAATGCATACAAATTTGAGTAATAATGCATCCCTCTTGCTCATTGCATAAGCGTATTCCTCTTCGTCCCGTATGATTGTGGTCATTGCTTGTACATTGTTGTCACTAGTTAATACGTAATTGGTGGCTTAGTGTTGTTGCATATTACATTTCATGCCATTCATTGTGCAACCACTATCGAGTTGATCATGTGAAATAATTTCCCTCAGGGGGACTGATATTCTTGTTGAGGGATTGCTAGCACTCTGGTTGTATCAACCCTAGAACACCTTCATCTAAAATAGTATATTCCATGAAATTAAATCAGTAGTTGCTTTATAAATGCATTGTTAGATATAGGGACTTTATGCCAACCCAACCCTCACTTGGGAACAACTTTACCACCCCTTTTAAATGAATCGTGTGCAAGTGACACGTGAAACTTTTCGTACCTATTGTCCTGCACTCCCATTAGACCATTTCTCCCCAAGTTATTATTTGCTTGCTAAATTAATAATTCCTTGTATTTTCCTTAGTAGTTTTCATGCCATATGTCTGTGAGATTGGTTGATGCTGCCTATTCTTCATGTCCTAAGGATGTTAAGTCGTTGATTCTCTTTGATGTCGTTGCAGCTTCGGATGTTGTTTGGAGCATCATTGTGTTTAATGTGATGCTATACGATGTCTCTATTACTCTGCTATGGAATTTAAAACTCCTTGGTTAATTAGCCTGGTTCTGAAATACTCCGATTACTTCATGCTTCTGAATGAACTTGACTCAGTTGACTACCTCAATACGATCTTAACTTGTTCTGGTTGGGTTGCTATACATGAAAGCCTTAGATACTAAGTCATACCAATGTCTATACATAGGGTTATGGGTCACTACACGGGTAATGTTTAGTTACAAGATTAAAGGTCTGTGTTCATTTTTAAAATTTAGTTTAGTATGGTTATCCTCGCTAACTCATTAGCCCCTCTTCGATGCGATTTGCCCTCAACGACTTACTAGAGTGAGTAGACGCTTGAAGAGGGTTGGCGGGTATGAGACTGGATACCGTAACCTTGTTTTCCCGGTTTAAAAGATATAATTAAGTGTAAGATTTTGGATGCTATTGTGAGATGTGTGGTTTTGTACCATGTTTATGCCTATTTTGTGTTTCACTAAACTGTGGACTTTACAATTTTGACAATGAAATTCTTTTAGGGAGGGAAAGATGTGACAATCGAGAATTTTCAATATTAGGGTAATGGCTTAGATTAAAAATTTATGAGTTATGTTTTATTTTATTAACTAAAATTAGGCTTGTATTTGTATGTCTATTAAAATGAATAATTTTATAAAATTTAGTTTCGAATTTTCGTGACTTGAAGGATATGTGAATGTGTAAAATTAGTAAACAGTCGAGTGTTAAGCTGCGCAAGATTAGCGAAATTAACTAGGCTTGATTTTCGAGTTAGTAGATGAAAAATAAAATAAAAAAGAGAAAAGGGGTAAAAAGGGGCTAGAGCCCCTGCGTTCCACGAATAGAAGCAGGGGCTTCTGAGGCCCCTTTCTCACAACCCCTACAAAGAGAGAGAGAGAGAGAGAGAGAGAGAGAGAGAGAGAGAGAGAGAGAGAGAGAGAGAGAGAGATTGAGTGAGAGGGAGAGGCAAGGACCACCGTGTTTCCTCCATCTCCACCACACGTTGTCGCCTGGTGGGAGGTTTCAGATTCGTGGAGGAGGCGAGCCAATAGGTTGTGATACTAGGTGTCCGCATAGAGGGAGCGAGAGTTAAGAGTAGTGGCATTGACAATGGTGCTACAGTGGTGGCTGGTCGTAGTTATCACCGACTCAAGGGTGATGGGTGAGCAGAGCCTAAACCGGCAGCCCAAAATCCACCCTCACCATCACAACCACCATCTTTCACAGAGGAAGTGAGTGTGAGGCCGAGAGGCCAAGGGAGGGAGAAGAGGGACAAACAGTAGTAGTACTAATAGAATGAGGCTCAGATGAGGAATTAGGGTTGAGGAAAATCGAACCAGCAACATGGGAGGGGCGAGGAGATGCAAGCCCAGCTTCGAAATCACCCCAACAAACCCTAAATTTGGTCCTTTAGCTTGGATTCGAGGTGGGTGTTCTCAATTTCCTAATATAATAATAATTTTGCAAAGTTTTATCATTTCGTTCAATAAAATGAATTGCCTGTGAAGGTTTAGATTTGAGTGCGTGAGAATAATGGTAGTAGGTAGATTGTTTGACTTAAAATGATTTCAAATTCAAAATAAGATGATTTTAAAGATTGTTGTGGACGGTGTTGTGAGGAGGGAGTTTAGGTTGTGTGAAAAATCCGTGAAATTTCGAAGCATAATGCCATGTTTTGATGATGTGCTATTATTGTTAATTACCAAAACTTGGTTAAAGCATGCTACCGAATCAAGTTGTGGTTTGTTAGCCTTGGATTCATGTGTGTGCTATGTGTGCATGCATGGACTGGGTTTTATGCCAAGTTAAAGCATTCTTAGCTGTTCCAGATTGTTTGTTTTGTTTAAAGGCTTCAAACTGAATGATTTGTGAACTAAGAGTTTGTTTACGTATGAACCTTGCTTGATTCACTTTAACCATGCCCTACCATCTTACGCTGAGCCTTTCAAATAGTTAAATTCTCAAGTAATTGGCTTAAGAGATGTTTGGTTGATTCAATGACTAAAGTAACATGCTGATTACCTAAACAAGTGACTTGAACATTTGAAAACCATTGATTACTTCCAGAAATTGTTTAAGTAGGCTACTGAGTTGGAAATCAATGTGAATTATGAATAAATACATTTATAATATGCTTAAAGGCATGCGTTGATAAGTCTGTAAGTGAATTGCTTTGATGTGGGCACCGTATGGAGTTATGTCGTTAATAATGATTGTTAGACATTCGTTTGATAAGAATGCTTTTAAGCAAAACTGATTATGAGTAAGTTTTGGGCTTATAAGTTTTTAAGATGAGTTTTTAACATCACTTCCTTTGAAAAGCGAATGCGTACTTGGTCATTAATTCGTTTATAGGCATGTTTAGTGAAAATGAATGGTTATATGCTTTTTGAAAGACAAATGACCTTATTTAGGCATTCTAGCCTTTTCGAAAATGAAAATACCATTATTAGGATACAATGGAAATTTTAATGCAAGATGGGTTGAAAATGATAGGAATATGAAATATTTTGGGCTATAAAAGTGGTGCTAATGGTTTGGACACAAGTTTAGGGATAGACCCATGGTATGGGAACTCCTAAATCTTAGGGAGTAGACCCAGAAGTGGGAACCCAAGAAGACTCTGATGATGATAAATGTTCACTAAATATGAAAGGCCCTAGGCATTACTATGAAGTGTGAGTGACGATTTCACTTAAATGAGCACAAATATGAGAATTCGATGCCCCATAAAATGATTTCATACTTGTTATCTAATGAAAACGCTTCATTCGAGGAGCATGCCAGAGAAAACATTTGGAAAAATACATATACTCTTGAAATGATCTTTTATTGCATTTGAAATGATCTTCCAGTGAATAACTATTATTTTATAAATGCTTACCTTGATTTAAGTGATGGTCCTTGCCTTTTATTCGTTAATCCCGTTTTCTTTCTAAAAGAACCCTAGGGGGGTAACTTTAACTTAGCTCCTTGATATTAAGTGTTTATATGTGAACTAAAGGCCTTATTGTTCACAATGCCTGGATTATCGCTTGAGACAACTTGCTATTGAGTCATTTTTAGCTGTTGTGTGATGTAAAATAAGTGTAGTATATGTGATTAGTTACAAGCATCATAGGTTAGGCAAGTTGAGAATTCTTGTCTATGAAATGGAAGAAGGAAAGAGATGCTATTTGAATCCTAGGGATTATAGAAGTATTGATGGATATGGAAGACCTTATATGCTTATCATGTGATATTAAATATCATCCTATGTGATTGCTACTTAAAGTATTATGTGCAACTGTTTTGTTTTCATCACATTAAGAATCACTCATTGGGCATGTGGTAGCTCATCCCTTTTCTATTTGCCTTCTTCCCAGGTTCTTGGTGTGAGAGGTGGAAGTGGGCTCATGTAGGCCAGGTTGAACCCACTCTCTTCCTTTGGAAAAAGGAATTATGTGTGTATATAAGTCAGTTCCTTAGTTGAATCATGTAATTTGATGCATTCTTATATTCCTAAGCATATGCAAGTGAAATGCTTTGGTACATGCATTGCATATTGAATAGCAGTCGCTCTGAATTGCTGTGTGAGTCAACCATCTGAATAGTCAGTCGTTTGGTTTAGTTGAAATTAGTTATTTTTGGGATGTAAACCCCAACACTCCAGATGTGTGGACCGTTAAGTTGTACTTTTTATTTCTTTCCTATTATTAAACTTTATACTTGGTGCACTCTGGGTGGGTGTCCCGTAGAGTTGTGCCTCCGGCGTGCAGCTGTTGAGCTTGTGAGCTTGTCTTTTATGCTTTTATATATTGCAGGGACTAATGTAAGACTTTAAGTCTGGGTTATCTTCAATTTTTAGGCAGAACTCTATCCTTTCGTTCTAAAAATTTTAGAAATAGCTAACATCATCGGCCCTAGGGGGTGGATGTCTTAAAGAAACTCCCCCTCTCTCTATCTTCGAAGACCAGTAGAGCACCACTCCACAACTCCACCATCTTCATCCACCTTTATCACCATACGCCTAAGCAACACCAAATCTCACCCCCTTGCACGGCTCGTCACCTTCCATCTCCGTTGTCTACATCATACTGAACTTAAGGGTCAAGATCGAAGAGGGGTAAGTATAAATGCAGCAAGCAATGGTGATTTTAAGCGATACAAAGGAAGGGAAGAAGCACACTACTTAACGCTGGGAAGGAGCATGCACTAAAGCCATTTTGGGTTTTGAGGTAGTTTCATTTTCAATTTTAGTAATTTAGAGCTTTAATTCTAGGGTTTACTTTTCCTTTTTCCTCTTTTAATTTCAAATTTTTCAGTCTGCTTTTACGTTTAGTTTTAAAATTTTTAGGATTTTAGTCTAGTTTAGTTCAAATTTTTAAGGTTTAATTTTAAGTTTTGTTTTACAAATTTTAAGTTTTAATTTCAGTATTTCTTTATTTTGATTTCCAATTTTAGATCCGTTTTCTAGCCTTTAATTTCATGTAATCGAACTTTATTGCGTTAATTTGGAGTAGGTTTGATGAATTTCAGATTGTGTTGAATCTTTTGGGTTATGCTTTGAATTAAATCATAAGCATGTTCTTCTCTACTTTGTTCCTCTATTTTGAGCCATGTTAATGGCAAATCTGCCATTTTTGTGAGCCTTGGAGCTCGGTAATGGTGAGGGCAGACATTGGTTTTGTTTTTGGATTAATTTTAGCTTTGTTGCTGTTTGCTGGTTGCTAAATTCGAACCTACCTCCCCTTTTTATCTTCTTCGAATCTGGTAATTTCCACGCCTTCATTGTTATGGGCTACTGGTTGTGTAAATTGGGATGTTGAATCTTCTTTTTTTTTTTGCCCTGGTTTTCTGTTTTTCGATTTAAGAAGCTGGGGGTGTTGATTCCATCACTTGGATGTGGGTGAAGATGGGATTCGGCCATGGTTGTTCTAATTTCTTCCTTCTCTGTTTCTTCGTTTGTCTAGTAGTTGATTTTTAATTCCATGTTATTGTTAATTTGATATTTGGTTGGTCTTGGAATTTATGCAAGTATCGAATTTGATTTTGATTCTAGTTTGATCCCTTGCTTGCTTATTGTATATGTTTTTTTCCCTTGATTTTTTACTTTTTTTTTCTTGCTTTACTATTATTCATAAGATTTGGCTCATTTCCTAAGTTTAGTCATGTGTAGCTTAATGTGATTAATTCAAGATTGGTGTTTAGATTAATAGTTAAATTTTGCCTATTTCAGTATCTGGGGTTGTTTAATTCTCTTTAGGATAATTTAGTTGACTGTGGCCTAATTTTGTCCTCATCCCTGATGATACGACCTTCAAGTATTACAGCAAAAGCTGTACGCTTGCGCCCTTTAAATTTACACTCAAAAATCTTTGATAATTGACTAAATACTTATCTAAAAAAAACACCAGATTTCTATTATAGACTACCGTCCACCAATTTGTGCCACAAAACAACGAGCAAAGTTATCGCACAATCTCATTACAAAACGATCAACAATCTCTGTTCATCCTCCACTAGACACCATATCTATTCCTATATCTAATGATGAGTCCATCAGAGGTAGTCCTTTCAAAAAACCACAGGAGGAAGATAAAGAAAAAGTTTCCAAGAAACTCAAAAATTTTAATATACCATGCAAATCATTGAAACCAATTAGGAGAAAATTCTAGCAATTATCCACTCAAATCTCCCAAATTTAGAAATTTCCTCATAATAATATGCCACCTTTATTCAATCCTTCCAGCGTATCCAGTAAAGAAATTTCTTTTTTCCAACAGTAATTTTAGGACCTAAGAAGAAAAAAATCGAATTATTTCAAAAATAAAATTCATGCTCTTGTAAAATTAGAAAAGCCTAGATTGTCAAAAACAAACATGTTATATCTCCAAACTGTCCTATATCAATCAATTTAAGAATTCTGATAAAAAATATAATCCCTCAAATATATTGAATTTTATTTGAGTTATCAAGGATAATTCCAAAAGCCTTCCAAAATTAAAAACTCCATTTATCTAAGAAGAAATTTAAAACCAGGTGTTTTATCCCAAAAAATAAAATTCGAGAAGGAAGATATCCATGAAAATAATGTGCCATAAATATGGAAAAACCAAGCATGTCGCGAAAAAATTATGTACAAACAATCCTAGAATATAAGAGGAAATATTCAAAGGTTGTTAATCAAAACACTCAAAAAATAAAGAAAATATTAGCAAAAGAAAATCATATTATGATTATGAATCCTTATCAACCATTGATCAAATTGATTTCAAAAAATGGTATATTTATGTTACTTTAAAAATTAAAAATAATTTTGAATTAAGAACAATAGCACTCCTTAATAGTGGTCTGGTCGAAAATTCTATTAAAGCAAAATTAATTTCATCTCAATGTTATGAAAAAAAAAAAAACCAAAAGAACAACTTCTTAGGGCTAATGGCGCTCCATTAAAAATTAAGTACAAATTATCAAATACTTTATTTATAGAGAATATTATTCCAAAAATTCAGTTATTCTACCTAAAAATATAAGACAATAAGTTATTCTTGGTACTCCATGCATGAATCGAATCCATCCTTTCAACGTAGATCAATATGGTATTCATTCTAATATGAGATATACTATTTCTTTCAAATTGATTATTCCAAACGATTCAACTCTTTCCAAGAATAGTAATATGACTAAAATCAATAATACATGGAGAGTATATAGTAAAAAATATACTCTAAAGCCAGAAAAAAAATAAATAATGAAGAAACTTGATACTATACAAAAAGATAAACAAACTATAATCAAACTATTATGAGACATTGATAACAAATTAACAAATTTAATATGAAGAAATGATAACAAATCTATAAAACAAATAAAATATGCATATCAAATTATGCAAACTCAAGCACTTCAAGAAAAGACTAAAGAAATTTATGGCTTATTAATCTGAGCCCAGCTGCTAGTTTATTCAAAAACAAATATTGGAAACAAAACCTTGAAGAAATCAAAAGAGATCTATCAAACTATGAAATAATATAACATTCATTTATTCGCAAAATAATTCATTCCAATCTTATCCTCCTTGATAATATCATGTGCATATACAAATATAAATTTGTATTCAAAAGTCAAAATCTATGATTACTATGCCCACATCACTTATAACATATGCATTAAAAAAGGAAGCAATGTCTTACTCATGTTCTCCGAGCAATTAAGTTATAATCCACATATGAAGTTTGAACCGGATCTCAGTCCAATTATCTCAACTATTACAAAGGTATCTTATTTCATAACTTCAAAATTTGTCTTACAAAATAATATTTGAGATTTTGTTTCATAAACAATATTTTCTATCCTTAATTTTATTATTAAGAATTTTGGGAGGATTTTAACCCAACTCATTTTCTCAAAAAACAATCTCACTTTAATTTCTTTATCACAAATGGAACCAAACCCAAATAGAGGTAACCAAATTTGATCATATGTTCCTACTATTCAAGGCTTTGCTATCAAATTCAAAAGCCAAACTCAAATCAAAGCTTATCCTAAAATCAAAATTCAAAAGCAATATGAAAGTGTCATTGAATTTCTGCCTCTAGAATATAGCCATGTTGTGAAATCCACTGCTCATATTCCTCAAAAACCTCAAACGTCTCAATTACAAGTTTTGTCCAAACCCCAATCTCAAGCTTTCTACTTTTCAAAATCAAAAATCGAATTCAAAAGCTTCACTCATTTTCATGAACCACAATCAAATAAAACCCTAAAACTTCCAACTTCGGCCTTATTCTTTAGCCATGAAGCTCTCTTTCTTGAAGCTAACACACACAAAATCACACATTTCATGAAATTATCCTACTTGACACCAAATGTGCTCGGGTCGAGCATATTAAAGATGAGAAAGGAAAAGATCTTTATTACAATTTTAGAATTCTCAAGGTCTATTCAACCAAAGTATGTGGCCAATCCCCTTTTGAATACAAAAAGTTCTCATATCAATATATTCAAAGTTAATTCTCAAGGTCCATAATCTGCGAATTCATTAAGTTCTATGAAAAATTCAATTTGACCAAAAATGCAATCTTGATCAAATTTAGATGTATTTAATGAGCCATACAAAGTTGGCCATAGAGACTCTTTCAACATCAGTTAAGACAGATGGAAAGCATTCTTCTTTAAGCTCGTCCAATGGTTCAAAGAAGAAAGCTACATTCAAAAAAATTCATGCAACGGTTAGAGCAACAAAGTGACAATGATAGTAGTT